>CM068581.1:27940954-28540954 GCA_035048485.1 Pteria penguin
TTGATATACAAGAGCCTGCTCTGTTTATGACAATTTCCAACCCGTTTACTACAACTAAGAGTGAGGTCGTTGTTGGTATACAGATCTCGTAATACACATCTATAATAAATTTTCCGAAAATTTTTGGACCATCATATCTATTTTTATTGCAACTAGTTTAAACACAATAATATTATTATCTTCTCGTCGATATCAAGCACTTGAATACAATATTTTTCAATTTTGTTTTACCGATATATATATATATATATATATATATATATATATATATATATATATATATATATATATATATATATATATATATATATATATACAATGATCATTAAGTCAATTCTAAATAATGTTACGTGAAAGGGAGAAGAGAGAGGTTTCTATTTATTCTTAATCTGTAGGCATAGTTTCGCATAAACATGACATAGCTAAGTCAAATGTCGAATTATCATGATGAATAATATAGATATAACCATGACATAGCTAAGTCAAATGTCGAATTATCATGATGAATAATATAGATATAACCGTGTCCTTCACCATGCATTGTAGATGTGTAAGCACAAAGCGCCATCATTTTATGTTTCGTTTATGTGTTGATCTTGTACTATATACCTATTGTCGATTTGTTGATATTGCTGTATAAGAAGACCAAGAGTTTCAGGGACGATTTTAAATATGCTAATAAATTGCTGTTTAACAGATTGAAAAAAACCAAAATAATTTACAGGTTTTAAAAATATATTAAATGTAGGTAACACAGACATACGCACGCACATACGGTATTTTAAAGACCTTGGTCTTTTAAAATTGATTATGATCACTGATGAATAGAGATCATGTGAATTTTTTAATTTTCTAATTGTGTTTGATTGTCTTTTTAATGCATCGATAGTCTGACGGGACATTTATCTGTTGTACTGAAAATGACAGAGTTTCATTGTTAATAAACTCTAAATACCAGACAGAAAGGCGAGTTGAACTTGTAAGCAGGTAACAGTAACCCTCTCCTGACACTTGATCCCACTACTGTTTTCCAAAGTTAGTGATTACTTATAACTTTTCCATTACTAACTTCGGCTCTTTAACTCTTCAATCTTTATTGTCTTGCATTATACTGATCAGAAATAAGGGAGAATGTCAAGTATCATATTCTAGTCTAGTCTCATCTTAGAATCGGGTACAATTTTGGCATCACATACCTCTGACAAGTATACATGAGTTGTCATAGAATATTCCTAGCCCATATATTACATCCTATTTTAATCTCGAGTCCAAAATTTCAAGATTATACATTATGCATTCGCTAAGAATTAACTCAAATAAATACATTTTCATGATCTTATGTTTGTGGATGGGACGTTTTATATTCTATCACATACACTTAATGATATTCTTTTTTACGAACGAATAATTGCACATAGAGCGTGAAAAAAAAATTGATGACGCATTTGACTCATAATAGTCAAATATTCATCACTGAATTCATCAGTTTCGTGTTCCTACCATTCTATGTGTAAGCACGTCAACCTTAAATTCTGTGAATTGGATCTTTTTATAGAATTACCACCAATGGATAGAAGCAAAAGATAAATGCATATTTCTTGTATAATGCGAAGTTATTAATTTCTGGAAGAAAACAGAGGAGCGTGTAAAAGATTATTATTTTATATTTACTTTGTTCCAATACAAAATGTATAAATACAACAAAAGGCATTTATCCTGTTTAATAGCCATTGTTAATATATACAAATGATCTGACTGACGTCTGACCAGTCAGGATACGCAACAAATTTCAGAGTCAAATTTTTGATAAATATAAGCAAATGTGTATATTTACATATTTATCGTTCTCAGTCAAAATTATCCTGATAAATTTCTGAAACGCAATTATTAACGAGCGTCTGAATAAGACGTATAATTTAACATCTTCTATTATAGTAGTTACAGCAAATTTTAAGTTCTTGAAGAGTTATATATAGTCAATATAAATATCATGGCCTTTAGATTTGTCTTAAGAATTCTAAACTACGTCATCATTATTGAATATACATCAGTCAAATTCATTCATACATGATTTTTAACACAATATTGATATATCTCTTATAAACATAAATATAAGAATATATATATACATATATATATATTGGTTGCACCATATGCCCCTGTCGACAACGTATGCTACATCTGTGATGCTCTATGCGTAAACTGTAAAAATCAAAAGGATAAATGCGAATTAGTCACAGTAAATTTTGAAATATATATTTCTGGCCAGTATAGAAATACTGAAAAGTGGGATTGTGATTACCCACAAGAACGAACAGTACATCAGCAACGATATTGGCCCAGTGGTAACCATTAATATAGGAAAATAAATACATATATTAATATTGTGCACCATATCTTTAGTATTGCTCGAACCGAAACTGTGAAAATCCAGGGTACAGATGTTTGAAGAGCAAATTAATCATCAAATTGGCCGAAAGGTAAAAGCCAAAGAATAAATGTAAGGACAGAGCTATGCATGGGGAAAAGTTGAAGTATATATTTCGGGTAAGTATGGAGATACTGAAAACTGGGCTGAGGACACCCTCGGGAAATAAAAGTTTACCAACAGCGGTATCGATCTACTAGTACTAATAAATATGTATGAAAATATATGCATATATTAATCTGGTCTATAGGAACAGCATATGCAGATGAAGGTTTACCATTTGCCAGCATGAAATAAAGAGAAAATTACAACAAGTTACGTTTATAAATATATATATATATATATATATATATATATATATATATATATATATATATATATATATATATATATATATATATATATATATATATATATATATATATATATATATATAGATTTATAAACGTAACTTGTATATATATAACATAGTTGAAATGTCATCTTAATCAAGAAATATAACAAATTATGCAGTATACAATACACTAAATATAAATATTAAACTCGATAAAACCGTTTGACGGAAATAATCGCTGATTGTACTTTTTTTTAATGCGTGTATACCTTAGATGTCGTACATTGTCGTTACTCTCGTTACAGACTAAGCATCTAAAAGTCCACAAGCCACAGAACTGAATATACATTTAATCTAACACTAAATACGCTTTTCCACAATTGATATGTGCCAATGGGTTTTTGGTATTTGGTTTGGTTCGGTTTTTGTTTAGATGTTGTTTTTGGGATCTCTTTGAGTTTTTTGAGGGGGGGGGGGTGTCTTTTAGTTTAGGGACATATATCGCGAATGTGTGTTTCCAAACTGGAGACTATTTATGTACACTAAACCAGTGGTTTTAGGGGTTTAACTATGTTGCTGTTCGTTCATGGAGACATAACATCAATAATCTAAATATTTCACATTCAATGATGCTCAAGACAGGAACCGTGGGTGTAGAAAATGCTGTTAAGGTAACTAATTACCAAAATGGTGAAACCCTCGGGAACAGACTGTCTATCAGCAGCGGAATCCGCCTACAGGTAACAATTACTACAAGCATAATATTTATATAAATGGCTACATTAATTCACTGATCTAGATGAACATTTTCACATATAGAATAAATATGTCATGCATAATGGCGATTACTGAGGAAACTACAAAGTACAGTACCCCATAAAAATACAGATCGATATTACAGTACTGAACTTACATTTTTTTTTCGAATACAAAACCCTCATCAGTCGTCCTAATCCAAAACAATTTAAGATATAAGTGATTGAAGTCAGTAACCATTCAACGAACGTGCAGGAAGATAAAGTTAATGGTACAGATTTTAAGACTTCCGCTAATCATTGGGCCCGTAAACCGGTTAACCACACCATTTGTTTGGCTTTTGTCAAATTAAATGACCGTCCTAAGTCGGTATCGTAATTGCACTACAATCAAATATTTTTGTAATGTGTTAGATGTTCTAGTATATTATTTATATTCACGTATTGTATAGCTCCATGGTGACTTCTGCCACATAACTGAGCCAGAAACTCCTCTTTTTTCTTCAATATATTTGAAGATTAGGAATACGCTTCAAACTGCAAATATTTTCATTTGTTGATAACTGTGTACTTACAAGATTATGGCTTTAACATTACACATTTACTGTAGACTGAAAAAAAGTTTAATAGCACATTCAGTATGCTACAGTAGAAAAGAATGTTTGTGGTGTCTGGATTCACTCTGAGATTTGGCGAAAATTACTTTTCTTGTTCTTTTTCGATGTAAAATAAGTAATTTGAACGCAAAACATGGGTGGACCCCCTCTCAACAAAATTTCTGAATCCGCACATGCGGCAGTAAATGTATTCATAACTGTTCATAAAGCAGTAGGGTGTATACTTAAACCCCCCACCTCTCTCTCTCCCTCTCTTGCGAGTGGATACAGATAGACTTCTTGTAGAAATAAAGCCTATGAAGTTTTCTTTGCCCTCTTAGGTTGGATGTCAACATTTATGTTATAAAAATGAATTTAAATTTCATTAAAACTTTCACTTCCCTGCATGTACCTCACTTTCACGTCATCTTTAATATATGTCTTGGCATTTCCGTTGAGTTGCTGAGATACTCGGTTCATGAATAGCCGAAACTGTTTACGAGAATTAGCATCAACTGTTTGGTTTTGATTACAAATAATGTGTTCTGATCTAAATAGAGTGTTCAGATCCTATAAAAATAATCATCGGCATCAATAATATCATTGACTTTGACGATTGCTTCTTTATAACTTAAACTAATGCGATACTGTCGATATGCATTTTGATTTTCTTGTTTCGCTAGGTGCTTTCTACATTTAGCCAAATGGAAAAGAAAACCCCCGTCATATCATTGAAAATTGAAGATTTCCATTTAAGCCCAGAAAAGTTTGTGCTCATCACAGTATACTCTACGGCCTAGGTTTCATGAGCTCGTCCAACATGTGTACATGTTGATAACGTGTGATTCTGTTGAGACTGTCAATGAAGCGCAGCGATATTTTAACATCTCCTTTGAACTCGTCTGTGATTTTGATAAGATGATGCTGTTTTGTCATCGCACACGTGGCATCATAGAAGCTTGGTGAAAGCCCAAGCAATGGGAACCTACAAAAATTACAGGACTATAATAAACTGATACATCTTACGTTTTTAAAGACCTTTATTGGCTTTAATGGAGTAATATTAGGTAGCGCCTTTGACTTTTCTATCTTATCTTTAGTTATTTCAATCATTTTCTCAGTATCACTTTCCATTCTTAAAAATGTTAATTTTGGACGGACTATTTTGTTGGGCTTTCCTTTTTAGTATGGTGTTCTGCCTTTTATTTTTACTGAAGCAAATAATTTCTCAAATACGGGGAACCACAATAGTATTTTCTTTGTCTGAGAATACAAGATTATCTACAAAGTGAAAACTGTCTTAAATGCTTTTGTTTTTTTAAAGGTCATTTAGAGGAAAACGGAAAAATTAAAACAATTTGCTTAAAACAGCATATCCCATCAGGAGGCGTTTGTCAATACGATAATACTTGTCTTCAAATCTGAATAAATCGAAACCCCCTAAACTATAATCAAATACGGAAATGTCGATTTCATGTCTATTTTTGCTATTAGGGCCTTTGATTTATTTTAATTATAGCTTGTAAAACTTCATCGACAGACATGTATTTAATGCACATTATGCTTGATCTATATAGCCATTTATACTATTACCTTCTAGGTAGATAGATGTGTGATAAGCATCTACAGTCCATCTGCTTTTTGTGTGATTTCTACAAAGAATGATTTAAGTAAAACACGAATAATTACCGAAGGGTAAACCATATGTCATAGTCCATGGAATAAAGGGGACAATATCGTGTTTAGTGTCATATTCAGTCAAATGCGAACCCCAATAAAATCGAGGTGAGACCAGGTCACCGAGATGAGTAAGCGTCCCCTGGTTGCATGCAACACCCGTGGCAAAAGTCCTGCAACAACCTTTCAAGTCGAGGAGATAAATACATAAATGTAAACGCATGAACATACAAAGGAGACAGGAACACGAAGTCAAATTTTAGCATTCAGGGCAAGAAATGCTGCCTGTCTGAAATTCCGGTGTCGGAAACGCAGGTGAACAAATGTCTGTATATACATGTATATACATATTATGTCAACTCAAGTATAGTCAAAAAGTTAAGATGGTTATTTTGTATGGTCAGGTCCCAAAATATCGGTCAACATTCTTGAAAGAGGAATCTGAAATTGCACTAGATCCCTATAACGACCATAGAACTTCCTCAGTGACAATTTAAAACGTTCCTCAATATCTCTTTGTTAGAATAGTAGCAAGAAGCCTCGCTCTCAGGACGAAATTTTCGTATTTAGAGCATGCCATGGCATAGCGTATAAGTTGTGAAATGAAGACGCCATATGCGGGAGATTAAGGTATGTTGCCACTCAGAAAAGGTAAGTTGGTAATAATGAAATTGAAATCGTCACGTCTGTCATAAAGAGAGGTTACTAATGAACCATTTTTACTAATTGATAGGAGTATATCGAGGTATGAAGCAGAAGATGCGCTCTCTTTAAATTAGCTATTGGGTTTTGTTTTTCAAAGTCTATTTTCCCTAATCTTGAAGGGTGCTCGTGTTCAGACTTGAACTTTCCCCACCCACTCTTGGACTTTTATACCCAATTCTGAAGTAAATTCAAAACTATTCAGTGATTAATATGCCAGTTAAATTGGGGTTCGCTTTTGTCTACGTTGTTCTTTTATTCCATGGATTTCGAAATATGGTTAACCCTTCGATACTTCGTTGTTTGCTTTCCTCTTGTTCTTTTGAAATATCTAGTTCTGCTTCTTTGCATCGCTCTATAAACTCTTTCGATATTGACATCTTATTTCTGTCCTTGGACTTTGAGAATGATTAACGGTTTGGTACTTCTTCGATATTGATTTTGACCGAATGACTTTTGTTCTCTTTCTTGGCAGTACACGATATCATGATGGGTACAGCATTTCATACATGCATACAAATAACTACATGGTGCATTAAAAGTCTTAATCATTTTATGTATAACACTTCTTTGTCTTTAACGTACTTTTGATCGGCGATGCAGCAGTCATTGCCTCAAAACTAGATACATTGTACATTCACTACAGTTCTAAAGCAACTTATGCCTATGTTCTAGATGGATATTTACCCATTTTAATCTGAACTGTTGGTCATATTCTATGAAACCTGTGCTTGATGTAAACGCTGTTACCCTAACATCACCCATGTATTTTAAACAAGGTGCTTAGAGGGGTTAGCAAACAAATATATACTTGCATTTATACAATGTATCAATCGTCCAGTTTACTATATTTGTTATCTTCTTTATTCATTTTCAGTTGTCTTGAATTCCCCATTTTCCATCACTACTTTCTGCTTCTTATCGTCATTGTTATGCCATCGGATTCAAAGATTCGAAGGCATCTAGTTTTGGCCTGTCTGTCTGTTTGTCCGTTTGTCTGTGACAAAAAAGTATTTAGCTTTCATATTTCTTGTGGCAAGACTTTTTTGTTTCTACGATAATTTTTTACCTTTGATCTACATTTCAAAATCTTTAACACTGGTTATAAATTTGACTTTGTTGCCCCGGGGCATTTGTGTTTCACTTACACATCTTTTTGTCAACTAGCATTACGTAAGATCATAAATTGACCGCATTCACAATCCCCTGCTTAGGAGGACAGGAAAAATAAATTTCGTTTTTTAAATCCACATATCTGAGGGAGCAGGGATGGTATATAAATGAAGAGACAAAAGGGAATAGTAAAAAGGAGAGGGAGAAGGAGAAATTGTTAGACAAAATGAATATGAGGGTGGAAATATGCTGCTGCATGCGATATTGTGGGAGAAAATTATGTAGAGAAAATGAAAGGAAAAGGAATCAATTCCGTCCCCCCGAACTTTCATATCTGTAAGCACTACTTTTATACTCTTAAAAGTATATATTTGGCTGTAAACACCATATGCTTTAAGTATAAAGGATAATAATGTCAAGACTGTTTAGAATAGTCAAAGTTACATTATTCATGAAAATTAAACACTTATTGGTGAGGTATGTCTATCATCAATAACAATATTGTTCAGCAGGACGCAGTAATACTCCTACCTCTTGACAAACTATTTCCCCTCTCCAATATCACATAATATGTTCCCATTGTATCTCCTCCTACCCCAAGTTTTCTAAAGAATAATGAAATATAATGTAGCAAAATATATAATCGTATAACTTCTATAAATACTGATACGGTATTCAAGCTTTAGCATGTTAAACTTTGGCTTTTGCTAGAAAAAAAGGTACTGTATATGAAATTGACACTTTGCTTCGTATTTTAGCTGAAGTGATATCGTAACTTTGCAGACATAGTTCATGTCCAGTCATGTGAATTTTTGACTTCATGGCAACAAAGCATGCATTTCCTATCACTCACTCCTCCACAAGGTTTATTCCGCGTCACTGATAACTTTCAAACGTAGAACTTCTCGACTCTTCTGGCGGCAATATGATATTTAGAATACAATATCACGACCAAGCATCCTCATTATTATCTGATTATTATGCAAATCTTTAATGATGCCAAGAAGCAGGTCCTATTCGTGGTTTATAGTATAGGAAAGATTGAGACAATATCGCATTCTTAAAGGTCATATTTTAACACCTTTCCTTTTGATGTAGCTACTTAAGCTTGAAATCAACCAATACTAATTCAGTCCCTACCATTCACTGAAAACGCTGTTGTGATAAGCGCGGGCTGGAACAGTGATCTCGATATATAATCGGTTTTATTGTGTAGTAGGTAATAGACTACCATGCTGGTGACCTCTTGTCGTGAGAATGCCTTGCTGCATAGTGTTTGGTGGATTGTCCAAATATTGTCCGGTATATCATCGGCTTATAATACACAGTCAAAGGGTAAGTAGTTGACATTTCATTTTAATGAGGGCCCGCAAGTTAGATCATATTATATATGAACATAGACAATAATATAATTTATCCAAATCTGTTTGATCCATGAATCACTTTGTCTTCCTGGATCAGAAATGGAAATGAATACCATGCCAAAGTAAAGGTGGTAACTGTTAATTTATATATATATATTTATTTATTTCATTTATATCCATATCCAAACGTTTATATGTTCATATGTTATTGAAAAACTCTTTGCAGTTTGAAGGTACAATGGAAGGGGATTTTCATTGTTAATTATTTCAGCCTCCCCGTCAAGATAAATGGGTTTTGTATTATATTTACTATACTGAGATTTGAGATTTATTCATTTCTTTATTATCAAAGGTAACATTATTCTCACCTTTCACTGGATGACTTCGAGGACTTTTTTACATAAATGTATACAAGAACACAAAAGCATAACAAGTTTAGTCTTTGTCAAGCACTGCATGTTCATCCGAAATATTTATACTCGTTTCTCACTGTTTTAATTACATTATCATTTTGTTTTAACTTTTGAAATGATCTAATTATCAAATTCAATTATAATTGTAAGAATATCTATTAAAATCTGTCTAAAATTGTGATAATTATCCTATAATCTGCTTTTGTGTAGTTTTACATTTTTTTAAGTAACGCTAAATCCTTTACATGAGCTTTACATGGCTTCTTTGACTTTAATGTTAATTTGCCAAAATGCGCATATTGTGCACTAAGTTAATGCATGTATTTACAATCTTATATTTAGTAATAATAAATGTACATTCACCTATTTTCATTTGGATATGCATCTGTTTTACGACTATCAACTGGAACTTTAACAAAAGAACTTACTGAATTTTATTCACTATATGTTTAAACGTGTGTCCCTGTGATTATATTATTTTCATGGCAAGTAAAAGGTAAGCCCAAGAAGCCGGTCAACCACTAATATTTCTGACTATATGTTCAGGGACCGACTTAATTCAGCACCTTGGTTCCAATGTGATGGATTTATTTTTATGACGTCTTTTATGTATTTGTTCGTAACTTGTCTTCTTGCTATTTCCTGGTGTAGGTTCCGTCACGTGATTGGGCCAGATCTGTTACTTTGTATCTATTTAACCATCTCTTTAAAAAGTATAAAGTAATATGTATACTTGTGATGCTTCAGTGATCTCATTACACATGCTCCAGTCCATTTTTTTATTTTTTGCAGAGCAAAGCAAATACAATTCTGACCTTATATCTGTAATACAATGATGTACTTAGTAACAAACTGTAAATACATAATAAAACCTAATATAAATAGATGTATTTCGTACAACACTGACATAATGGAGTATACCGGTCATGCATTTCAACAAATGATTTACTGAATCTTTACTGATTATAAATCCGGAAATGCTGAGTCTAAATCTTACAAAGTTTCAATACACCATGTGTCTAGTATATTTTACCAAAGCACTGACGACTTCGCTGATGATATGCTCGTGATATGACCGTTTCTCCGTTAGATGTGTAGGCCAATTTAATTGATTATACATGTATGTATGTATGTATGTATGTATAAGGATATGCCCTTCAGAACCGTATATTTACATCTAAACATATGTGATGTACATAAACCGTATTATAATCCTTTTCATTTGCATCTCATCCGTTTATAGTGAGAAACAATTTATCGTTTATCAATGATTTATTTTCTCGGAAAAGTGTATCAGAATTTTGATGACTTTTACGAAACATAAAAAAATCCTACGCAGTTTCCGCAACTACCGTCGATTTACTAAATGATACAATCATTGATAACTCAAAAGTGACAGTGTTTATTTGTACTAGCAGTAATATGTGTGTATGTGGGGGCTCAAAGCATTCATTGTGGAAATCGGAAGAGCAAACTCACTATCAAACTGACCTAAAATTAAGAGCCAAATAAGCCATCTTAGGACAGAGCTATGCACGGGACACATATTCCCTCGTTTGAGAATAATTTACAAACAACCTCATGCTCAATAAATGTGAAGTACGTATTTCGAGTTATGCCAGAGGTACTGAAAACTGGGCTTGGGACAATCTCGGCAACCAACGACAGTCAACCAGCATCGACATCGATTTAGAGGTAATAACAAATATCAAAACGCACATACGTTAAAAAATGTGTTGCACTATATACGCATGTCGACGAATATATATATTATAGAATAATTTACAAACATTTTGCACAGTTAATTTTGAGTATATATTTGGAGTCAGTAGAGAAGTTCTGAATATCGGGTTTAGGATACCCTCGGACACCAGCAGCGGTACCCACCCGGGCTTAGGATACCCTCGGACACCAGCAGCGGTACCCACCCGGGCTTAGGATACCCTCGAACACCAGCAACGGTACCCACCCGGGCTTAGGATACCCTCGAACACCAGCAGCGGTACCCACCCGGGCTTAGGATACCCTCGGACACCAGCTGCGGTACCCTACCGGGTTTAGGATACCCTCGGACACCAGCAGCGGTACCCATCCAGTGATGATAATTAGTATCAGAACATATATACCAGCATGAATTTTGTGCACCATATCCATGGAAATCATTGTAAAGGTAAATCTGTAAAATCAATTGATGAGTATAACTAAAAGGTATATGTGTTCTATATTTATTATAGTCACTAGGCCGGTGTCACTGCTGGTGAACTGATAGTCCCCGAGCGCATCATAAGTCTAGTTTTCAGTGCTTTTGTACGGACGGTCTACTTTTCAGTGCTTTTGTACTGACTTGAAATATATACGCAAACATTTCTGTCATGAATTATGTAAATCACTCTACAACTAAGGAGTATCTCCCTCATGTATAACTCGATCCTTACATTGGTTCTTTGATTCACTTCTTCGGTCATTTTGGTTTCAATAATGCTCTTAAAATATCTATATAATATGAGAATTCCAACAATTCGGCCACGAGCATCACTGAGGAGACATAAGTTGTCAAAATGCGCATCTGGTGCACCAAATTAAAAGGTTCATATGTTCTATATTTATTCCATCGTTTCTATCTCAGCAACCGTGAAAACATTGTAATGGTCACATATTACACAATGATATGAATAAAGTTCATGTCAAAGAATAAGGTCAGTATGATACAGTCGAGGACATACAGTAAACAAAGTATTGTATATGACATGACAGTGGAATGATATCGTGTAAAATTTTTCAGACCTCTAAATTAAGTCATTCAGTACATACAAAAGGGGATTAGGGTGTGACAGGCTTTAACCATAAAGTTGAAATCTCGCTCATTCGAAAACAATTCGATGTCATAGATACCGTTCTTATACACAAATGCAATACAAAGTATAGTGTGAAATATCAATAAGAAAATGCTATACAAAGGTATTTTGGTTTAGAAAATCAATTTAAAGGACTAATAGACGGTTGTATATGTAATTTATATATAATGTCATCATTAGTTGTAATTCGCCTTATTTTGCCAAGGTAGGCACTGTTTTTAAAATGTTATCGTTTTTACATTTTATCTGTCTTCATGCTACGCTACCACCATACCATAATACCACATAGCACTGTACCATATCATAATACCACATAGCACTGTACCATATCATTATACCACATAGCACTGTACCATATCATAATACCACATAGCACTGTACCATATCATTATACCACATAGCACTGTACCATATCATAATACCACATAGCACTGTACCATATCATTATACCACATAGCACTGTACCATATCATAATACCACATAGCACTGTACCATATCATTATACCACATAGCACTGTACCATATCATAATACCACATAGCACTGTACCATATCATTATACCACATAGCACTGTACCATATCATTATACCACATAGCACTGTACCATATCATTATACCACATAGCACTGTACCATATCATAATACCACATAGCACTGTACCATATCATTATACCACATAGCAATGTACCATATCATTATACCACATAGCACTGTACCATATCATTATACCACATAGCACTGTACCATATCATTATACCACATAGCACTGTACAATATCATAATACCACATAGCACTGTACCATATCATTATACCACATAGCACTGTACCATATCATAATACCACATAGCACTGTACCATATCATTATACCACATAGCACTGTACCATATCATAATACCACATAGCACTGTACCATATCATTATACCACATAGCACTGTACCATATCATTATACCACATAGCACTGTACCATATCATTATACCACATAGCACTGTACCATATCATAATACCACATAGCACTGTACCATATCATTATACCACATAGCAATGTACCATATCATAATACCACATAGCACTGTACATATCATTATACCACATAGCACTGTACCATATCATAATACCACATAGCACTGTACCATATCATTATACCACATAGCACTGTACCATATCATTATACCACATAGCACTGTACCATATCATTATACCACATAGCACTGTACCATATCATAATACCACATAGCACTGTACCATATCATTATACCACATAGCACTGTACCATATCATTATACCACATAGCACTGTACCATATCATTATACCACATAGCACTGTACCATATCATAATACCACATAGCACTGTACCATATCATTATACCACATAGCACTGTACCATATCATAATACCACATAGCACTGTACCATATCATTATACCACATAGCACTGTACCATATCATTATACCACATAGCACTGTACCATATCATAATACCACATAGCACTGTACCATATCATTATACCACATAGCACTGTACCATATCATTATATCATACCATGTTTTAACGTACGCCAGAATAAAGAGGCCATATATATGAATACACAATGAACTTTATTCTTAATAAACCCTGTATTACGTATGGCACGACTGTACAATCTACGAAATCGTCCATATTGTTGTTTGAGATAACGAGTAGGGATGAATAAAAAATAAAAAGGATTTTAACAGATCAAAATACACGGTTGTTTTGCTTTCTATCCGCTCTCTCTTTCCGACCATCCAATAAAGACACTTGTGACGTATTGCTTATGAAATGCTGATACCTTTCTTTTATATAGCACCTCTATATATATGGCCGGTAAAATAAGACGGCAAAAGACATGGGGTATAGAACTATCACACATTGATATTTATTGCTTTCACTGCTACAAATGATTATATTAGTATGTGGGAAGCGATTCAGATTCTGTAGAAATAAATTTGTGATATGAAGTGTATGATTTTAAAATTAAGAAATGATATATTCGCACACCATTGAAACTTAAAGAATTCCATGACAGATAAATGTCAACTTTTGTAACACGTCAGATAAAATTACTCTGAATTTGCATTCTCATTTATTATTGTGATTTTTACATGAATAAGTGCTAAATAAATATAATTACAAATATGCAATTGAAAATGTACTCACGTTTCGTGATAAACATGTAGAAAAATTGACGGTTACAAATATTAAAATAAAATATCCAAACAGCATGAATAATAAATATATGCATGAAAAGATGATGCATAAAACCAAGAAATTTCAAAATTCATGAAACTGAAAGACTCACAAAATCGTTAAAAATGGAAATCAAATATAAAAAATCAAAAACATCTACTTAGGAACATAAATGAACCCTGAAGAATAGAGTGAGATAATGTGCCCTGTTTGCTAGAAACATCCGTCACTAAAATCCAGTAGAAATTTCAAATCGGGTTAAAAACAAACATTGGTGTCTAATTCAGTATTCAAAATGTTAGGGATAGGTTTCAGCCCATAATATTTCATACAATATATACATATATTGATATACAGAGTCTATTAGCACCTATTTCCGGTTAGCCGACCCTGTATGATTACCAATTAGTTTCAGGTATCTTAATTTCAAGTAGGATGTCACCGAACTCTTCCGTATAATGATGCAACTTAGTTATTCTGAATGGTTCTTTAAAACTCAGAACTGCCAAATATAAAGATGTCATCTTGATATTAATACATTGTCACTGAATAGCTTAATACGATGGAAACACTTGGATTTTTAAAATTCTACATAAATACCCTTAACAGTACAAAAACATGGGTGGTATAAGAAGAAGGAAGTTAGGCACCATCGGCATCTCGAAATACATTGTTAAAATATTGCTCGTGTAGTTTAACGGTCTAAGGGTGCCCATCTCCCCCCTCACCGCAAAAGCAGCACAATCAAAGGTCACACACACACACACACTGGAAATCCAGTTGTTGAACGACCACATCCTTTTTGAACTTCACAAAGCTGTGTCTGATTTTAAAATCGGCATTGACAAATATGAGAAGACCTACCATGAATTAGCTCACCATATTACACAAACGTCCATATAAATCACGTTTCATATACAATTCCAGCTATTGTTTTGCTACTATTCTTTCGAAATATAATACTTCCGCTCTAACAGCAGATATAGATAAGTTGTCGAAATGCGCATATGGTGCACTAAATTATAAGGTATATATGTTCTATATTTATATAGGAATCAGCAGGGATATCTCAATAGTGATCAGCATTTATAAAGTACTGCTATTTCGCGTTTAATAATAGTAACATCGATTATTTTTGGTCTATAAATATTCTGGCAAAGTCATAGAGAAACTCCGTGTTCTCGGAATGTATAAGCTACTACAATTGATTTATATCTGTGGTATATGATTTTCTACTACATGATTTCAATAAAACTACATTGTCTTTTCTTATATGCTCGTGTTTCAAGTGAGTCAATGAGATGCGATACGTCTGTTTGTAAGATTACTACAAGGTTTTTTTCCAATGCACTATATAATTCCTATAAATATTGGACTTGCAGTTTGTTATGTAATGCCATTATTTTCTGATGGACAATATTTACATGCAATTAACAGCAAGATGTATCATCAAACAAAAAGAATTCCAATGAGGGCTATATATATGCAATTAACAGCAATATTTATCAACAAACAAATGGATTCCAATGGGCACTTAATGTGTTCGCCTTATTACAGAGCCGTTGTATTGTTATGAGAGGTATTTTATGCATCAATTCAAAACTCAAAACGTTTCAATCTTATTAATATGTTTGATGGCACGTTTAGATACCTAGATGATAAATTAACACAGAATTTGAAAGCTATATGCACATATGCTGATATATATATTGAGTGATATAAAACAATTCTCAGTCAATCAATCAGTTAATGAAATACATGATAACCGGATTTCCTATTGTAAATTTTGTTAATTACCCCTATGACGGTGATAATTTTCCTAGACTCCTGTCAGATAGTAAACATATTTCTAAATAGACCACATTCCGACATAGAAAATGTTTTCTGAATTACCATATGTGTTTATATATTTTTATGACCTCTCAACTTCAGACATTTGTTGATCCTTGATTTCTATATAGAAGAATACATATTTTTTAAACGTGTCCTTTCATTATTCTGCTGTTGCAGTGAGTGGGAAGGTGGGTCCATAAACCGGTTAACCACACCAATTGTTGACTATTGTCATATTAGATAACCGTCCTAAGTCGGTATAGTAACTGCACTATAATCAAATATTTTGTGATGTCCTTATGTGTTTTTTCGTATCATTACATTTTAAAATATTATATATTTCCGTGGTGACTTCTGTCATACGGCTGAGTCAGTAACTTTTCTTTCTTCCTCTCTATGTCCGAGCTAATACCGTTTAGCAATATTTTTATTGTGTCGTCACAATGAAAGCGTAATTTCATTTTGAAAAACAAAATAGTGATTTTCATAATTAAATTAGGTCTTTATCTTTGACGTCACTATCAAAAACACTGCCAAAGGTTGTCAGCTCGGACATTAAGTCAGGCATTTTCAACATCGGCAAGTAGTATATTGGTTTAATTTCCTAGGGCATGTACCAACATGTTGGGAATTCCAAACAAAAATTCTACGAATAGCTTTCAATTTTTTTATTCAGATTTATAGATAACAAACTACTCAAGATTTTGGAAAATATTAATTCAGATTTCAATTCCGGAAACTATCTGCAATAAATATCCTGCGGAATCTCTAATCCTCATTGCTACTATGATCTAATATTCAAACTAAGGACGGTCAAAAATAGTAAAACGACTTTAACATCGACAGTATGACGTTGATATTACATGTATGTAAAAGTCGTAAGTCTTGTATTGGGCCCCTTTACAGCGACATGCAGACTTCTCCATGAGCCTCGCATCTTGACTAACTGGATGTGAGCCTCTATGGAAAAAGGCCTTGTCTTAACCTTTACAGAAGAGATCAGGTCTTGAACCTCGTCCCGCTGACTGTAAGTTGAGACTCCTATAGATCAGGTCCTGATCCTTGTCCTGCTGACTGTAAGTTGAGACTCCTACAGATCAGGTCCTGATCCTTGTCCTGCTGACTGTAAGTTGAGACTCCTATAGATCAGGTCCTGATCCTCGTCCCGCTGACTGTAAGTTGAGACCCCTATAGATCAGGTCTTGAACCTCGTCCCGCTGACTGTAAGTTGAGACTCCTATAGATCAGGTCCTGATCCTCGTCCCGCTGACTGTAAGTTGAGACTCCTATAGATCAGGTCCTGATCCTTGTCCTGCTGACTGTAAGTTGAGACTCCTATAGATCAGGTCCTGATCCTTGTCCTGCTGACTGTAAGTTGAGACTCCTATAGATCAGGTCCTGATCTTTGTCCTGCTGACTGTAAGTTGAGACTCCTACAGATCAGGTCCTGATCCTTGTCCTGCTGACTGTAAGTTGAGACTCCTATAGATCAGGTCCTGATCCTTGTCCTTCTGCCTGTAAGTTGAGACTCCTATAGATCAGGTCCTGATCCTTGTCCTGCTGACTGTAAGTTGAGACTCCTATAGATCAGGTCCTGATCCTTGTCCCGCTGACTGTAAGTTGAGACTCCTATAGATCAGGCACCTCAGTCACTTTCAGACTGGCAGAGCATGAATGGTTCATGTTGATGTCAATTAATATTTTTGATATTTCTATCTATTCCATAATAACATTCCTATTCATTTTTATTACCTCTCAAGTGGAATAGCTTGTTGATCCTTGTTCTCCTTAAGGAGGAGTATCAATTTATTTTAAAATGTGTGTTCTTTGTACTGCTTTTGTTGACAATGACCCGTCCTACGTCGGTTCCATAAGTGCATTATACTCGCATATTTTGTGATGTCTTTTGTGTTTATTCTTGTATTTCGTGTATGTCCATCACTTACATTACCCGGCTCATTGCTATCTGTATGCTTGCAGAGTAAGTTAAGGTTAACAAGGTTAACTCTTCAGCGCAAAATGAGCGACAGTCACTTTCGGTATATTTTCTAATTTCTCACCATTACATCATTATTTCGATGAAAACATCTTCAGTAATATATATAAATTCTTACCATGTCTGCGATTAATCCTTTATAAATCCTATGCCATCTTCCGAAATCCACCTCCAGTTTTATCAGGTCATTTGATATTGTTTTACTGTCTTCATATATTTATATACCTCATCGTGAGAACTTTCGGTTATAGGGCTTACTACAATTTCCTTGATAAGAATTTAGAAAAAAAAAATGTGCCCGATATGAATGGTGTTCTCTCTGCTTAGAAGAATTAAATTTGCAATTTTGTAGCATAACCCGACAACGGAAAACGTCAAAATAAAAACGAGTCGGTGGGAGTCATTAGTGTAGTAATCCTAGATGACAACTGATCAATTTAAAGCCGTAAACAAAAGGATGAAACAAAAACATATTTTAATTTAATTTTGGAGGCAACGGCTATTAAAGCCTATTTAACTGCATTATGAAAGCTTTTTTCTATACGCCGATAATATTAAATTCACGACAGTCGTTATGGTGACATGTAACGTTAGCTCTGATTGGGCAGTCTCGGTGATATAGTTATCAATGAGCCAAATTCAAAACGTTCGTCTTTTTTTTTTCAATAAAAATTGCAAGTTTCATTAATTTTTTTTTCTTTTTAACAAAGACTTATAAGAAATTATATTGAGAATTTATTTTTCTATGGGGGTATAGAATTGAAACCGATTAACAAACTTTGTATTATCTACTTCGCGGATTGATATGATATTAAACTTTTATTTTCCTTACTCCTTCATGGCATCTAATCCAACCTTTGTGTTTCAGGTATGCGTGATAGCCAATTTATCTATTTTGTCTAGTATAATAAATGTTTTGTGTGCATGTCCTTGGTGATTTGTGCCATACAGCTTTGTCAGATGTCTTCTGTTTTCTCTTTTATTTATCGAAGCATTTTATTAGTAATTCAATAATTTTCATGGAAATGTAACACACAATTGCAAATTTATTGTTACTTCAGGGTACATTGAAAAAAACCTCGTCCTCTGTTACTGAATTTTAAGATATCTGATGATTGATTGTTATTCTGATATTAATTTTTCCTCTTTCATTTTTCCAATAGTCAAGATGATAGAGTAAATTCTCATTTTTCAAAACTTATTTCACAATACATCAAATAAGAGTTTATTTATACTTCAGTAATGAAACTCCCACTCTCTGAGTACAGAGAGTCTCCATTCTCGTAGATCACAGACTTGTTTCATCAGCTGTATATCTTATGAGTATTTCACTATATAAAAGTACCAACAAATTATATTTTATTATATATTTAACTTTTCCTTTGGTTTCATTCCAACAGGATATATCATTATGGTTATCGACAAACATAGTTTGTAGAATATGCTCCGATAAAATGGTGTGCTAAACACATACACGTTTATATATATTCTTATAATTATTTTTAAAAACGCAAATGCACTAATACACCTGCTACCATGCTCTCTAATACACTTGCTACCATGCTCTCTAATACACCTGCTACCATGCTCACTAATACACTTGCTACCATGCTCACTAATACACCTACTAACATGCTCTCTAATACACCTACTACCATGCTCACTAATACACCTACTACCATGCTCACTAATACACTTGCTACCATGCTCACTAATACACCTGCTACCATGCTCACTAATACACCTGCTACCATGCTCACTAATACACCTACTAACATGCTCACTAATACACCTGCTACCATGCTACACCTGCTACCATGCTCACTAATACACCTGCTACCATGCTCACTAATACACTTGCTACCATGCTCTCTAATACACCTGCTACCATGCTCTCTAATACACCTGCTACCATGCTCTCTAATACAACTGCTACCATGCTCACTAATACACTTGCTACCATGCTCACTAATACACCTACTACCATGCTCACTAATACACCTGCTACCATGATCACTAATACACCTGCTACCATGCTCACTAATACACCTACTAACATGCTCACTAATACACCTGCTACCATGCTACACCTGCTACCATGCTCACTAATACACCTGCTACCATGCTCAATAATACACCTGCTACCATGCTCACTAATACACCTGCTACCATGCTCACTAATACACCTGCTACCATATTCACTAATACACCTACTACCATGCTCACTAATACACCTGCTACCATGCTCTCTAATACACCTACTACCATGCTCACTAATACACCTGCTACCATGCTCACTAATACACCTGCTACCATGCTCACTAATACACCTGCTACCATGCTCTCTAATACACCTACTACCATGCTCTCTAATACACCTGCTACCATGCTCACTAATACACCTGCTACCATGCTCACTAATACACCTGCTACCATGCTCACTAATACACCTGCTACCATGTTATCTAATACACCTACTACCATGCTCACTTATACACCTGCTACCATGCTCACTAATACACCTGCTATCATGCTCTCTAATACACCTACTACCATGCTCACTAATACACCTGCTACCATGCTCACTAATACACCTGCTACCATGCTACATCTGCTACCATGCTCACTAATACACCTGCTACCATGCTCACTAATACACCTGCTACCATGTTATCTAATACACCTGCTACCATGCTCTCTAATACACCTACTACCATGCTCACTAATACACCTGCTACCATGCTCACTAATACACCTGCTACCATGCTCACTAATACACCTGCTACCATGCTCACTAATACACCGGCTACCATGCTCACTAATACAACTGCTACCATGCTCACTAATACACCTGCTACCATGCTCACTAATACACCGGCTACCATGCTCACTTATATACCAACTACCGTGTTCTCTGGTCACTTTTTCATTTCTAATTTACGTAAGGTGGACATCCTTAAACTGTTCACTTCTCTTGTACCATCATTAGCGACATTTTGTTTTTAATATTGCATATGTATCTTAAATCGTTATTATTATTTCTACGATATTATAGCTTATGAATTTTATATTTCAATAAGTAAATAAGATATATTTTATTAGAAATATATATTCCCCTAAAACTGTAAAATTTATATATCTAAAATAGCAAAGATAATTTATTCTTTGTAGGTTTCTTACAAATGAACTCATATATTGATGACACACAGTCTATGATTTCAAATCCAATAGCTCCCTTGGGGTTATATGCTAGATTACATCATGACCCCGACGCTATGTACAGAAGGTTTCAAGGGGGTTCCCCTCCATCCATAGATGTTCTTAATGGCTGGAGAAAGAAGGTAATGATTTCATGATTATTTATCACTTAAATAGCGGTATAAAGGAATGAAATAATGCTACAGAATCCATAGTTGGCACTTATATCTTCTTATCTATATTTCATGAAAATTCCATAAATTACATTAACTATTCGTGGTTCAACTTAAACTTAGTTATAAGAATATGCAGTTTTAGCCCATTAACTATGAATCAAGCTTTATGCATAGATATAAAATTCTTCCTATTTACTAAAAGATGTAATACATTGTTTAGACACGTATACTCATTTTTATCTCTTTTTCAGAAAAGGTCGCGAATGGATTTAGTATTGGCAAAACCTGCATGCCCTTATGTCACAAAATGGGATCTTTTATACACAGCACGTGACATTAATGACACAGAGGTGATCGTATATCAGCCAGATAATCCGTCAGCTAATGACTTTCAGTGGTTCTATACCGCCACATGTGATAGCACTCGAATAAATAGGGAAAACCCATACTGTCCGAACTGCTGCAAGGGCATTGATCATAGTCGGTAAGTAGCATAGGTAACACTTTTCAAATCCGTAATATGTCAGTTTCTCAGGCTTTTCTTCCCAACACACTAAATTAATTCATATTACAAATGTAGTGGAAGACACATGGACACTTCTTCAACACTTGAAGGTCACAGGTAACTTTTGAGTCACTTTTTAAGACTATATTCCTATGGCCAATGTCGTTTATCGGAGAACTACTCACCGAGCACCATTCTGGATTCCTTCGATACTCATTAGATGACCTACATGCATTGACGTAACTAAGTCCGAAAAAGCAAAGGGGATAACTTCTAACTCCTAAACTGAAAAATGCAATGATTAGTTGATCAAGATGGATAAGAAAGCACCTCCTATCGGACATTCAATGTCGCCATGTGATTTTTCCATGATCAAATGACACAAAATACAGGATAAAACTGTTCAAAAACGGGACTAAGGAAAACAGAAAAAAAAAACCAAAATGATGCAAAGGTGATAATAGTGTTGTAGACATATGACAAAACAGCTACGTTCAAAATCTTTGGATAATTCCTGGTACTATTTTATTACGTAATTAGTGATGATAAGGTAAATGTGCCTATTCTAATATGGACTTCAGAGATGAAATGTTAAATATACACGAAAAACAGGAACCCTTTACCGATAGATGCAAATGTAAATCATTACATGCTTAATATAGTGCAATAAATTTCTGAAAAATCCAGTTCGATGCTATTTTGATATGGACTTCAGAGATCAAATGTTACAAAGTAAATATACTCCAGAAACAGAAAACCTTTAAAAATAGATGCAAATGAGAATTATTACATGCTCAATATAGTGTAATAAACTAAAAACAAAAGCCGGTTCGATACTATTTTGATTTGTCTTTGTGACTAATACGGTATTTCGCTTACCTATACATAAATAGAATCGGAAAGACGTATATACGTTACGACAGCGACTTTATGAGCTGACTAACGACAATCATGATACTGGAAATGACATCGTTCTCAATCATGATACTGGAAATGACATCGTTCTCAATCATGATACTGGAAATGACGTCGTTCTCAATCATGATACTGGAAATGACATCGTTCTCAATCATGATAATGGAAATGATATCGTTCTCAATTATGATACTGGAAATTACATCTTTCTAATTCATGATACTGGAAATGACACCGTTCTCAATTATGATACTGGAAATGACATCTTTCTCATTCATGATACTGGAAATGACACCGTTCTCAATCATGATGCAGGAAATGACATCGTTCTCAATCATGATGCTTGAAATGACATCGTTCTTAATCATGATGCTGGAAATGACGTCGTTCTCAATCATGATGCTGGAAATGATATTGTTCACATTCAAGATGCTGGAAATGACATCGTTCTCAATCTTGATACTGGAAATGATATCGTTCTCAATCATAATACTGGAAATGACATCGTTCTCAATCATGATACTGGATATGACATCGTTCTCAATCATGATACTAGAAATGACATCTTTCTCATTCATGATGCTGGAAATGACATTGTTCTCATTCAAGATGCTGGAAATGACATCGTTTTCAATCATGATGCTGGAGTTTGGTCACTAAGTTCGTATGGGAATTTCACTTTACAATAAATATTAGAACATATAAACCTTTTAATTTTGTGAGCAGAGAGATGATCCAGTACATCAAAAACCGATAGTTATGATATAAACACAAAATAGATTCCACGTAATTACAGCCTTATATACATGTATTCATTATATAATGGGCGTTCGTTGGTTGAGATAATATATGATGGGCTTTTGTTGGTAAATGATGGAATTATGTCGTTATAAAAGGGATTTTGTTATTATATAATGGATGGGATAGATGGTACTTTAGTACTTTATCTTTACCAAGATTAATCAAAATTCAAAATTCAGGTCTAAAGAAGTCCATAAGAACTTTATATCATTATCTGTCCCAGCCTTTCAGTACCTCCCGAAACATATACTTTAAAATATATGAAAATATTGGTGAATTATTCTAAAACTAAGGAGTATCTCCCTCCTACATTGCTCTATCCTTAGATGGGTTCTTTGGTTCTTACTTTTAGGTCAATGTGGTGAAGAATTTACTCTTCAAATATTCATGAATACTTTCGATTAAGAAATAAGTTATCGAATCGCGGATATGGTTCACTATATAATTTTAGTGATACCACTGGGTGGATGCTGCTGCTTGTGGACTGTTGTTAGTTCCTGAGGGTGTCCTCAGTCCAGGTTTTAGTATTTCTTTACTGACCCAAAAAATGTATACTTAAAATTATTTGAAAAATGTTTTGTAAGTTATTTTTAAACTAGGGAGATTCTCCCTCAATCATAGTTCTGTTCTTATATGAGTCATTTAGTTCTTACTTTTAGGTCAGTTTGGTAAAGGGTTTGCTCTTCAATATTTATACTTTGGATTTCCACAGTTTATGTGTTATATTTTGTCGAAATTGGCATATGGTGTACAACATATATACAGGTATATATGTTCTAATATTCATCTAAAAGAAAGTTTATCAAGGTTGGGCCCATCCCAATCTATAATACATTACATGGAATCCCACCCTGGTTGAATCTGGCTGAGAAACAGCATTTTAAGAGAACCATGAGTACTCTGGTTTTTATAAGTTTCACCAAGTTGCATAAGAGTATTAAATAGACAGTATTGCAAGTAGTATTAAAGTAAGAAATATAACTGCTATCAACAAAGTATGTAAATTATATATACACATCAACTGATGATTTCAATATTATGTTTCTTTTCCAATGAAATGACGTAAATGGTTCTCAGATTTTATTAGTTCACAGCTGAAATATCTTATTTTAGGTATACGTCTACTTGTTTGCCTAAGAAATCGTATGTGTTGGCGCTTGTAAAGAAACTGAGAATGCAGCAATATGAATGGAACTGGATACAAGTCGACACAGGCTGTAACTGTGCAGTCTCAAATAGAATTCATGTATAGTACAATAATATTTATAATGAATTGTCAGTATCATGGTCATGTTATGTGTATGCTGTATTTAATCAAAGATTTTACTTCTCTTAATTTTCCTCCTAAGGAGAATAAAATATATCCAAGTGAGTACAAGGCAATGTCTTCACGACTGGGATTCGTTTTTGTTTATTTTGAATAATAAATGTTCTACATCTCTCTATAGAAAATCATACGTGGCCCTTACCATGATGACATTAAACTATAGGATGTCGATTTTGTTTATATGAATATTTTATATCTAAAATTGAAACTTGTAGGTCAAAGGACGGATCTAATTCTCACGGTCACTCTAACTGCCAATATTATGAAATGACGTAATGATTTGGACATATTGAGAGTGGCATATTTTGTAATTTTGCATTGTGCTATATTTTGCAATTTATTACATAAAGGTCATTGTACCATCTCATGATGATTTAAATCAGATCTATATGTATCAAGATACTGTAGTTACTCCAAGGTACGCGGTTAACCCCTTAAAGGATTCCATATTCTGAAATATAAAACCTGAGTCATTATGTACTCCATTATCTACAATATGACTGTACGGTATTTAAGTGTTTCTAATACAAAATGCCTTTCTTTAAGAAACGCAACTTTTAAAGAATCGTAGTATCCAATCTACCATCTTTGATTTTATCGAAAGTCCAGTGTTTCACTTTCATAAATTTACCGAAAACATAGAACTGTGAATCCTTACATCTCTACAGAGCAAACCCCTAGCCTCCCCATTGTGTATTCATGGAGGAGAATTTTCATGTACAAATGAGATATTATTGTTATTTCATTATTCTTTTAATGTACATCAGTAAATTCAACGACGATTTAAAACATACAAATGATGTGTCATCTATCAAAATAAAGATTTCAGTTCATTTTGACTTTTAATTAATTGTGTATTATTTTTTAAATCTAAAGGTCCAATTCGTTTATGTGTCTTTATAACATGAGGATGACTGTGTATATTTATTTTTCAAAACTAAATACAGTTCCACTGTTAATAAATAATACCCTTACCTATAGCTTACAAATACAAGAGAAATTGAAATCAGTCAAGATTATCATCATCATACTGAGTAATGTTGAAGTAAAACATTTCTCCAATTGGTCCTCACCACTGACTTTTCAGCAGTGACATTTTATTGTAATTACATAGAATATATCACAAAAATATTCGATTAGAATCGGCACCGACTTATGACGGAAAATCGTTGCTCGGTTAATGTGATTAACTGGCCTATTTTACAACTCATCACAAAAGCATTCCCATCAAAGAAGACAATTGTAAAATATAAACAACCCACCATGAAAAAGAACAAACGAGTTACTCAGGCTAAGAGATAATAAGAATATAAAAACGAAAAATATTATGGAATACATTATGGAATAAATTTCAATATCAAAACTATAAAAGACATCAAAATGAGCCAACCGTGATCTCTTCGTTTGAAAAGGAGCCAAGATCGCTGTAAGAGTCCAGACTAACAGTCAGAGGGGGCGAGGGTCAGGACCTTATAATCTCTGAAAACGTTTAGACACGGCCTTTACAGAGTCTCCTGGCAACGCTTTAGAAAAAATCTGCATAAAGCTGTAGAAAAACTCAATTCAAGATTTATGGTATCTGGTCTATTAGGGTCCTATTTTAACATGGCAACTTCTATAATATTATCTTCACAGATAACAGAGAAAACATGCGGAAAATTGATTTCTACAAATGAGCTGTTGTAAAAATAAGTCAATCATGACTTAAATCGAACTTGATTATTAATTTATCAAACTTTATGTCCACAACATACTTCATATTGTTTGAAAGGATAACAGCGAAAAGTTCGAAAACTGATTTTCTTCAAAGGGTGGTAACTCTTGTAATAGATAGTAAACCATGACCAAAGTCAGGCATGATCTGTATCTCATCAACCTGTATCGCCGCAGCGAGTTTCATTCCGTTATCTGTAAAAATGAGGAAAAATGTCAGGAAATCATATTCTCTACAAAGGGAAATAACCATGGGAAAAGTACGTCAACAACTGCCAGAAAAGTCTGGAATCTTTCGAGACAGACGTTCCCCCTGCCTTTTTTTCAACCAGTAGAGAACTAAATAGAAGTATATAAAAATGTATCCATGTGTGGCCCATCGTAAATATAATTGAAAAATGAACATCCATATTATATCTAGGACCTTTAAAATGAATCGTATTACATGTATTCTTCAAAACGGTCGTTCATTTACGACTTCCAAAAGTGACGAGGTATACGAACCAAATGTTTGTTGGTGGGTCGGGGAATGCGAAGTTGTAGCAAAACACAAATTTAATATAAAAAAGCAACACTTCTTCAGACTAGAACACCTTTTTAGATTAATCTGAGGAACTGGTTTGTTGGTCTATGAGGGTACCCTCTTGGGTATATGTCGCCCGCCCGTTTCAAATCCTTGACAGATCTGGACGTCATATGTAGGAGATCTTGAATACTACAAACCTACCAAGATCCATTAAATCTTTTCATGAACCCTGAAGAAGAAGTCCATCAAAATATATCATTACATACAGTTTTCCAATTTTCTTTGATCTTACGAACTTAAAAAATTGCAAAAAGAACAATCCTTCAATATATTTTTTGTACTCCCTTTCTGTTCAGTTATATTTATTTAAATAAGATCTGATAAAATGCAGGTAATAATGTATTAAAAGCAAATTCCTTTGAGAAATAACGTTAAAATATGCAAAAGAACGTTAACAGTTTGATTTTCCAATGGAACCAAAACCAAAAACATTTCTTAAGATACACTTCTATGTCACTGATTTTTTTCAATGCAGCCGATTTAAAGAAGAAATTTGTCAAGGTAGGGTACCCCTGACACTTAAGTCGGCCTGCCCTGAATCTACTCCTTGACAAATATGGCCCAAAACAAAACACTTTCAGGAGAATTCCAGTACTGAGTATCTACCAAGATTCATCAAAATCTTTCCTTAGCAGTACTGAAGTCGCAGGTATGAAAAGTAAACACCATACAGACAAACAGACAGAAAGAAACCGGACAAAGGACTGATCACAATAATTTACGGAGCTTACAGCTCAGATTAGCTAAAAACTCGAAATTTTTTTCATGTAAGTGAAACATATTCCCTCTTCAAAGCATATTTCACATCAGAAACCTGCCTGTTCCAGTGATACTTTTGTTCATTTCTAAGTGATACCGGTGTAGCTCATTGGATGAAGTGCTCTGCTCATGACCGAGAGGTTTTGTGTTCGCTTCTCGCCGTGGAAACACTGGTGTACTGGGTCTCAAGTTCGATTCTCGCTGTGGATTTACCGGTGCCCTGTCTTTCGAATGAAACAGGTATAATTTTTATGCAATGCGTAAGGCACATGCTGTTGCCATATATGTAAAATAATCGTAGAGTGACGTCAAAACAATAATTAAACAATCAATTTTAAGTGTCAAGAGACATAACTCTGTAAATTTTAACTGATTGGCAGTATCATGCATATCTAAACACGTTAATCAACACGTGAAGATTTGGTTCACTTCCATGTAATAGTGCAGGAGTCGGTAAGACAAACTATAGAAAGTTGAAATTTCCAATTTACAAGGGGCGTCACTCTACGACTAATTTCTATTGAAACGGTCGGCTCATACCTTGGTATGAGCCGACCGTTTCAATAGAAATTACTCTACGACTAGCTGCAATATACTATCTATAATCTATGCTACGTTTGCTTTATTATCATCGTCGTCGTCGTCATTGTCGTCGTCGTCGTCGTCGTCGTTGTTGTTGTTGTTGTTGTTGTTGTTGTTGTTGTTGTTGTTGGTGTTTCGGGACAGTCGACAGAAGGGGTTTAAGAATTAACCCAGGTACTGTATTTAGACTTCGTAGAATGATATACATGTATTATCAAAGGCATGCCTCTCTCTATCAGCTAATTATAGACTCTGGCATCAGATAATCTGGCCCTGATGAACTGATAATAATTGTAGACTCTGGCATCAGATGAACTGAAAATAATTATAGACTCTGGCATCAGCTAATCTGGCCCTGATAAACTGATAATAATTATAGACTCTGGCATCAGATAATCTGGCCCAGATAATCTGGCCCTGATAAACTGAAAATAATTATAGACTCTGGCATCAGATAATTTGGCCCTGATAAACTGATAATAATTATAGACTCTGGCATCAGAGAATCTGGCCCTGATAAACTGAAAATAATTATAGACTCTGGCATCAGAGAATCTGGCCCTGATAAACTGAAAATAATTATAGACTGGCATCAGAAAATCTGGCCCTGATAAACTGAAAATAATTATTCTGATTTCCAGAACGGGAATATACAACATATCTCGATAAACTCTATAGCCTTTAATGATTAACTTGCGGATATATATTGAGTACTAGTATATTGAAATATGGATATACAAGTCTTAAAGCTGAGCTCTGATTATTTAAACTTGGGTGATGAATTAATTGATTAATCATACATAATTCAAATCCCGAAAAAGCGGGGGCGTCCATGTGCTCCGACACTTTTTACTCCGACACTTTTTACTCCGACGCCTTTTACTCCGACACTTTTTACTCCGACACTTTTACTCCGGCAATTTTATATATTTTAATCCGACATAAGGACAAGTGCTACGTGTATCAATCATGCAACCAATGAACACTTTAGTATTTTTACCACAACTGTAAAGTGTCCGAATAAAGCCTGTCTCGATGCTTGAATGCTGTAACATTGTATAAAAGCGCAATAGGATGATTGAACGTTTAGTCAAGTCGAAACAGACAAAAAGAAAAAAAGGGAGGTTCTTGCAACTAAATGCGAAAGAGTGCTTTGTTGTTGTTTTTGTCAATTTCATGTTATTTTATGATTTACAAACAAATACAAAAATCTAGATCAACATATAAACAATTAATTGCTTTCATGTTACTTGGTCGAAGTGGACTGAAAAATGTAGTATGAATTTGGAGAAAAAAAACTTGCATCTTTTGTTTGATAAAAATACATTATTGTTAATAAGGAGGGTAAATAGTGATATTACAATCATTCCATAGATTAATACACAATTATTTCAGATACTGGGTGATATATGCTAAACGAATTTCATAATAACATTAAATAAAGAAACTGTGTTTAGAAAAAAAAACATCATCATAGAAGTGACGTAAATGTGTTTGTATATTTATGTGATTTTTTTTCAAAACAGAATTTCTGAAATGATATATGGTTTCATGTAAATATATCCTCCTCCTTTCAAAGAAAATGCCGGTTTTTTTTAATTTGTCTTTTGCTCTTTTTGGGGGGTTGTGTGTGCGTGTGTGTGTGTGTGTGTGTGTGTATGTGTGTGTGTGTGTAGGTGTGTGTGTGTGCGTGTTTCTTTTTTTGTTTTTGTTTGCTTTTGTTTTTTTATTTGGGGGGAGGGGTCGGGAAATGCACCCTAGAACCCCCTCACCTCGGAAAAGGGGGCGCTGGCTCCGCCGGCGCATTTTCCTGTAACGTTACAGAATATTATTACCTTTACCTTAACCTATTATAACCTTTATTAGTATCATATTACGGTATCATTTCATAGATATCACGATATACAGATGGGTGCAGTCCTAACATAACATTCACGTTAACGCGAAAAGCAGTCATGAGGATTGCTTTAGCACACGGGCTAGGACTGCTCGACCGGACGCGCGTGCGCTCCTTGCGTTAACGCGGGAGGAAATTCGCGTTAACGCGATTTATTCCCGCGTGCGCTCAGTCCAGTCGCGCATTCACATGATTACATTTGTAATTCTCTGTACAGTGGTACACGATGAAGAAAATAAAAGGAATCTAATTAAATTACCGCAAATATCGCCATATATACGTGCGTTAAATGTGATGTTAAAATGACACCCCGCATTAAGGGTTTCATATGTAATATAACAATGGAAATCATCGCATAGACATGCACTCAGGTATTTATGAAAAACTTCGTCAGTTTATACTATTAAGACTCTAGGAAAATTACATTCTAACTCTATTTTATTTGTTTATTTTTAATTAATAAAATTATGTATTTATTTCTTATTTGTTTATTTATTTATAATTTTCTTATGTAATTTTTCTTATTTATGTATTTACAATTGGGTTTTTTTAATTTAACTAGTTTTCATAATACATGTATACCATGATTATCATCGTTATTATTCTTTTCATTAAATTAATTATTATTATTATTATTATCATTATTATTATTATTATCATTATTACTCTAAAATAAGAATAAATTTCATTATATTCAATGTTCGGAAAATGTATTCAATATTTTTTAAATTCACCCCTTTACTCGTAAGCGTTTTATTTAATTCTAAATATTTATCTACATGCACACAGTAATATGCTTTAATATTTAAATATACAATGTATATATCCATTCTCCTTTAAATCCTTCTCTATATAAGTTGTACGCAAGCGAACGTGGCTGTCAGGCACGTTCACGCGGCAGCCAAGCGCGTGAACGCGGCAGTCCAGCGCGTTAACGCAGTCTCAAAATTTAGTTCACGAGGAAATCTGCGTTAACGCAAACGCGTGTGCTCAGCAGTCCTGAGCGCACGAGGAAAGCAAACTTCACGTTAATGCGACGTTAACATAATGTTATGTTAGGACTGCACCTCACTGTAAATAGACATTTAAAATTTGTCGGAGTAAAAAGCGTCGGAGTTAAAAGTGTCGGAGTAAAAAGCGTCGGAATTAAAAGTGTCGGAATTAAAACTGTCGGAGGAGAAAGCGTCGGAGTTATTCTATGTCGAAGTTAAAAGTGTCGGAGCAACGGGATTATCCCAGTCAGGTAATAAGGCTCATAGAGTAAATATATAATAACGAAGAACAGAAAACCAATTTAACCACAGGGGTGACCTTACAATGAGAAATTCCCAAGACCTAATCCATAATAGACTAGTAATACGTCAGCCTATTAACGTATTACAAGTCTATTACAGATTACGTCTTGGGAATTTCTCAATGTAAGGTCACCCCTGTGATTTAACCAATCAGATTATCATCTCATATGTTGCACATTGAAACGGGCAGGGTTAATAATACCCCTAGGGCAGATCGTACATGCTTTATTTGTAATACTGAAGTCGAGGATGAGTTTCACTTTGTACTTAAATGCCCGGCTTACGCTGATCTTCGTAAGAAATATATTAAGAAATACTATTGGGTTAGAGCGTCAGTTTCAAAACTTGTTAAACTAGGATCTATTTGGTGTAAATAATGTGAAAGAATTATGCTCTCTGAGAAAATATTTACGTGATGCATTTAATCTACGAACTAATTTATTGCGCTAATTTATATTAATTTGATTACTTCGTACATTGTATCTCCACTTAAAGTTTGTTTATTTGAGTATAAGGTCACTTGCATTATTGTATTATTGTATTGTATTATCATAATTATTTTATACATTTTCCTCTTCACTTTCATTGATGTACATGTACTATGTATCTATTGCTGTATGGCATTAATAAACTACTACTATCTGAAAATGTGGGTCCCCACTGTTAGCCATTATTTTCCATATTTGAAAACAGATAAACCTACCGTTTACATTCCTATCAAATATCCCCATATTCCAGATAAATTTAACATTACAAGACATTTTTCACAGTAAATGTATTTCAATAAAACAAAGAAACGAATGATTTAACGACTTAATATGAGTAAATTTATTACTTACATATTTTGTCTTTTGTCCTGTATGTCAATCAAAATATATAAAAGTATTATTCTCAAGTTCAACTCATTCAATATACGATGTTTTCTTTTCCAGTTGTCAAAAGGAGTGTTCGATAAAACTAAGTAAACATGTATAACTAAATCTGAATTAAATTAATTCGTACACGTGTATGACATAAAAAATTGCATTTGTTTGTGTGTGTGTGTGTGGGGGGGGGGGGGGGGGGGACACACCCTTCCAAAAGTGAAAAGCAAAAAAAAAAAGGTGTCCCCGGCGGCAACAAAGTCCGAAAAAGCTAATTTTAGCACGAAGGTCACAGTGAAGGTCTCAAGGTCATTGACCTTGTCCAGTGTCAATTGAAAGGGCTTCATTAGTGGAGTATGCATGCCAAATATGAAGTCTTTCTTTTAAGGTTCAAAAATTATGGCGGGGGTTTACAACAGCCACCAGACAGAACAAAAACAGTATGCCCCAGATCTTTCGATCCGGCGCATAAAAAACTTCAGATTGAATTTATTCCAATTTCTCTCTCTGAATGATTAAATGAAAGACAAATTATTTACTTTTAGTGCTTTAGTGGCTACTATGGCTACTAATCAGCAACAAAACATGTTACAGTGTGGTTATTTTTAATTTCACACTTTTGTGCACAAGTTAATTGGGTGGTATGCACATTAAAGGTCCGTGGCTGCTCATCATGTTACAATGTTCACACTTTAATACTTTCCAAAGAAAGCTTCACAGTGCTCGTTCTTGCTGACGAATTGTCTTGCAATTTGAATGTCAGACACGTTGTCAGTCACAGTCTCATCCGAAAGACAGAGCACCGGTATGTCCCCGACGGGTGTCGAACACGAACCTCTTGGTCACAAGCTGAAAAACTCAGCTCATCCACTGGGCTACACCTGCTTATATCTTTCAGATAAGAGCAAACTATAATAATGCGACTCTATTGCATAATCTCGGACTTGTATAATATCATTCAAAACATAATAAATACTTACAATGGATGACATCACACAAATGCATAAGCTGAAAGAGCATGTTGCGTAATCAGGATACATCAACCGCCAGTAAAATAGAAAACCTTATCCGTAATTTTGTAGTTACGGATTAAAAATCAGACATTAAAAATATAAAAGAAAAAAGATTTACTTCGCTTAAAATGTCTTATTTAAGTTTATTTAAACTTTAAATATTACTCGAAAAGTGGGGGGCACAAACATGGTTGTGCCCCCACTTTTCAAAACACGGGGGGGGGCACGTCCCCCCCCCCCCTTCTCCTACGCCCCTGCAAATGTTTTATTTGGAGACGAACGATTCATAAGAGGATTTTTAATACGTTTGAGTTTGACAAAGTTTGACTTCTAGTAAGATCTGCCAAAAAAAAAAAACGATAAAATAAAATAAAATAAAAGATTTTATAGATGCACACTCATAAACAAGAAGATCTTTAGATTATAATCAATTTAAACAAACGATAAATATATTTAAAGATCAACACATAATATGATGATGATTAGTACCTCTTCTCTGTTGAATTAGCATAATGGACTTGTCCAATTCGTACATCCTGTCGAAATACAATACATTTTCAACATTTGCTACGTCTACTTCATCCACAGCAATTCTGTCAATTGAATATATATATATGCGTATATATATAATTGTATGTATATTAATTCTATTTATAGTATCTTTTATTTATTGTCAATATTTCAAAATATTTAGATACACAAATACAGTTCATTTGCCATACACGTGTACGAATTGATTTAAATCAGAATTAATGATACATGTTTATCTTTCTTAGTTTTATCGAACACTCCTTTTGAAAACCGGAAATGAAAACACCGTGTATTGAATGAGTTGAACATGGGAATAATACTGTTATATTTTGATTGACATACAGAACAAAAGACAAAATGTGCAAGTTATAAATTTACTCATATTAACTTGTTCGTTAAATCCTTCATTTCTTTATTTAAGTGAAATACATTTACTACAAAAATGTCTTGTAAAATGAAGTTTATCTGGAATATGGGGATATTTGATAGGAATGTAAACGAAAGATTTATCTGTTTTCTACGAATATTGAACGTATAATGGTTAAATTGGCTTTCTGTTCTTCGTTACTATACATTTACACTGTGAACTCTATTGTTTGACAAAGAACAATTAACTCAGTATTCACAATATTTCGGTCTCCTGACCTTCTTCCAGTGAATTTTATTGGTATTGGTGGCTTAAGTTATGTAATATCCATCATATTTCATAACCGATATGTACTTAAGCCACCAATACCAGTAAAGTTCAGGAGATCGAAAAATTGTGAATACTGAGTTAATTGTTCTTTGTTTTATGTCACTTCCCTTCGGACTATTAAGATGCTCTATTCGTTTGAATTATGTATAATTGATCAATTAATTCATGAAATGTATCCTCCATCACCGAATTCATATCTTCAGCTAATTTCTCTATACTGTCAACAACCGAATTGTCACGGTGTATGCACACCGAGATTTCCTTATGTATTAATTCATAAAACATTTCTTCCATTACCGAGTTCATATCTTCAGCTTCTATCTTTCAACTGTCACGGTGTATGCACACCGAGATTTTCTTATATACCCCCGATGACAGCGATGTACTTGGATATTGGGTCACTCGACTCAGTTGATTGACCATACGTACGTCACCATGTCTCTATAGTTTATATTTAATTGGGAACGGAGATTGCCAGATCTATTTCTGGCAATTTCCGTTTCCCCAAAATTTTCACTACGTCACCCAAGTTTGAGCTCAGCTTTAAAGCTGGCCTCTCACCATAAAAAGCCGAGGTGTTTCGAAAATTTTTACGGGAACGAAGTTGACCTAGGTCAACCTCACTTCCGTATGTTTTATGAATATTAAATGAACGTCTGACTCAAATGCTCAAACAGAGCTTTCTCCCGCGGTATAAAAGAAACAGGCGGAGTCATGCAACCGTGACAATTCATCGAAGACACGACAAAGGCAACATGGCGTCACAAACAGAAGAACATGTAATTATCTCTATATATTTCCTTTTTTGTTTCTTCGTTTTTTGAAGTAACATACATAAATAATACAAAGTTAGTTATAACAAAAGATCACATGATACTGTAATGTTGTATGCATTTGCCACGAAAAGACCACCTACCCAACCATGCGTAACGTAAATAAACAAATTTTAAAGTTGAACGAACAAATTATATTACATGTTCTAGTTATTTAGATATTATAATATGACCAGGGTCCGGCGCCATAAACTGAGAATATACTTAAGTCAAAAATTTCATTTTGATTTATTCCATTATCAAACGTTCAAATAAATTTTAATGCAGAATGGTTTAATTCTATTTATCAGTAGAATAAAACTAAATAAAATCCAAATCCCAGTTATTAATTCATTGATGAACAGAAGAATATGAATTTTTGACTTAAGTATATTCTCAGTTTATGGCGCCGGACCCAGGTATGCCATATATCATAATGCACAAATAGTATCGTGTGTTCAGTTGAACTTGTAACGAACCCACCCTCTCCGTGCAGGTGTGAAAAGGCCAATAAGATATAGGTAATTTGAAAACTTACGATATTCATTTATTCTATCCTTTCTCCAAATTACAAGAGCCAAATTCCAATACTCCACAACAGACCACACATTTGGAAAGCATAATATTATTTATACATGTATACTTTACTGTAAAAAAAATACACATCAGTTTACACATCCGTTTGTTGACACATCTTTTAGAGTGTTCGAATAAGTAACATACAAACAGGAAATGGTATATATTGAAGACGAAATCTTCAAAATTATACACAAGATTCTGTTCACGATCCTACATAGTGGGTGCATACGGAATAATGTTATTTGTAAATTATATACTCTTCTGGTGTTTGGATTCACAAAGGTATTATTTTAATTTATTTTATTTTGTTTAATTTATTTCATTTCAAGTACAAACATTTTTCATCAATAGTAGTACGGAAACAGAAAACTATATGACACTTTTGTAATCATTAATATTGTTATTTACGCGCTAGTACGGTGTTCATACAAATTCACGAACTAGTAACATTTTTAGCTAAACAACCTGCGCTTTTGAAACACGAATGCCCCAGCTGCAAATAAATATAGCTGTCAATGTCTTACCCCCGGGTCACATGATGACGCTTAGGGGATATACTTACTGTTGAATTTAGTAACTGTAAAAACATTCTATTGAAAGTTATTAGGCACTGCAGAATTACGAAGGTACATACAGACGGACGGAACGACCGAACGCTTTTTTGCCCAAGATCTCTTAGGTGCAAAAAGCGGAAAGGGGAGGCGCAGGTGTTAAAAGAACGAAAAATGTTTAAAAATCATATATTAATTAGAATTAATGATAATGCTGTTTGTTTGTAACTGTTCGACTTGACATGGATCCCCATTCATAAAATTATACAAAACATTGCGGAGCTTCTTACCCATCCACCACTGTTATCTCCCCCCCCCCCCCCCAAGGAAAGACTAGGTAAAAAGAACATATGTTGTTTGTAGAACAAACAGCTTTTTTCTTCTCTCCATAATTTCTGTCTCTGTAAATGTTAAAATACTTATAATCGAACACTCTGAATTCAAGAAAGTGTCCTTGGGAATGCTGTATACTAATTTTGAATTTCATTTTATTTTTGAGGTGAGGTGGGAAGGAGAAGAAATGAGGGAAGGAGTGGGATGCAGGGAAAAGTGTAAATTTGAGGGCAGTCAACTTGGGCGAATGCCACCCAGGTAGAATATGGAAGACGAGTTTAAAGGATAAGGCAAGAAGCAGTTTAGTCAGACAAGACTCTTGTTTCTCCTATCTGCAGTGGATCATGTTATGAAGTGCAATAACATATGCATGTTTACACTATACATGTAGACTTGCATCCGTATTGTATAAGATCAGTCAAAAATGAAATTATAGACACATACCTAAATTTTTGTGAAGGAATTATATAAATGTAAAAATGTAAATAAATGAATCCGTTAGTGTTCAACATCTATGTAAAGTGCATAGTGAGGAAAAAAAGTTTTCATACGTTTTGTACAGCCATGCCGACCGTCCGTGCAGGTCACCGCTAGTTAAATGTCACGGTTTGTCGATTTGACATTTCTTTTATATGGTAAGCAAAAGCATTTAGGTCAGACGTTCATTTATATAATTAGTATTTATAAAACATACGGGAGCGAGGTTGACCTATGTCGACCTCGCTCCCGTAAAAAATTTCGAAATATTTCGGCTTTTTGTGGTGAGAGGCCAGCTTTAAGCTTCAAACTTGCACATACTTTGTAAAACATTTAAATAAATACTACGAGGTGGAGGGTTTATTGATTAAGGTTTCCTGGTGTGAAATTGCAATCATCTTCAGTATAGCATGTCAAAAACACATTTTAATAGCTCTAAAAAAATAATAATAAAATAGGACACCGTTGAAAGGCACATAATGCGCCCGCACTGCAAATCCTAGGTGTCACAAAGTAGAACTAAATATCTAATATAATTGTGATATATGTAGATTACCTTTGATGCTGGTAAAATAGTTCAATTATCTTCTTCAATAGTTTGTAGGTTAATTGATCTTCTTCGCGCATCTATCTTTCTTTGTACCAAGTGTCATCAATATCCATCAAAGTGTTTAGGAGGTTTGATTGATTGATTGATTGAATATTGTTTTACGTCACTCTACGGTTATATGGTGACGGCATCTGCCTGATGCATTGCATACACACTTAGACCTTTGCAACGGACCCACCCGAAGCAGTGAGAGATTTTTAACGTGCCACGCCTACCGTGACAGGGGACCTAGGTTTTTACGGTTTCACCCAAAAGACAGAACATAGGTGCGCCCAGGGCGGGAGTCAAATCCGGGACCTCTCGGTCACGACACGAGCACTTTATCCACCGAGTCACACCGGCTTGTGTTTAGGTGGAGTTGCAAAAACAAGGTATTTTGCATAGAAATATCAAAGTCCAAGGGTCATAACTCCTGTAAATGTTTTGAACAGCAACTCCCTTTCAACATGCGCATCTTCATATGGTGTTCTTTCTTTGTACTAAGTTTCATCAAAATCCTTCAAAGGGTTTGGGATGAGTTCCGAAGAAATGATATTTTGCATAGGAAAATCTTATTGTGCATTGCTTTATCAAATCCCTTAAAGGTTTAGGATTTGCGAAGACAAGATAAATAGGACAAACGGACGGACGGATAACAGCGCGCGGTATAGCATAATACGCCCACATTTTATGCGGGCGTATAAAAATGCTTTGCGAATTTGAACCTCTGATAGGGAAACTGTAGAGTCTAGCTTCTCAAAACTCATGCACAAAACAGAATGTTTGCTTTTTAGCTCGCTGTATATTAAAATAATTCATTTTGATGGCATTTGATTGAACCCATTGTATATTCCTACCTAGGAGTCATAGTAATTTATTAAAATTCAATAAAGGTAAACATAAGGAAATAAAGAATCTGACCTCGATCATATCGAAGTTAAGTATTTTGTTCAAGACATATACGAAAATAAATAATCTGGCCCAACCAATTATCCAGTCCTTATCCCTCCCCGAGTCAAATTGTCGACCCTACGAAATGGCAATCTCTCATTTCCACTAGAGCTGTCCTAACGGGACAAATACCACCCCACCCCCTCCGCGGCAACAAAGTGGAGACATGTAATAATTCATCCCTTTATGACAACCCATGAGGCATCCATAGAGCAGGTATAATAATCCTAGGTACTATTTACTATCATAGAGGTTAAAGGTCAAAGTCACAGTGACCTAGTTTTGGTACATGACACATCCCCTTCCCATGATGCATCCACATTTAAGGTTTGATAAACCTAGGTGCTATGGTTCAAAAGTATGCTCCGAACACGAAATGGCCCAGGTTTTTACTATCGAAGAGGTCCAAAGCCAAAGTCAAGTTGACTTAAATTTGGTACATGACACATACCCTTCCCATGATACATCCACTTTGTTTTGTCATGAGGAACTAGAGTTGTCCTAACGGGACAAATACCCCCGCAGCAACAAAGTGAAGACATGCAATAATTAATCCCTTAATGACAACCCATGAGGCATCCATATAGCAGGTATAAAGATATTCACCTTGAAGTTTCAAATGTAACTAAATTGTTGATGCCACTCTTCTGTCTTCTTTTAAGGTAAAATTTCTTTGGGTATAAAGTCAACGAGCGAAAGCATGTAGAAGATAAGTTACATCCCGGACAAGGTTTTACCCATTGTGTCTATTGTGACCTTTGACCTATGACCTTGGTTCAAGGTCATGACACACCCTTAAATCCTAAGAACAATTCTGTGAAATTCTATTGAAATCCGTGCACAAGGGAAGAAGTTATGGCCCGGACAAGGTTATACAATTGTGTTTTTTGACTTTGACCTTTGACCTTGGTTCAAGGTCATGGCACACCCTTGGATCCTAAGCAACAATTGTGTGAAATATTATTAAAATCTGTGCTCAGGGTGAGAAGTTATGGCCCAGACAAAGTTTTACTTGGGTCTATTATAACCTTGACTTTTGACCTATGACCTTGCTTCAAGGTCATGATACACCCTTGCATCCTAAGCAACAATTCTGTGAAATATTATCGAAATCTGTGCACAAGGCGAGGTTATGGCCTCGACAAAGTTTTACTTATTGTATTTATATGACCTTGACCTTTGACCTTGGTTCAAGGTGATGACACACCCTTGAATCCTAAGCAACAATTCTGTAAAATATTGAAATCCATGCACGGGGGAAGAAGTTATGGCCCGGACAAAGTTTTACTTATTGTGTCTATCATGACCTTAACTTTTGACCTTGCTTCAAGGTCATGGCACACCCTTGCATCCCAAGCAACAATTGTGTGAAATATTATTAAAATCTGTGCTCAGGGTGAGAAGTTATGGCCCAGACAAAGTTTTACTTGGGTCTATTATAACCTTGACTTTTGACCTATGACCTTGGTTCAAGGTCATGGCACACCCTTGAATCCTACGCAACAATTCTGTGAAATAATGAAATCCATGCACAGGGGAAGAAGTTATGGCCTGGACAAAGATTTACTTATTGTGTCTATCACGACCTTAACTTTTGACCTTACTTCAAGGTCATGGCACACCCTTGGATCCTAAGCAACAATTTTGTGAAATATTATTGAAATCTGTGCACAGGGTGAGAAGTTGGCCCGCAAAAGGTTTGGTGGACAGACAGACAGGGCGATTCCTATTTAACTCCCCCCCCAAACTTTGTTTGCGGAGGATATAATAAGAAAATATGTGGTTTAGGGGTGGGGATCTGAACCAGTTTTGAAATGACTGAAGATTCCTGAAATGAGGGGGATGGGGGTGGGGAATGACCCCGGGGATCCCCAACTTATGCTATACAACTCGTCTTGTCATGAGGAATCGGAAAATATAGAGATTAGGGTAGGAATCTGAAGTATTTTTGAGATAAACAAGATTTTACCATCATGGAGGTCACATGTCAAGGTCAAAATCAAGGTCACAGTGACCTAATTTTGGTACACAACATATGGCCTTCTCATGATGCATCCATAGAACAGGTATAATAATCCCAAGTGCTTTTTACTATCATAGAGGTCAAAGTCAAGGTCACAGTGACCTAGTTTTGGTACATGACACATCGGGACAGATGGCCATAGTAATTCCTATATACTTTATAATTACTTTTGGTATCCATGAGTAATCAGTCTTTGAATTAGTCTAATGGCAGTTTCAAATCCTATTTTGGTTAAAGAATGGCAATTTCTGTTCTCATATATGGTAAACTTCTTAATTTCCAGCAAAAATTACACAGGTTTCTATAATATCTTAGTTTTATGAAACCCACATATCCAATGTTTGTCATCCTCTCCTCTATCAAAATTTTAACGTTTACTGTAGAAAATTCACCTTAATTTTTTCATGGTAAGGGGTCATCCTAATCGCACAAAATTTCACATGTAAACAGTCTTCGGCAGATCAAAAAAGCTTACAATACATTAATGATTTTACAGCTAAATCAGTATAAATCAATGAATCAATTAAATAATTTTATCCAATCAGAGCCCCCTATAATAGTGAGTTTAGCTATCCGACCACATATTCCCTGACACTTCTTTGAGCCTTATTCAAACTGTTTGCTTTGTGATTAGATTATTTCACTTGCATGGTGTATCTGCCTCATACCTTGCACAGAATTACTATCTTTACAATGGACCATCTCATCCATTAACAGGCCAATGTCAGCATGGGGCCCCAGTTTTTGTTTCATTCTAGAGATAGGACACCAAAGAGTCACCACTTCAAACACAGGATCTCTTAGCACTGAGCCAGCCACATTAACCACTATGCCACATTATCCCAATGAAGCAGAAAGCTATTTTGGGAAGGGCAAGGAAAGTCTTCACAAGTCAAATGTCCTTGACCATGGAATAAAATCCTTAAATCATGGTCATGACTCATCACCTCCCATAAGGTCATTACTTGCCAAGTATAAACTTATTCCAATGAAACATGTAGGAATTATGAACCCAACAAATATCAAATCACCAAATACCTGTGAGCACAAGTGAAGGTTGCAACACCTTCTAATAAGGACCATTCCAATTAAAATGAAGCATGTTTAAATTATCAGTCAGATACCCTGTACAAGACAAACGAAAAAAAAAAATCAATACCATTGCTTTCAAAGTATGGTTTTTAAGTTTCGACTGCTAACATGTTAGAAGTTGCAGTGTGAAAGACCTTATTCTGTATTTTACGGATATTTCAAGATAAATACTCATGAACCATCAAATATTAGCTTAGGAAATCCTAAGAAAATGGATTCAGAAAAGACGACCATCAGAAAAAGATTGTTTATTTAAAACACTTTCCTTATTAAACATTTACATACTCTGTTCGATCAATGCCAACATTACTACAACATATGGACAAAAATTGAAATGCAAAATACAGACTCTATAAATAGAAAATGACATTACATACAATCTGGAATCTACTACACTCAGCAAAGCATCATCATCCAAACCCCTTAGAAATGATATATAGACAGAGCTTGTATCCTCTTCATTATAATATACATTTCAAGAAAAATTGTAACAAATCTAAGTTTTTGCTACATCATATTCATTTAGGCTATACATAACTTTCTTAACATTAAATATTCATATTCAAACATCTATGGTGTCAAACTGAGGTAAAAGTGAGATAATACCACAATTATTCTGCAAAAACAAAATTTGGCATATATTATATACACATCTGTGAACACAAAAAATGGTATGGGGGTCTTAAATATCATTTCCAGGGAGAAAGGGTTTCTCACATATTCTGATTATAAACATCATAAAATTTAATTCCACTTTCATCACTTGATAACAATAACATGTATACAATGATCCATGGATGAGATAAAGACTACATAAATATAACGTAAAGATTATGAAATTCACACCAGATTCCATGATAAAAATATCTTCCCTGTACATCATCATACACAATGTACAAAGGATCACACTTGTCAGATGTAAATAGGAAAAATAAATTCATTTGTCAATAGAAGAAATGAAAATGTGGGAAACATTATGCACAGACATTCTGGCAATATGTATAAGGTGAATGGCACATTTGTAATGTACCACATAGAGGGCATCTTTCTGTGATAAGCTTTGTTATCTTAATTGTTAAATACATTATGCCCTATTGATAACGCAAATAACATGAAACATAAATATATAGGAATCACAAAGAAAATATATTTCATTGGAAAGTTTTGAATTCATATTTTGACACCAAATGTATAATGTGTAAATTGCAGAATAATTTTGAATCCAAATCATAACAACAAACACCAATGCAGCACAAATATTGCACTATGCAGGATGTATAAATAAGGTTATGTGTATAATTATTTCTCCCATTTTAAAATGATTAGCTTGATAGATATTTGGAGTTATCTCCATTCAGTGTGTACACTAATCATAATTCCACTTGTAAATACCTCGTCAGTGGAGCATGCATGCCAAACATGAAATCTCAATTACCTGAAACTAAAAATTTACTACCAATGTTTAAGTCAGCAATAGTTATACAGACTAAATTAATGTCAGCCTTGGAGCATAAATATGGAACAAGACTGTCCAGTAAAGCTCTACTGTTTATATCTTTTTTTGTTTGGTCTTGATACATGTAATGCTCGACTGCATTTAATGACTTCAATCAATGAAATCCATGACATTTAAAACCTATTTTATTCATTCTAAAGGAGCAATTAACAAAGGACAGGATAGGTTTTTGTTATCAGACAAGACTCTGGTTGTCAGAGAAGACTCTGGGATATATTCCACTATCATCTATTTTTTTCTCCAAGCAGGAAGACCTACTGATAACAAATACAGACTACTCTGCATTTCCCAATGGTAGCAAAATTCCCACAATGCTACACCATACAGGTAATTTCGAATGAAATATAATTTCTATGAACTTTCTACCATAATCCTGTATTGAAGAGTAATCACGTCCATCTTCTGTTACCAGATGTCTCTAACCAGAATTACAATGACACGTGTACTAGTCAAAATACCTGACAAATAAGACTTGATTACATTTTCTGTGATAAAGTCTTTTACACATATTTGTGATAACAAAGGACGGATTGACGACAGGTTACCTCATGGCTTAATTAGTCTCAATAACTGGGGCTAGAAATTATATCATTGCACTATTCTTTGTATATCTGTTTTGTGGTAGTTTAAAAAGCACTTACAATTCTAACTTTGGTAAATGTGATATTCTTTTATCCAGACTAGAGCACATGATATCTGGGAGATTACAATGGTTATCACTGTAATGATATTGAAAGACATTTCAAATTTAAATCTGAAATAAAAGAATATAACTCTGTTCATTAAATTCTCCTCCTTTAATGGTCATGAAGCACTTCCCAAAGACAGTTTGCCAAAACATTAGATGATTCCAATGCACTCATTGCCATGAAGTTGATATGACGTTCATGCTTCTTAATCAAGCTGAAAAGCAAAATAATCCACTATGAATTAAATCGTCTAATCAGTGTTAAATCTAAGAATTACTATCATATGTAAATGCTCAATGTATTTTGGAATACTAATATATACACAGAAGACATATAAATTTATAGGTAAGATAAAACATAATTTCGAATGTAAAGGAATATGCTGCACTAATTTTCCATTATGATCACATCTTTTGCCATCATTAAACAAGGTTTTTCCAATGCATGGCTATTGTAACCTTAATCTCTGAAAATCAATTGGGGTTTTCATTCCATAGGAAACATTTTGTGCAAAGTGTAAAGATTCTTCCCTGAATTTTCTTTTTATCAACTGCATAAAAATTTTCATTACAGGTCTAAAATGACTTTGACCTATGACTTTTGACCTTGAAAATCAATGTCATTTCTTTTGACATAAAGTACATTAGTACGAAGTTAAATGATTCCATATTCAGTGGCAAGTCTTCTATCTTGTTTTCCAGGTTCCAGACACACACACCTACCTACACACATTTGCAAGCCAAAGATGCTATATTCCCTTTGCAACAGAGGGAATAAAAACTGCCGTTTTGTTTGGTGTGTCCTGACCCTACCTTTCACAAGTTTGGTCAGTATGTTGGTATGTATGGTACTTATCATCTGGAAACCATTCTAACCACACAAATAATTCTGATGCTGTGACATTGATAGTTGACCTTTTGTCAAAGAGGCAAAAAGTATTCTCTCTTCATTATGAATATTCAAATCTGATTTGAATTTGATGCATGGTATTTGAATTATATGGGAAACATAGACAAATGAAGGAAAAAGGATAATGATACCAGGGGACTAACAAAACCCAGTAATGATTTTAACAAAGACTGAAAGTGATATCTAGTCATGAACAACTAACATAATTACATTCAAACTAAACTCACTGCATTCTGGGATTCTCCACAAAAACTAGAGCATATTTATAAAACATGTCCCCTAGGTCAAGGTCGAAAGTCTTGGTATCAATTGAAAGCACTTGTCATTTATAAGGAACCTATGTGTGAAGTATCAAAGTCCTATCCTTACTGATTCGAAAGACACAGCCAAAGTTACAGCTTCTTGAAAGTAGGTCAAAGTCCAAAGTCAAGGTCATGGAATTTGAAAGCTCTGGACATAGATCTAAACAATTTAAATTTTATCTCCAACAATTAAAAAGGAATATAATGTCATATCTGCACAACCCAAGAAAAAAGCTTTTGCTTCAGAAAAGAAAGTAAGGAACAATTAATTACCTTCTACCATGAGAAGAATATCTGGCCAAGTTCCTCAATACAAGAGCAGCAGTCAATCTAATGTGTTTTGTAACTGGTCCCTCTCTCTGCTCCTAAACAAAAATATACTACACCATATACTATAATTGATACAAAGCAGACATTCAAAGATGAAGATGGATTACAATGAAAAAGCCTGAAATCAGCCAGGGGTCTGTGGACTGCAGGTTCACAGCCAGGGTGCAGGGGCAAAGCCCCACTTGGGGTCAATGAGGTGATGCCCCTGGAAAATCCTGGAAATTGAGCAATTTCATAGACAAATTTGAGGTATTTTGAGGACAAAATTGATCATATTCGCCGTGAAAAAGGCGGAACTCCACCAATCAGCAGAAATTTTTCATCTCTGGACAATATAACAAACATTGCATATACAACTCCAACTTTGAATTCAGTTTGAAATTGCTTTCAATTATTTTCTGTTACAATGTAATAATTTGGAAATTCATCAGTAATCACTGTAATCAACAATAAGAGCAGAAATTCATATTTAAGAAAATAAGAGCAAACAAGAACAAGTACCTTGAGGTTAATACAATCTCAAAGGTAAAAAATAAAATGACAATATTGTGTATGCTTCCACTTCAACATGTATGCAATAAAAAATTGAGGTTAATCTTATTAACAGAATTGTTATCATTATTATAATTTCATTGCCATTTCAGACATAGATCACTGCATTATGCAGAAATATAACATATAGAAATAAGTTAGTAAAAACCCTTTTTAGATAATATTGACCACCTTCCACTTGGCTAATGGTTTGTTTAGTTTGCAATGCTTTAACATCCCTTTAGAGAATTTCTCAGTCCTTTCACAATATGGCAGCAGGAGATTAACCGACCCATGAAACATAGTGGCACAATTCTGGGTCTCAACCAGATCAACTGCACTGCAAGTCAAGCCCTTATATCTTACACTAAGTCTGCCAAAACTCTTTTTACATTAAGATAGAGAAATACTAATTACATTAAATTCTGCATATGGAGGTTTAGGTTCAAATCTTCGAATTGCTTGCCATGCTGCATCAGGGGGATAGACCAGGGCTGGTACTGTAGGTGCTGTTGCTGTTACACCAGCTTGCTGACTCTGAATCCGACGAATGGCTGCAACTCGTAGTGCTGCATCAGAACAATGGTGATCCTACCAATGAGAAATAAAAAGATGTCAAAAACAGAGCTTATTGATATGTTAATGTGAAACTTTTAGTTCAGTTTTCATTTTCTGCACTAATACAAGTCTTATCCTTTAAAATAAGCATTACTTTTAACAATATATATATAAACTATTAGACATAATGAATTTTAGACTGAATACATACTAGAACTTCTTGTCTAGTATAATTACTAATCTTCCTGATAAATTATCATACTCGCAATGCAAAGTAAGGGAAAAAATACCATTTCAAGTATATAAAGATTTTGAAGTTTTATAAGTCCGAATTTTAAGAAATGCCACATGTACTTTGTACTAAATGTCAATTTTGAGAGAGTGCACCATTGTTTTCATTGTTCACAATACTGGTAAGCTCATCAGGTGACTCCCAAATGATGATGTTTGAAACCAGTAAATGCTATGATTGTGGATAATAGCAGATAATAGCAGTTAATTAGCGTGTCATTCATGTTAAACCTTATTAAGTAGAATTATCTTGGATATGTTGGATGCAGAAATGGAATTAAAAGAATTTCATGCTGAATGTCACTAAACTTGTGTATATTACAAATACAATATAGGTACATTCTAATAACAGTTCTGAATATCATTATGTCTCACATTCTTTATTATGACAGCTAAAACTTATTGCTAAAGAAACACCCCATTGGTCATCTGCATTATGTACATTAGAGTCAATTATCAGGTATTGTAAGAGAAGTCATGCCCATGGGTAAAGTTTATGAAGCATGCATGTTTGTTTCATTAGGCAATTTACAGTCACTTTCTATACATCCGAATTCAATTTCAGTTTGGGGTTATAAATAAAAAAACGCTTTTAGAATATACTGTCAATTGCCTGTATTTGCTCTCAACACAGGGATAACAGGCGTCTGACAATATTTATGTATATACCCATTGATGATTAAATACTTCTTGCAATAAAATCAAACACACAGGCACAAATGCCATTTTCATACACAGAGAAACAAGATGTGTTTGTGAAACATGAATGCCCTGACGACAACATAGTCCAAATAAGGTAAATTTTGAAATGTAGGTTGGAGATCATAGTCAGGGTCACATGGTCCATGACCTTAGTGTAATTTGAAAGGGCTTTGAGTAAGCATGACAAATATTAAGTCTCTATCTCTCACAGTTCAAAAGATATGGCGAAGGTTAAAGTTGACAACAGTCAGGCAAACAAACAGAAATATAAACAGACAGGTCAAAAACAATATGTCCCCAATCTATCGATCTGGGGGCATAAAAAGAAGAGAGGAAAAAACAGGAAAGACGGAAGAAAACAAGCAAAAGAAAATTCAAAAACTTTCACCACTTCCTTGCCCTATTTTTTTTTCTTTTTCAAATAGCAGGAAACAGAACTATACTGAACATTTTGTTTTGGTTGTTTTGGCATTTTTATCTGATTATTCTCAATTAGTTTTTAATATCAATTTCAAAGCTTTGACAAGAATTATGAAATGAGAGTATCTGTGACATTGTCATGGCTGTGCATGTGTACCTGTATCTGCAATTAGGAACATACATGCCAAATATGAAGGCCCTAAGTCTTACTTCTAAAAAGTTACATTGAAGTAGGTCAAAGGTCACATGATAAAAATTTTGGTACCAACCGAAAGGTATTGCACTTAGGGACACACATGCCAAATATGAAGGTCCTATGTCTTACGGTTTAAAAGTGGTTAAAAAGTTACATTGAAGTAGGACAAAGTCACAAGATACATCATGATAATCTATATGAAATAGAAAAACTGCAAATGAATTTCCTTGCAAACCCTTATGTACCAGCTCTTGTTTACAACTAAAGGGTTCCACATTCAATTTTATATACCTGTTTGAAAAAAAAAAAAAAAAACCAAAAAATTCACAGCAAAAAAATTTTATGTTCAGTATAAGCTCTGAGTGGGCAACATATTCTAAGATATTTATTGAAGAAGAATGTTCTAAATCAGATCCCACATTTTTTACTTTATGAAAATTATAAAAAATTTATGAAATTACAACAAGGGGCAGGCAGGTATATTTCCTGTTCATTTTGGGAGATTTCTTACCTGAACATGTGTAACAAGCGACCACTTTTTTCGTTGGAGACGTTCACATCCTTCCCATTTGCAGACTCCATCAATATTGATATGAAGATGAGTTTTAAATACATGATTAAATACACTTCTGGTATTTTCAAAGCACCTGAAAAAAGGGTACCACACACACTTAAACATTGTATTTCATTAAAAGATTCTATAATCAGTAAATAACATATGATAGCATAGTTTACTTTTAAAAAAAATTAGAAAGGCCTTTTTTCCTCTTAATTCAGTATGAAGAAATATCCTAATACATGTAATGACAATACAAACAAAAAAACAGAATAAAAAACTCTTGTGCCACTATGATATAGATTTACCTGAATAAAGCACAATCACATAGTTGGATAGACAGACAATTTAATGGACCAAATGTCTATTATATCCAAAGTACCCTCTGAAAGAAGCCAAAAACCATTATAAATCCACACACAGGAAAAGATGACCCTTGCAAATAGGTAACTGTCATTTTCATGATACTTTTTATATTTCATCACATCAATGCTTGATAAAAAAAACCCTGCTAAATACCTCTAAAACGTCCATTTAATATCATATATAAAATCAATGTCTCTCCCTGAATATTTAGAACTACTCTAACCTGAAGTTTGTGAACTGTTGAAAATAAAATGATACAAACAATTAGCTGATGTGACTTTGAAGAAATCATCACAACTGTGTAGTTCAAGTATAACACTGGAACAAACATATATAAAATTCATAATACTTACATTTTACATCCACTCCATTCACACATAAATTCTGGCAAGGGAGGCTGGCTGATGACAGGCTGTAATGAGGGGGAAGCAGTAGTCGATGTAGAGGAGCACCGTGATTCTGTATTGCCGGACTGATTGCGACTACGCTTTTTAGGTCGCCGCTCACTAGAACGTGTACTGCGAGGAGATGTTTGACTTGGACCCGTTGCAATGATGGTGGTGGTAATGACTTGTTGAGATGAGATGTTTGGAACAGACACAAAGTTACTTGTCTGAATATTGGGTACACTTTGTACACCAATAAGAGGTTGCTGAATGGTAATGGAATGTTTATCTGACGAATCAATGACTGATGATGCTATACTATCACAACTAAGTTCACTATCACGAGACGTTTCTGGCGTAGGGATGTGACGATTATTAGGACATATTTCCATATTGACACTGACTTTCCCAGGAGTGTTCATATTGTCAATATAGGGCAGAGGAACATTTGATGTGGTCAGAATATTATTATTGATGCTTACTATAGTTCCAACAACTAAACTTGTCTGCACATTAGAAAACATATTTGGAATTAGACTGATATTGTTTGACCCTACAGTAGTCGTCATTTCATTTCCTATTGGAATATGACCATTGGGAACTGTCATTTGAATTCCAGCAGAATAAATCCCCTCTGTGACAACAGGTAATGAGTCATTGCTATCTCCATTTAGATCCAACTCATCAATTTTTTCCGATTCAATTGCTGCTTTCAGTATATCAACACATCCTGTAGAAATGTCTGGCAATGTTCCACTATCAATGCCCTCAGTATCCTCATCTAGCTTTTGACTATTGCCTGAGATATTTTGATTTTCTGGATCTCTCAATGATTTATCAAGGACATCCTTTTCTGTACCCGTTTTCAAAATCAACTCTTCTGTAATATTGGTTTTTATATCTGATAAAGAAGTTTTTGGTTCAGAGACTGTGGAAACAATAGGCTGCAAACACATTTCATTTTCAATGATGACTTCATCTAAATCAGATGTTAGAACTGCATCTGGTTCACTTGCAAGTTCATAGCATTGTCCGCTATCAGGTTTTTCTTTTCTTAATGATTTATCTGATACTTCCACAACATTATCAATTTGACCATTGAATATTTTTTTACCATCTTCACTTGCCATTTCTTCATCACTACATCCATTCACAACGAATGCATCTCCAGCACCTATAATTTGTTTAGCACTTTTACTCTCCAGAATGTCCTCTGGATTACTAGAAACATCCATCCCATTTTCTCTTGTCTTCTGCATTTCGGAGCACTCTTTTTCAAAGTCTCCATTACCTATATGGTGACTGATGCCATTCAGTTTTGCAAGTTTTTCAGATGCAAGTTTATTAAGAGTATTCACATCTTTCCTATCGATGTCTTCTGAGTCACTACCCTCCAATCCATTGATGTGACACTTACTTTCAGAGATAGGTGATGGAATGATTTCACTTTCCTCAGGAGAGGCCAATCCTCCATTCAGTATTATTCCTGAATGTTTAGTGCACATTTCACTGACAGAATCACTATCTCCATTCACAGACAACAAATTATCAGCTGCTCCACAGTAACTTTCATCATTAACATTTGACTCAACATTGTTCACATCAATCATTTGGTTATCCTCCTGAACAAACTCCTCTTTCTGACCATTGTTGATTATTTCCCTGTCTAACACCTCCTCTTCATCTTCCATATCTTCATTTTCCTCTATATTGTCTTCCTCCAATAATCCAGTAATAGCAGAAATTGCTGCCTCTGTTTCATCTGCAGCGTTGACAACAGTAGGTGGTACATTTATATCAGCATCAGATCCATTAGAAACAGACTGCTGGGATTCTTCCTCATTATTAATTAACAGAGATGAAACAGCTGCCTCAGTTTCATCTTGTGAACAAACATACTTCACAGATGATTTTGTAGATTCTACAGTTGCTGATACATCATTTTGAGAATAATTTATGTTTGTGGAACCTTCACTATGACTAAGAGAACTTTGTTTAGGTAAAGAATCTTTTGAAATTTCATTTGATGGTATTGTAGCACAATTATTGTGTCTTGTGGAATCGACCATGGGATGGTCATTGAATTGGGTTGAGCAAACAACATCATTTGACTTTGGTTGAGAGTCCAAGCTTTGAGCTGATTGTGTTGATGATATATGAAAGGGTAATGAGGAAGCATACTGTGAATCACTGTCACTTTGGTTAATGAGCACAGATTGGGTATTAGAGGTCACAATCTCAGATGGAATAAAATTTCCTGTTTGACCTGTATTTGTACTACCCACTATAACAGGTAAAATGATGTTTTGTGATGATGGTTGGACAGATGAGATAGGATGGGAACTGGACGGCATAGGAATAACAGAAATGTTTTTATTCATTTGTTTGATCTGATTCAGACAACGGTTTTCAACACGTTCAATTCTAGCTTCAAGTCCAACCTGCACAACATCTTTTGCTCTCTCTACTTCACCACAAACCTCAAGTTCGTAGTTTTTAGGCGAGAGAGATCTCGGTGAACTTGATCGAGATGAGGTTGAAGATTGTCGTTTTGGTGAGCTCCTCTTAGGTGAAGAAGATCTTGAAGACCTTGAACCACTTCGACTTGAGGTACTCGATTTGTTCTTTGATTTTTCTGACTTTGGAGATCGTGATCTATGGGATGATTGACTAGAACTTACACATGAATCAAATATAGCTTCCTCAGGCTGTGATATAACATACTGCTGGGCACCATCCACAACTGACTGAATACCATGAATCTGTACGGAACATTGCTCACTCTGATTTTCAAATGACTTATTTGTAGTTATATGTGGTTGCGTGTTACTCACAAATTGAGGAGATGAAGAAGCATTATTCTGAGCCACAAACTGTTGAGAATTAATGCCCATCTGCTGAGATGAAATTCCTAGGTAGGGTTGAGGTGAGAGGTTTTGTTGCAACTGGCCCTGTATAACAGTGCTTTGCTGTGTTGTAAATGTCAGTAAATGCATTGGATTTCCTCCTGTATCTATTGATGGTGGTTGCTGCTGTACCTGTGTTGTTTTTGGAGCTATTGGTACAGGAGCCTGTGTTCGAATCTTCTTAGCTAGTAAATTTTTCACATTTTTAGTTTCACAATAATTTGAATATACCCCAGGATTTGGTGATAGAGCTTGATCAACTCCAGAAGATATTTGAATGTTTTGTCCAGGAGGACCAGTTTGTTGTGGCAAAACTACAGACTGTGAAACTGGTGATGCACCATTTGTTTGAATTTTAACCATATTCTGTTTTCTTATGATATGTTGATGAAGACTTTTAGATGATGAACTGGCAAATTTTCCACAACTATCTCTTGCTAAATGTCTACTTTTTTGTGCCTGATCTTTCAAAACAGCACTTGTTTGTGTGGGAGTAACTGGTTTTGAAGAGGTGTATATTGCACTTTGTTGTTTACTGGGTGTGGCTCCACCTATAGGAAGTAATGAAGGAGAAGCTTGAAGAGCAGATAACTTAGGTGGTTCCATCAGACGTTGCCTTAGAGTGGGGGTTTGTGTTAAGTCGACAGTAGGTAATGAAGATTGGTTAGGTGTATTCATGACAATCGGTGGAGTATACACAACACTACTAGCACAATGTCGGTTCTGACCAACTGAAAGCAGAATGGATAGAAAACCAACTAAAGCTGCAGCACAATAACAAGCATTCTCAAAATAAAATAATAAAACATGTACTGTCATGCAGTTAGTTTTAAATTGATAATTAGTAGAAATTACTAAATGAATCTCTATCTAAAGTGATGGGGTATAGTCTGACATCAATCTATTTCTACCTACTTAAATACATAAAGATTAACAACTGTTCTTAAAAATACTATTATACCAGAAGAAAAATGTCACTAGACCAAAACAGCAATGGCGTTGCTTTTTAAGGTTTAGTACATCAGAACTTTAGTAACTCAAAAATCAAATACTTTAAAACACCCCCCAAAAAAGGGCTTAAGCGCCATAATGCTCACTTCAGTTTAAACTGATCTCATCAAAAACAATACACTTTTCATAGGTATTATTTCTAAATCACTTGTACAAAAGATTATTTGTTTATTAATAATCATCAATAAAACACTAAATACTCTTGAATTTCTATTCCTCGGATACAATATAAGCAGATAGCATACAGGATTTTAAAATGCTATCCAATGAAAGGAAAGAACATTTCAACGTGTTTCCTTAAGCAAACTTAACACTAAAGTCATATATATGCTGTGTACAAAATATTAATTCCTTAAGGTCCTTCAGAAGATTTTTCATATACAAATTTATGCAAAAACCTCCCCAAAAATAGGGCTTTTCTTTGAATAAAAATACCATAAAATGGTCATACTTATCCTTTATACTATATGTGAAGTCATTACAGCTTGTGGTTTTTATATAGAAAACTTACAAAAACTTTCCCTATATAAACCTATTAAAAAATTGTGAGCAACTTGAGTTGAGACAAATATTGCCACATGACCTTCCTTTGAATAAGCTTGATATAACAAGTCATAAGGATAATATATACCAAATGAGAAGTCATTGTTGCTCTTGAGAAGCAAAGATTTTAAAGATGTTTCCTTTACAAGACAATGTAAAAATCTGTTGACTTCTAGGGTGGAGTGAAACACTGCAGTAAGATTAAGCCTAAGCAAACATGCTAGCTCCTGGGATAGAGTCAAATATTTCCACCCTGCCTTCCCTTGAACAAACTTGATATTCTGCTCAGGTTAACTTAAAACACCCTTTAAATACATGTACCTAGTATAATTCATTAAGTATATATCCTGTATGCATAGTACAGTTGACACTCAAAAACTCAAACCTGAAGGGACCATGTAAAACAGTCTGTAATAAATCAAATGAATACATGCACTTGTAAAATTTGTCACAATTTTAGAACCACATTTAAATTAAATTTAATTAGCGATTAAAAAAAGACCAATGGGGTTTTTTTTTAGTTTTTTTTTTTGGTATTTCCATTAACCACAGATACAGATTAAAAATTAGACACTACCAAAATTGCAAGTTCTCAGGTCCCATACACTTTGAGTAATCAAAGTTGTGACTGATCACTTTTAAAGAAAGCAATTTAAAATTTTATCATATGTACTATGGAAATATGGTAACAAAGATATTTTCTGTTTTCCTAATTTGCAAAATTTTAAGAATTTACCTTGATAAACATCATTTACTGAATTTCTAGTTCAGATAAAGTGACCTTGACTATACAATAATTCCAAAGCAAATGCAAGTGAGTGCCTCCTGATTTAATGAAAAAGGCGGATAAAATATTACTTTTATAAATTATGAAGTTTGTTAAAATGTTATAAAAAGACACTTATATACTCCAATCACATGCCGACTACATCCATGCTTGATGTTTAGTTTTATTCTAAACACTGAAGTCTGTGTGCAGAATAACATGTTCACTAAAAAGCTTTTAACCTTTCTAACATAAAATGATATGTGCAACACAATTTATCAAGTTTCATAAAACCTGTGTGGACCAGACATTTTGCTGTCCATAGATCACTCTAACACTGTAGGAGTAAAAGGACTTCTTATTTCATGGAAAACTAAGCCTTCATATCAGTTTATTAAGTCTTTTTTTTTATCATTTTATATTGAATTTTTAATGCCGTATTTGAAGACACAAAAACAATCAGCCCGTTATGGGATGCATGACCCATGCAATGCACACTGCCAAATGGGACACATGGGTTTGGGACACATGTGTTTAACATCTAGGAAAATGACTATTATGATTTGATATTCATCAATAGAAGTCAATACAGCCTTTCTATTTCTAACCACAATTCAAAAATTTCTAACAAAATTTTAAGCTGTATAAAGGAAACCTATGTAATATACTGTGTATAGGAACTCTGTGCATAAACTTCCTTGATATTTGACCTAAGAACCTAATAAGAAATGTTAAAACAACATCAATATGAACACCTGAACCTATGAAAAAGCAATAAATAATCAGCCAAACTTGTTAAATTATAGAACATCAAAGGCAATGTACAAATAAGAACATTAAGACTATTAATTTTCATGCAAAGAAGTAGGAACCGGTGATTTTTTTTATATAATTAGAATCATCTTTGACCTATCCTTTTAAGTAATTACAACACTTTCAAATCATACTTTTACTAATATGAAGAGCTTTATATTTACAATATGCATTTATCACGATGGTAATTAACAAAAGTATTTACAGGTTCCAACTTTATGTTAATACAACATTGCACAAAAGGTTACAACAAATGGGTTAATAACTAATTACTGTCAACTTAACAATATTTTAGCAAAAAATTATCAATATACCCCCCTGATTGAATTTCTTCAACAGTTAACATCTTCCCAAACGAGATTTTATAGTGGCAAATTCTGAAGCTTTATTAGTTATTTTAAGATTTATTACTCTTACCAGTGCTAGAAAGCGTAATGGGTAAAGGTGTTTTCCTTTTACAAATTCCTCTGTATCCAATTTCTGGTAAACCATCAGGTTTGTCAATACTGAACTGTTGCAAGTCTGGAAATACCATCCTAAAACAAGGAAAGCATTAGGTTACAGAAATGCTTTCTATATTGATACCAATGGTCATATTTTGCATGAAGTCATTGATTGACTGATTATTGTTTTACGTCACTCCACGATTATTTCACGAATATGGTGACGGCATTTGCCTGACACATCACAAGGAAATTTTTACCTTTGCCACAGACCCATCTTAAGCAATGAGGGATCTTTTATGTGCCACACCTACCATGACATAGGATCTTGGTTTTTAGTGTCTCATCCGAAAGACACAACACCAGTGTGCCCACGACAGGAACAGAAACCAGTACCTTTCGGTCATAAGCCACTGAGCCACACCTGCTTTGCATAAAGTCAATATTAAGAAAACTTTAAATAATTTCAATACACATGTATCTAGTACATCTTTTGTTGTTAATTTCTTAATGAAATATTTGTGCTGAATAAACCAGCATAATATTCTATTAAAGGATGCTAAAATTGCAGATTTATTATAACCCCAAAAATCTAGAAACAGATACAACCATTGTAACATAATTAACTGTAATGTAAAAGAAAGCACAACACAGATTTATTCTTGTAAGGTAATGTTAAGACTTACTTTACACAGTTGAAGAATGAATGAGAAGGCAGTATTTGAGGTAATGAGAATTTCTTGGCAAAGTTGATATATTCAGCATACATGTGAACTTGAGAAACTGTAGTTCCTTGACTGGATTCAAATGTACTCTGTATCCTGTAAAACAACCTTCTTTATAATTGTCACTAATAAAGCAGTTTAAATTACTCTTTAATAAGCCACAAATTTTACTTTCAAATAAAAATCAAGTGAACACTTTATCATGGTTGGCTGGTTGACTGGTGTTTTACTTCACTTTCAACAATTTCGTTATACATGTATTGCGACACTGAAGCAGGGGGTAACCAACCTCTTAAACATAATAATGCAATCCAGTTACTGAACCTGGATTGTAGGTACCACAAGTCAAGCACTTAACCACTATGCTAAGCCTGCCCCCACAATTCAATGGATCCAATGTAAGGAATTATGTAACATACAGAAATTTGCTACCTTAATTATGCACACTGCAATTGCACTACCTTGCACTGCCAATGACACATGTTTCCTTTGCAACAGTGATTTTTTGTTCTCACACATTTTAAATTTACTAAAATAGAATAACAATCAGGAAAACTAGTAAAGTTCCTTGATTAATTCACTGAAGCCATACTATCTAAACTTAAGTTTAATTCTCTCAGGTAACATATCAACATGTTCTGAATTTTCTTAAAGCTTACCAATTACAAGTTGTCGTTTCAACATCACAGGTTGGAGCTCCAGGGAACTGGTGCTGAGATTCTGTAATATATCCAGTTATCACTTATAAAATAATGTTTTTACAAAAATGAAAAGGTAATATGAAACGCATTTCAAATATTTTGAATCAAAGAAGTATCTTTTATAATCAGAGTCTGTAATAATAAATAGTTAATTTCTAAGTCTTAAAACATGCAGAAACGCACCATAATTGACCAGCAGTAAAACCTATTTTTTTCATTTTGAAAATTTTACATATCATGCAGCCACCTTATCTGAAAACATGACTATGGTAACTTGGGTGAGTTTATTATTATCTTTAATGCAGATTGTTGTTTTACATTACATGAAAATTACTTAACTTATATATTAACAACATCAGACTGATGCATTCCCTCAATTCTAAACTTAAACCAGAAGCAGTTTAAGGTCTCAAATATTCTTATGTGTATTGTGACTTGTAGTGTTGTAATGATAGTCGCTGATGTTGGCGATATCGTCGATGGAACTTCCACGTTGCCAACTATCGATATTGAATTCCGAGAATTGATTATCGCTCGAAATAAACATGTATACGAAACGGTTTTTCAAAACGAAAGTAAAACTTAGAAATACATTTCTTTGTTACAATGGTGGAATCGAACCAATATAAATATCCACATTTGTCTATTCTTGCTCAAAAATATTTAGCAATACCAGCTTCAATCCTCGGTTCTCATTGAAAGAGTTTTCAGTCTTGCTGGAACTTTGGTAGATAAAAAAGATCAAGAATGAAACCAAGCCTTGTCAACTCGATGATTTTCTTAAAATCTAACATGGCACATTATTGGTAGATTTATAGTTGTATTGAACCTACTATTTGTAGTTTATTTCAGACTTTATTTTTCTTGTTTTGTCTTAAGTTTACATTGTTAACAAGGCATGTTCAATTTTTAATGTTTAATGTTATCTCTTTTGTTAATTTTGTTAAAACACTGTTGCAATAAACATTTTGATTTAATTATCTGTTATTATTTTTATGATCAGTTCATATAAAGTAGACAGTAACATGAAATGAAGGCAAAAAATGCAAAAAAAGCATTAAAATTAAGAAAAAATAAAAATCTCCAATTATGGTCCGGTTATTTTCGATAATCGATATTAGATTTTCTCTGATTTTACAACACTAGCACTGACTTGAGACCTCAGTTTTTCAGCTGAAAAACAGGATGGATGCTGTGGAAATGCATTAGCTTGGTACATAATCTGGATTCATATATTAGCTACATGTAAATAAATAAACTTACTTTGTGAGGGTGGTAATGGTTGTGTAACCGGAGGGGCAGAACCTGGAGGATTAGAACCAGCAATTCCTCCTGCTAGATGAGAAGGAGGACAATACTCTACAACCTTGATTCCAACCAAGGAATTAGGACCGTAGGATTGGGCTTCTATTGACAACAGTGTTACAAGTAAATCTGAAATAAAACTCCCAGATATATATATATATTGTTGTACATCTACAAAATTGCTATGCAGCTGGTAAATACCTATTAAAGTTCACAGAAAATAATTACATGCTAAAACAACATATACATGAGAATTAAGATGTCTTTTTTCCTTTTTGGTATGAAGCATAAACTTAACAAGCAAATTCAGAGAATTGTGGTCCCCTGCATTGGGGGTACTATCAGTATGGGTGCAGTGATCTGTGACATACTGTCATGCTTGTGCATGTCTACAGACACGCATATATGAAGGCCCTACATCTTACAGTTAAAAAGTTACACTGAAGTAGGTCAAAGGTCACGGTCAAAGTCACATGATAAAAATTTTCATACTAACGGAAAGGTATTGCAATTTGGGACACACATGCCAAATACGATAGCCCTCTGTCTTACAGTTAAAAAGTGACACCAAAGTAGGTAAAAAGTGACAGTCAAGGTTACATGATAAAAATTTTGGTACCAATCGGAAGGTATTGCAATTAGGGACACACATGCCAAATATGAAGGCCTTATGTCTTACTGTTAAGATATCATGTCCAAGGTTAAAGTTTTTATGACAGATGGATGGAAAGACAGACGAATAAGATTTAATGTCCTCATGCTTTCACGAAAAGCAGGGAAAACAAACACGACTATCATCTAAAAGGGCCATCCTGGTGGTGCATGCATACCAATAATAAAATCTCTACCAGTGAAAATTACTAACTAAGGTACGTGACAGACCGAAAAAAATTGTGTCCCTCATCACTGGCATCAGTTGATCCGCGGCATACAAGTAAAATGCATAATCATAATTATTTCCTAAATAAATATTGATTTCTCAATTTTTATTGATTTCTGTATTTCTACATGATGATTCTCTAAACACAGTATTTCCTAAAATATTCAAATCACAATGTTACAATGTAATATTTTTCAATACTTCAATATTATTGTTCTACTGAAAAACACCTTTGCTTACCAACAGCATGCTTGACAGCAGCAATTTTGGCAGTGGTGTGTTCTCCCAGCTCAGAGAGCTGATACAAAGCTTCTAAGCTAGATACAATAATCTGGATGTCAAAAACATTCATCAAGCGAACAATGTCTTCAATGATTTTCTCTTCCAGGCTTTCTCCTATCACAGTATCATTGTAGTCCACCAAACATAACTTACTGACCATCTCCAAACCTGAAATTTTAACAAAATGTAAACACTTAAAGAAACTAGAATAGTCCTCATAGGACAAATACCCCTATGGTAACGGTGTTATTACAACAAACATGATCAAACGTTTACTGTGACTGACCTTGGAATATCATCTTGGGTCAACATCATGTATTATGGGTAACAACTGTATGAAGTAAATCCATGTTAAAATTATGGTCTATGGACCAGAGAATAATTTTGATCAAATATTTACTGTAACCTTGACCTTTGAAATATGGAGATATATGTCAAACTCCTGACACAATCCAAAACAACAATCATGGTGAAAAATTTCATGAAATTTGAAGCAGATCCATAGGACCTTAAATCCAACTTAAATGCTAAAGTTAATCAAAGTCACAGCTGTATGAAATATAGAACAGATAAAGCATCTACAACATAAATCTATTTTACAAGTTTGGTTGGCATACAATTAATATTTACCTCAAATCTGACTTAAACAATTAACCAAAATCACAACCCAGAAACAAAGGTCAGATACAGTATCCAGGATACCTTTAAGTCGGACGTCAGTTTTAAAAAAAAATCCTTCATAATATGATAAAATTCACCCTGGATGTGTCGAATATTGAGGTGTCAAATACTATGTTTATCTCGAATACATTTTCAAGTCCCAACATCCTTATTTATCCGGTTTATCTCGAAGTTGGCTTCTTTTTCCCCACGGCGTCTTTCCTAGTTGACAGATCGCGCGCACGTTTTGATCAAATGACTGTGTCGGTGTACAATGTAGAAAGCCGCAGTAATTACATTATCTATCGAGTCCATTCATACCTTGTTATTTATACCAATTGTTACCACATGATGATAGCTTATTAAATTCGACCTTGTATTAAAAAAATAACATTTACTCCGTTTTTCATACTTGCATTTATTTAAAGAAATTTCTTTACATTGTACATTAATCTAATTTTATTTCGTGTCCATGAGTATGTCTGTGTATTTTCATGCCAAGTAATAGGAGCTTGATGTGTTTTGAATAAAATAAAAGTATGACAAGTTTCTTCACCTTTTCTCATGCATCAGTCCATCCTTAGTTTAAAGTATAGTATGAGACAGTTATTTCCAGTATTGAATTTAAAATACAAAATTGCTGAGAAACAAACATGACGTTTTCAGTTTTGGAATATATTCTATTTATATATTTATAAAAAATATGATGAGATTTAGATTAATTATTTTTGTAACTAAACTCGAAATTGGATATCTTGAACCACGGATATCTTGAAGTATTTTCCACGGCTCCTCTGACGTAGATATCAAGTTTGACTGTATATCTTACTTCTTTTTAATTCTTTATAATTGTTGCTTTACACTTCACTCAAGATTATTTCAATGCATAAAAGCAAGTGCTTGAGGTAGGGGAAAATTAAGAACCAAAAATAAACAAAAGAATACCATAAGTACTGGCTGACCATACCACCAGCACCAATAAGTTGAATAATTTACATGAAATTAAACATTCTCAAAAAGTATGACAGAGAATATATTTAAGTACCTCTGACAACATCATATTTATCATCAGATCCTGTCAAAGACTTTAATAGCTGAAGTACCATGTGAGTGTTCTCATCTGGACAAAGGTCAAACTGAAAATATATCCATATTATCTATTAGACAATCTTCGATCAATACACATACATTACAAAATAACAAAACACTAACTTTGAAAAAAAAAAAAAAAAATATTTTAACATGAAAACTAATCCACTTTAACTGACCACTTGCTAAGGAGAGAGAAATTCAGTCTAATCAATGGACGTTCACAATTGCTTTTTTCATAAAAGCATAACAATTAGGAATAAATGTGACCTTGAATGAATTGTAAGAAACAACCCTTAATGATTATGATCCCCCAGTTCAGGTCATAAGCAAGGCTTGCACAAGGAATGGCAAGAATTTGTACTTTTGGAAAAAAAATTCTGTCAACTAACTGCTTTTTCAAGTGATGATGTATGTTTCTGACCATTTGAAGTCAACATTTTATCATTTCATTATATTTTTACAATCTACAAACTATCCATAATGACCCACATCAACAGGACTACAGATGATGTATCATTGTATAAATCCTCCTGTTCTTTGACTAAAAACCTATCTTACAGTGGTGTTCCAAAAAACAAATGCCAAATACAACAAGCTGTGTTTGTGAACCACTAATGCCCCCGGCAGCACCAAAGTCCATAAAGTTCAGAGATGCTGAAATCTTGAAAAAGATGCAGGTCATTCGGACTGGCATCCTCATCATTTTGGCCAGTCATGACATCTGGACCAGCAGATTTCAACATCTCTGAAAACTATTTTTAGCATGAAGGTCATCGTCAAGGTCAAAGACCTTGGTGTCATTTAAAAGGCCTTCATTAGTTGAGTACGCATGTCAAATATGAAGTCTCTATTCCTCACAGTTCAAAAGTTATAGCCAAGGTTAAAGTTGACAACAGACAGACAAACAAACAGACAGGACAAAAACAATATGCCTAAAAACTGAAGGGTTTCAAATGGACAAGGTCTTCTCTATATATCTCTATGCTTCACATCCCAATCTATTTGAAATATGTCGAATACAAATTAATATATACAGTACTATAACTTAACATTCTGCAACTCCTTACCTTTTCAGAAATGTTTGCTAAAGTATCCAGAGCAAGTTGCCTTAAACAACCATAGGAACTGTGTATACACAACATCAAAAATCTGTAAAAAAAAAGAAAAAAAAAAAAGGAAATATAAATTGGCTCTATAGCAATCCAATTGGAACTGGAATTGTCCTACTGGGACAAATAGCCCCTGTGGCAGCAAAGTTGAATAACTACGAATTTATTCATAGACTAACAGTAAGTCTACGTAAAGGTAATGATATGCATTTGCACCATATAATAAAACCCCGTTTAACGCTGCATATTAAAATAAGAAAAACTAGACAAAAATGTATCTAAGGGCACCGGACATACAGAAGGATGGACAGACAGACAAGGTGATTCCAATATATCATTTCCCTTTACTGTATTTACTCGAATATAATACGCACCCCAGTATAATACGCATTATGTGTTGAAACAGCAAAACCGCAAGACGCGATCAATTTTTGTTTCTCGTTGGAATGAACGTGCATGTCTACTACATTACGTGAACTTTATGCGGAGATCGCCAATGTTTGTAAAGACAAAATAAAGACAGAATGAATGAATTAGTGTTATCCAAACTGTCTATGCTCATGTCGTTACTGTCAAGTGGTTTCACCTGTTTTAACCAATTAAGGCTAAATCATTGCATCACCCGTACAATCTGCTAATAAGAAACCATTGCTAAATAACACAGCGCAAGTATTCTATCGTGTTCATTGAATGGCACACTGTAGACACTGTACTTTAACGAACACACGCACCCCCTAAATTCACCACTGAAACTTAAAGTCTGGAGAAAAAGCTCCAGATTTCTAACTCTATGTATAATATGCAGTGAAAAAATGAGGAGTCAAATTGGTTTAAAAAAAAAAGTGAGTATTATATTCGAGTAAATACGGTACTTCATTGGGGGTGTATACATAGCACAGTAATTTTCAAAACAAAGGTAAATATTTTTATCTCCAGAACAATTATTTGTCAACCTATGCTGTGATCAATGTATCTTATTTATTGCATTAGAGACAGACAACTTGTCAGGTGAGAATTATTCCTTATTCCTACATTCTCTCCATTATTAGCTATATGCTTTGTTACTGACTTATCACAGAACCATAGTAGATAAGTAAGAAACCATGTAACGAATTTATCACAATGAGGACCTTTTTATAATCCGTTATGAATGAACAAAGGCAATGAAATAGTAACAAGAACTGAGCCATACTTGTCAACAAACTAGATCGCCGAGACACTTTCAATTTTTCTGACGTCACATACACCGAGGGAGGTAACTCGAAAATGTTCATTGAACAACTGTGGATGGACTATTTTTTTTGTTTATATGGTTGGTGGTAACAAAAAGGACAGGCAGCAGCCATGTTGCCCCCTAAAATATTTTCCTGACCCCCTATAGTCTCATTGGGGGTCACCACATTACAGGTTTTTACCAAATGAAATGTGACAATTTTGTCCAAGGTGCGATATAAAATGATATTTGTGCAAGTACATTCATCTAAATACAATTGCTCAATTTCAACAAATGAAATTTACCACAGATATTGAACACCTGGTCCGATTCACTACATTTACCATTAAGCCTATGATAGTTTGATGTCATTCATGTCATTTGATGACATTGGCTGCAAAGTTTTATTCAGGTGGATAAGCAAGTTGTTCTTGTTTGGATATAACTTAACCTAGAAGCATTCACTAGTAAATCTAACTTTCCTCTCCCTAATCTGTGAATTAGTTTAACCTTGGAGCTTAGTGATGAACATTTTACTGCCATTATACATGATTTATACAAAACAAGAACTTTTATAAAACAAAAGCTACAAATAATTAAACATAAGTAGCAAAGCCTTTTACCGAAAGACCAAATCACTCTCTGTCATAAACTTCATATTGTCCTCTTCAAACGATAAATTTCTCATGATCACAGCAACCTGCAATATATTTATACAAAGGAAACTCAATGCAACTGAAATCACATTAATTAAAGACTGTGAAATACATGATTTAACGACAATTTACTTTCAAACTGTATTGTTATTACATGTGTAGTACATATTAAACAGTACCAGAAAAGTCTTGCCTTGGCCAATCCTTTTCCTAATTTTACAAACATGACACTTCAATAACTCGTACCTAAATAAACTCAAAGTGATCTTAAAGGTCCCTAACACTTCAAGTTATCATAGTTTAACTGTAATTTGAAAATTAAAACACTAGAATTTATAGCCAAGGTTTAAGTTGAGAACAGACAAACAAACAAACAAACAGACTGGACAAAAACAATATGCCCCTGATCTATCGATTCCAGGGCATAAAAATAATCACATGGATTACAAGTAAAATCAATAAATGAAATTTTGTAATGAATAGTCTCTCAGAGTATATGCAGATTCCAATCTGGATAACATGGTACATGTTTTTATCACTTGAGCTAAAATTATCATGACATTAAAAAACTGAAAACAAAACATGAAACTGCTAAAGCATTACTGTCAAATTGAAAAGCTGACATTTTCGAATAACCACTTTACAGTAAAATGTGGTAACAATGACTTAGCTTCACATATACATGTACAAAGGTCTCAGAGTTACATTTAAGGCACATCAAAACATAATTACACACAGTAAATTGTTTAAAAATCCATTGGAAAAATCAACAGGGAATAAAAATATGCATTTATATATCGCCTTACGCATTTGATGCCCAAATAAGTGCATAAGTGATTGTCAGCATTAAAATGAAAGTAAATCTGCCTCGCATTCAGAATTGTTCTGTTTTTAACCTCGTGCAAAACCAAGGCATTATGAATGGACCGGGGCCTTCCCATAAACTATTTATATTAATTTCAGCATAGGTGTGTCAAGTTGCTAGGGTAAATACATTGACACTGTCAAATCAAAATTGAAAATATGTTATCTAGTAAGCCTGGCAGATTCAAAAAAGAAATCAGATACGCAATCACAGATAGTCAATTTCATGCATCATTCTATGTCAAAAAAAGGTAATCATAAAGGACGAGGAAAGAGGTCCAACTCAGTTGTATGACAAAATTCACACATTATGTTTAAGGAATAATTTATTACTATCAGTAACAACTGTAAATTACGACCAAAGCTGTATGTCAACAGGAGTAATGCCTAGCATGGCATAGTATGCCTGTCGCGTGTGAAGGGATAAAAGTGGGTAAAAAGTTACGGACCTGACAAAGACTTGCCCATCATAAGCAGTGTGACCTTGATCTTGCAGAGATAAACTTAGTTCAAGGTCAAGACACATCCTTGGTCCTGGGCAATAGTCCTGTGAAATATTATTCGAATCCATGTTAGGGGTGGAGTTGTGACCCAGACAGAGATCTGCCAATCTTATGCACTGTGACCTTGATAAAACCTTAGTTCAAGGTCAAGACACAACCTTGTTTCCTGGGCAACAATTCTGTGAAATATTACTCAAATCTATGCAAGGGGTAAAAAGTTATGCCCCACACAAAGATTTACCCATCATATGCAGTGTGACCTTGATCTTGCAGATATAAACTTGGTTCAAGGTCAAGACATACCCTTGGTCCTGGGCAATAATCCTGTGAAATATTATTCAAATCCATATTAGGGGTAAAGAGTTGTGGCCAGGATTTACATGACAAACCCTTATTTCCTGGGCAACAATCTGTGAAATATCATTCAAATTTACGAACGCTGTAAATAGTTATCGCCTGGACAAGAATCTAACTGACATAAACACATTCACCTTGCAGATATGACCTTGAAAATCAATAGGGTTCATCTTCTAGTCATAAGAAGTAAGTGTGCAAAGTTTAAAAGTTCTGGCACACTTTGGTCTGTACCTGTTTACAAGTTACATTCTCAAAAATTTGCTATTTTTGCCCCAAAAATGACCGACTTTTGACCTTTCTATTGGAAATCAAAACGGTTCTTCCTCGTGCCATAAGGATTAAGTGTATCAAGTTTGAAAGTCCTAGCCTAAACAGTATGGTATGTATTGCATTCACAAAGTGTGGTCAGACCCATGAAACGCCATACCATAATACATCCGTCTATAGGCGTATAAAAATACCAATAATCGCCAAATCACTCAAAAACTGTAACCCCCATTTTCAGCATTGCAAAAAAATCGGGGGTGAAAATACCACTCAAAATTTTGAAAATCAGCATTGAGCTTGAAATCAGGGATTAAATATCCTTTGGACTAAAAAATTATCTGGAACTCGGAAGTCTTTATCTTTTTCAAGTTCTGAAATTTTCCTTTAACCAGAAATTGTTAATACATTGATGGAAAGACCAATGGATGGACATAGACCTGAACTTCTATGCGATTCAGCCAACAAGTTCTTGCCTCTAGTTAGCAATATGGATTAAGACAAACCTGCATGACTCTTTGTCCCTCTTTGTCATGTAGACCCTGGTCTCTTCCCATATGAAGAACATCACTACCCAATATTTCATCTGAAAAGAAATAAACAGATAGTAAAAAGACAAAAATAAATTAAATTTCTATGAACTTTTAAGATATATTGGTTCTTCTTTTGAACATAATATATTAGAAAACAGCAAACCTTATAAAAAGAATAAAATCAGTTAAACAGGATCTTTCCCAACAACCTATTTTATGGATCATATCCATATCCATACTAAAACAACAGTTTTAATAAATAAATACTTTCAATGTTTAAAAAGTAACTATGGTTATAGGCTCACTTTGACCTAAACCTTTCAGATTTGACCTTGGATCAGTCATGATACATCTTTATGTCATGGGTCACATTTGTGTGATGTATCAACCAGATCAAGTACCGGGTATAGCAATGCTATTTAACCAAAAGACAGAAGGGAAGGATGATTCCAAATTAGCAACCACCCATCTCATCTCAAACTTCATATAATGGAGTACAATTATACTGATTATTTGTTGCTTTAACACCAAATGAGACTTATTTCACTTTTAAAGGGAAAGCATCTGCCTGATGTATAGAACAGAAAATTTTAATTAACTCCAAGCAGATGAGGATCTTTTCTGTGCCAATATCTTTTGTAATACATGCTATCTTGTTTGTAACCTCTTATAGAGCAGACAAGACAACAAGAAATTGCAAGTTAGGCTCAAACCTTGATGGATGCTCCAAGAAGCGTAGCAATAATGAAGAAAATGTATGACTCAGTATATAGAAAATCATTGTATAAATTGATGGTGATTTCAAATCTCAATGTATATTATGGTAATCAAACTGAATCAACTGTAGAACAAGTGATCACAGTATTTTAAACTAAAATGAGTAAACTTGAACTTGATTATTTATAAAATAAGACTTTTTATTGTGAACATGACCTTTCAGAAATAACCAAGAGTGAGCTTTGTCCAAAAGCTCTTAAATTAAATAGCAATTTTTGTGAAATATGATCAAATTATGATGAAAGATGTAGGAGATATAAGTACTTATGGTATTTAGAGTCATAGTTAATAAGTGACTTTGACCTTTCAGAAATGACCTTGAGTGACCTTTGTCCAAAAGCTCTTAACCTAATAACATTTTGGTGAAGTATGATCAAATTCTGATGAAAGGTGTAGGAGATATAAATACTTCATGGTATTTTAAGTCATAGTTAATAAGTGACCTTGACCTTTCAGAAATGACCTTGAGTGAACTTTGTCCAAAAGCTCTTAACCTAATAACATTTTGGTGAAGTATGATCAAATTCTGATGAAAGGTGTAGGAGATATAAATACTTCATGGTATTTTAAGTCATAGTTAATAAGTGACCTTGACCTTTCAGAAATGACCTTGAGTGAACTTTGTCCAAAAGCTCTTAACCTTAATAATATTTTGGTGAAGTGTGATCAAATTTTGATGAAAGGTATAGGAGATATGAGCTCAGACAGACGGACGGATGTACAGATGGAGAGACACATGGACACAACAGCGACTATGTGCTCTCCCGAAAGTTTTCAGGAAGCATAAAAAGAGGGTTGGTTGTTGGTTGGTTGATTGGTGTTTTACATCGCTTTCAACAATTTTTCAGTTATATCGCGACATGGAAGCAGGAGGTGACCAACCTCTTAAACATAGTGGTGCAACCCAGGAATCGAACCCAGATCGTCGGCGCCGCAATCCAAGCGCTTAACCACTACACCAAGTCTGCCTCTCATAAAAAAAGGGTGACACATACCAACTCTAAAAGGTGCAAACCTCCTAGGGGGGTCCAGAAAATTTTTGAAAATCAAAAAGCTCTAGGAGGCATTTGTTGTCATTGTTACGGAGAGTAGAAGGCAATTTCTCTAAAATTAATAGAAGGCCAAAAATTACCAGGTGCCAGCCCTTAATAAGAACTCAACACATATGAACAAACAGAACTAAATATAAACTAAAGTAAAACAGACAGATGAAGAGCTAAAGGAATCCCTCAGTAACAAATGCTTTACAGAACTTACAAAACTGTTACAGCTAAACAATGTAATATGTATTACTTACTTGACTTATAGCTATGGTTAGTGAAAATAAGATGTCGGACTGCTTCGTCTCGAACAGTTTCCAGCCAAAACTGAAATTGTATGTACAAATGAATATATTAAATCAGGAACTTGAGTCTTCAAGCCTGACATTCCTCTAGTTTTTCAAAATTGCAAGGCTCACATGTTGATAAATCAGTATTTAAAACCTCCTCATTCCCATTTTTAACCAGAATTTACTCTAGCAATTCAGTGCAAATCATGTATAGCAATCTAAAAACTGAATTACATAAACTGAGAAAAAAAAAAAGTTCTCAAATTTCCCAGTTTTAATGTTTCATTAACCTTGCATATACTGCTTATCATGGATTAAAAACTACATCGGACTTCCATATATGCAGAACTTTTTGATTAGACTAGTTTGTGCTGAAAATTATGCATCCATAACTTTATGTCCTGTCTACACTTTATTTTGTGAAACTTCCATTATTGGGTCTTTTCTGTTATACAAATGATCCAAAATCTGTTTGTAAAATTATCTGTAATTTGATATCTCTTTCTTGTGAATTGAATGCATGTAATAGCTATAAAAGATTGCTATAAATAAACACAACTACAAACAGCTTAACACACATCATCAGGTATTCAAGAACATAATAAATGCTGCTATATTTCAATGTTTCCTTTGTTAACAGACCAAAACTTTTTTTCTAATAGCATAAATAAGTTATCTCTTCACTGAACAGAACTACATTTTCTTTTTGTGTATTATACACTCATGCACCATTTCTACACAAAAAAAGAGATACAGGCTGTGCTCAAGACTCCTGTTTTTCACTAAACTTACTATGCCTAAGGGTAAAGCACTACTGATGCAATTTCAACCCCAAAAAAATAAATTTCTGAAAGTCTGATTCATTTGTTTTTGGATTTACTGTTTTGCATTGTGCCAAAATAATTCCATCTTTATAGTGAAGGTATCTGCCTGATACATAATGCATTGCACAGAAATTTCTTCCTAATCAATGATTCACCCAAAGCAGTAAAAGATAGCTTTAAGTCATCATGTAAAGTAACACGAGGCCTTGGTTTTAACTATCTCATCTATAAGACATAACATCGGCAATTGGCCAGTCAAGTTCCTATACCTCTCATCCAAAAGCCAAGCACTGTTTAAGTGTTAGATTATATCAGAAAACTTCTCTCTTGGATCAAAGCAATGTTCTTTATCATATTCAATTCATTCTTACAAACTTAAAAGTATGATATATTTCCTTAATGTATACATGAACTTGTAACTTACGCCAATAAAATTTCTTTTAGTTAATTTCCTCCAACTTTGCTCATATACCATCTCATATGATCCTGAGTCTAAATGAAAAAAGAAAATTATCATTATGAAATTAACAATAAGTAAAAACGTTTCATATAAACATTTTATCATCAAAACACTTTTGAAGAATTGAAAAGAAATCAGAGAGAGCTGTAGTATTTAAACATATCTAAACTAGTAACAGATATACAAAATTAATATATTTCAATTTATGAACATAGGCAGAGTTCTCGAAAAGTGTCAGATTTATTGGACTGTCTAATAAAATACACAAAGGCCCGATAACAATATGAAAACTCTTTCTCTTAATCCGACCTTATGTCCAATATGAGTCTGATATGACTTTTTTTTGTATTTTCCGTTTCCAAACAAATCTGTACCACAAATTTCTAATATATCTGAACCAGTTTTCTTTCTGTGCAAACATTTTTTTAAATGTTCTTCGATTATGCAAGGGTTTGTTTGAGTTAGATACGAAATAAATGGCTTCGGCATGGCTAATCGAAATAATAGAGTATAGACGGGAGGTATGAAGAAGAAGAGGAATACAAAAAGAGTATTCGGTCTGATAAAACAAATTCATTAAAGTTTTCAAGAAGCCTGTATTGGGCATAAAAACACATAAGAATATTTTTTAATAACTTAAATAAGGTACTTACCGCTTTCAAATATACCAATATGTGCCATCAAAAGCTGTAATAACTTTGGAGATTTCTCAAGAAGAAGAGTATGACGGCTTTCATTGGATAACAAAGTACACACATTTATTACAAAATCTATTTCATTTGGTAATCCTGATAAAAGGGATTTCTCCAGTTTAGCGTAATCATTGTAATGTATTAAGTCTGTTGACATTCCTAGCTGAGCTCTTGCAGATTCTGAAAGAATGAAGTATGTTCCATTAATCATTAACTATTTTCAGCCTTATCCTATTAGAAAAGAAATTTTACTGCAATATCTATGAAATCATTGATCTTTTAGTAAAGTAAATGTAATAATTATGAACTATATACATTTTGGTAGTATGATTCTTGTTATACAAATGCACAGTGCCAAATAATGAGGGTTGGCACTCTGCATTCATACAACAAGAATCATACTAAAAAACATGTAGTTGATTGATTGACTGATTGATTGATTTTTGTTTAACGTCACACCACGAATATTTCACGTATATGGTCTGCATCTGCCTGATGCAGGGCATACAAATTTTGACCTTTGCAACGGACCCATCCGAAGCAGTGAGGGATCTTTAACGTGCCATGCATACCACGAAACGGGGCTTCGGAAAGACAGGACACCTGCATGACCAGAGCAGGACTCAAACCTCAGCCTCTCGATCAGGAGGCGAGCACGATACAACTAGGCCACACCGGCTTAATCGTATAGTTGAATCATAAGCGCAAGTAGTGCATCAGTTTTAGGTTTCTTTTATGAATTAATCCTTGGACCTAAACCATTTTAATTAGATTAATTAAGCAAGGTTTACTGCTAAACTAACAAAATATGTCAGTTATAAATTAAGACGAAAATAATAAAGATGCAGAGCTGTCAACATCACAAATTCAAAAATAGTAAGGTGAAGATGTAAAAAAAATTTTTTTTGCTAACAATATGTAATATGAGTATCTTGAGACAATTTTTACAAGATTTTTTCAGAAGCCTCTATATTCTCTCTTAAAAATATCCTTTACATTTAGTATTGCAGCTGTACTAGTATTTAACCCTTGTCCCAAACGACCACTTCAAATTTTTCTCGTTAGAATGAACGTGTGTGTCAACATATATTACGTGAACTTTACGATGAGATCATCAATGTTTGTGAAGACAAAATAAAGAAAGAGTGAATGAATGAATGAGTGTTATCGGCAGACAAAGTCCAACTTAAGTAAAATTCTTTTTAATCTAACATTCTTATGATAGTAAGCCAAACTGTTGATGCTAGTGCCATTATGGTCAAGTAATTTCACCTGCTGCGTAACAATCAATTAAGCAATCACTGTTATCACCCGTACAATCTGCTAATCAGAAACCATTGCTAAATAAACACGTCACAAGACTTCTAATATATTTTACAGATTTCTAATCCTATGTATAATACACAGTCACAGTCTTCGAAAGATAGCACAAGCCCAATAACCGAAGCTTGTAAAATCTGGATCGGGCAGGTAAAATTTGGGGATCGTGGCCAGATTGGGCTTGTAAAATATTGGAAGGTGAACGGGGCATAGACTAACAAAAGGAGGGGGCGAAGCGCCATTATGAAATATCATGACAGAGGAAATTCCAGTCACATTGGTGTGAGGGGCGCCCATGGCTGGAATTCAACATCGAGTCAGGTAAAATGTTTTGTAAATGGTGCAGTGCAGAGAATTGCAGGTTTGTCACGGACAGTGACTATTTTAGGCTGACCTCTGTGAGGGACCACAAAGGATCGAAATGGCTCAAATACTATGTACCAAAATACTCTCGTACTCCAAGTAATGTTGAAGGAGACAATAATTCGCTTTTATTCTTTCCGGTCTTAGTGAGGCAAGCAAGTGTCTACACCAGCTTAAGAAAGCTGACTATGACAAACTAATCATAAAATTCCCGAACTACCCAAAGACTAAAATATAAATTGAAAGAGAACTGGAACTAACTGAATAAAAATTGAATTGTTTTATTTTCTGAAATTAAAAGTATGAAAAAAAAAGAAGTTCGGGCTTGTGAAATTTTTTGGGGGCTTCTGAATTTTGTCTGTTGTTACCTGCCCTTTGGGCTTGTAGTGAAAAAAACTTCTCACCAAGACTGCAGTCAAAAACTGATTAGACAAATTGGATAAAAAAAAGTGTGTATTATATTTGAGTATTTACAGTACTTTACATTCTTTCCAAAAGATTTTATTCAACTGGATTTTTAAGTGGCATAGCTCAGTTTGTAGCATGAATGACTGTAGGCCAGGTCAAAAGTCCTGTATCAGTGTAACCATCACAATGGCATGCCATACTTCACTGCAATGCATCTGACTGATGCAATCACCTTATAAGAGATTATTTTGATATGACATAAAAGGTATTATACTAAATGCTAGAATAGTAAGCCTTATACTAAAATTGTGAGAGCAACTCTGTAGATGTACACACATTTTTAACAACTAGAGTATGTTTGTAAAAGATACACCCCCACTGTGAGCTTATTTCATAGCAGCAACAAAGCTTTCATAAATTTTAAGTTTCATGGGCCATAACTCCAATACATATATTACCAGTAGTAACCTCGCCTTTTGACAGACTAACCCTCAAACCTATAGACATCCTTCCCTTTTGATAAGATTTTATATGACCTCTGTTTAAAAGAATTTGACCTGTAAAATATGGGAAATATGATCAATGATAATATATGAAATCACCTGAAAGCCAATAATTTCAGTCCATTCTATCAGCTGTAACCTTGACCTTTGGACCCCCAAATCGTTAGGCTTCTTCCTTTCTTGATAAGTAAGCATATATCCAAATTTGGTTTGAATATGATGCAAGGTTCTTGAGTTATCATTCCGAAACTATATGTGTGACTGAAGGATGGAAGAGTGTAAGCACGGACAAAGCAAACACTTAATGCCCCTATCTGGTGGGGACATAAGTACAGATGTGTCTGATTTAATAAAGCAGATCCATTAAATCAAACTCAAAAAATAACTTTCATTATTATATATTCAGGTTGATAAAAATTACCATGAATTCTGTGTGACTCATAGTTGTAAGAAAGAGGAATGCCGAATTGTGGTAGACAAACTTTTTTCCTGAGCGGACCCTCATGGTCATCTTCTACATCTGGTTGTTTTGGATCAACTCCATGGAAGTGAATTTTTTCATAAGTATCCAAATACCTTTAAAAAAATAAAAAAAAGAATACCTATAAAAATTGCAAACACCAAAGTCTTATAAGAACATAATCTAAATCTGCATGACAAATTAAATGTGATAGGTGTGTATTAGCCGCAAGTAGTGACCCTATATGAATGATAGGGTCACAATTCCTTACATTGAGTAAACTTGCAATTTTGATGAACAAAATGGCCAGCACGATTCTACACACTTCTGCATCAAATGGAACTAATATCTAACATATATAAACATTAAGCAAACGATCGGCAATAATAACTAACCCTCGATCTGTCATCTGAAGGCTGTAAACACATTTTTCCCTACCTGTGTCAAATTTCCCTGTTTTGTTTATATGAAGTGTGAATCATCCATACGTTTGCGTAATACATCTTAGTAGCAAAATCAAACATGTGGATGATTAAGACTACGTATAAACAAACCGGCAAATATGACCCAGGTAGAGACACAATGTGTGTACAGCCTTCAGACGACAGATTGGAGGTAAGTTATTATTGCCACTCGTTTGCTGTAATAAAATGTTTATATATGTTATTTATTTGCTCCATTTGATGCTGAAATGTGTAGAGTCGTGCCGGCCATTCTGTTTATCAAAATTGCAAATTTACGCAGCATAAGGAATTGTGGCCCTATCATTCATGTAGGGCCATTACTTGCGGCTAGGTGTGTATGAATGTGAAAATTGACAGGAGTATCCAGACCGTAACAATTGTTTTTCCTTTTTGATGTAATGTTTTCCTAATTTTTTCACTTTTTGTTACTTAAGAACGTGACTTATGACCTTTTGATTTAATCGATCAATAGATAGTTTTCACTTAGAGAAATTCACAAGAGTTATCTCAAATTGTCGAACATTTTGTTGGTCAAAGTGTGAAGTGCTTTAATCAACCAAAATAAAGACTGAATTTCTTCAGAATCATCTTGAAAATTTAAACTGCTACAAACCAATGAATATTATGATATAATTTATATTAAAACTGTTAATTTTAGTGCAAAATTATGAAAACCTTCTCAAAACAAAGGTCTTAAACTATAATAAAAATCTGTTGTTTGACATCAAATATGACTAACTACAGGAGGCAACGCCAATGAATTTAGTCTCGGTGAAAATTATCTATCAACTGATTGTTTATCCTTTTTTACGTCACTCTACAATTATTTCACACACATCATTACATTTACACTAGCCTCCATAAATAAGTACACACTCTTACATTTTTCATATTTTTGGAATTAATTTGTCAAAAATGAAAGAAATAGAAATCATTCAGGTATTTTGTTGTTTATATTCAATGAAAGAACACGTTTTGTAATGAAAAAGTGAAGTTTAACAAAACATTTTTAAAAAATCATATACAAACGCAATACTAATCTATAATGCACATTTCAGTCGAATATTTTGTGTACCCTCCTCTTGACATTATCACAGCTTGAATGCGTTTCGGCATGCTTTTAACAAGTGTTCTGCATCTCCTGGCAAACAAATTATCCCAACATTCTATCAGTTAAAATCTAACAACTTAAAATATTGACTTATTATTTGTTGTCTTTAGATAGAATTCCTGGGGTGGGTACTTACTTATGGAAGGTAGTGTATATGGTGATATCATATGCCTGATGCACTGCATAGAAATATAAACCTTTACAACGCACCAATCCAATGTAGTAAGGTATCTTTTATGTGCCATGCTTACTGTGACACAGGTTTTTACTGTCTCATCCAAAAGACAGGGCAAGGGTGTGCAAACCACGGGAGTCGAAGCTGGGACCTTTCTGTCACGAGTCGAGTACCTCATCCACTGAGTCATAACTGCTTGATTTAATTAAAGTATTGATAGTACATACACACAGGACTATTTTACCAATATTTATCGTTGCCTTACTGCAGGAGAATACAGGGATTTCAATAAAGGCCAGCACCCGGTGAAATGCTGCTACTTCAAATGATAGAAATGGCCGCTTCGAATTTCCTACGATCTAAAATTTACTACTCATATTCATGTATAAGGCGCTCAAACTGATATGCCTCAAATTTCTTAATCACCTCCTCAAATAATTCTTATTGAAAACCCTGAGATCAGGGTTGCTACTATTTTCACAACTAAATTTTAATGCACAGATAATCATATCTATGTTAGAATATCAGGCCTTCTAAGTGATTTGTTGACCACATTGTCAGGCAAAAATGTTCTTCAACAGTTATATTTTTCTTCTTTTTTTTCAAAGGTGCCTGTACCTTTGCATTTGGAAATATTTTGTCCCATTTGCATAATGCTAAAACTCACAGATCAATGTTTAGGAAAAATTTAGACAAATTTTTGGAAAAATCAATGAAGTTTCCATTGGGAAGGGTCCTTATAACACACCTGATTTAAAAGAAAAAAAAATCCAAAAGACTGTTCAGATTCCATAAATCTGCTAACAAAGCTTTCTTGAACAACTAGACAACATATTGGTAGAATTCCAAAATCAATACTACACCGTATCTCAAAATAACTATCACATGTGTCAACTTCTGTGACTTCCATGAACTATATATAAAAATACAAGAATTTGTGAATGAATATTTAGTACATGTACTTCATATTTCTGTAACCATACAGTTGAATTAACAAACACTTCTAAATAAAAATCTCTGCCTAGAGTTGAAGTTAGATACTATCTAGTCAACATCTCCATTGAACGGCCAAAAATAGATGGGAATCAATGCATAAACATCGATACATTCCACACTGACCCCATCCAAAACTCAATCAGCATAATGAAATACAGATCTTAATTACATTTGGAATCTGGCGTAAGATTTTTGAGTTATCATCTAAAACCCTATCTTCATTCCAAGATTTCAAGCTGTGGTCTTGACCTTTCTCCTCATTATCAAAAAGTACCTTCCTCTCTTAATATTCTGGTATATATCTAAATATAATTTAATTCTAATGAATGGTAATTGAATTATTAACTAGGAAAACATCAAAAACCTCAAAATCAATAAAGTTCTTCATAAAGAAGTATTGATCCAAATCTGATGCACAGGTTATAGGACTTGAGTAATCATTTAGAAACCATTTTGAAATGGACAGACAGACAGATTAAAAGGAAACCTATAGTCCCCTCCAGCAAAGCCAGTAATAGACCCATGCTTTCTCAAAGTTTGATGAACCCTGGTAGCAAAACATGTATGTAGCTTACATATAATATTTTATAGTTGTATACTGTATACATATATCTTACCTGACATAAATGAATTTGAGTGCTTGGGTTCCATTGCTACAACCTCTTGGTACTTTGAAATCACGCAATATCTGTTCCCAAACATTTTCATCAACAATCTGTTATAAAAGAACAAATTTCTTAAACTGAATCAAGAGAAGCCAGATATAAATACTTTATATCTACTATTACAGTAAAACACTTATATTTCCATCAGTTTATTTTCCACGAGGATCTCCCTTTGAATATATAAATTTGCAAGTAATAATTTTTGCAAGAAGCAGAATACCTGTTATACTTTTATAGTTAAACCAAGGTCTTTATTTCTATGTTGAGCAAACTTAAGAATTTATGAGAAAAACGTTTTTGCAAAAAAGTATGATTAACAGCATTAAACTTCTACAGTCAAGGTATGTTCCAGAAAGCATTTAGTGATAGAATGGCAGATGGTTGAAAAGACTAACAGACAGTCGAAGGGCAAGCCTATTCTCTCTTCCAGTGTACAAAGTTAGTGGGGTTTTTTAAGGGGTGTGCGATATTACCAGTATATTGCACATGACGCGATATCAACACCAGATACCGGTATTTGATGATACATCTTATACATAAGAATAAGATAATAAAATCCATACTAAACTGAACACATTTGAAATTGTAGACTATTACAAGATACAAACTGAGACAAATAGTGCCTATGATTTTAAGACAATACAAATTTTATGCGATTTAAAGACGAAATTGATTTTTTAATTCATATATTGTTATGTGAACAAACATATCCCACAATAAACTGATTTTTAAACAAATTCAATGAATTTTGCCTTGCTTTTCTTTTGACGATGTATTTCATGCAATATATCGCAATATTCAAAGGAAATACATGTACCACTATCACAAGATGGTTTTCACTTGCAATACCCTGCCCAATTTTTTTTTTTTTTCAAATGTGCCTGTACGGTGTACCTTTTCAATTGGGAATTTTCTGTCCCATTTGCACAATGTTAAAAGATAAATGCTTAGGGAAAATTTAGACAAATTTGGGAAGAAATCAATGAAATTTCCTTTTAGAAAGTTTCTTATAACGGACCTGATTTGAAGAAAAAAAACCCCAAAAAACACTGGAAGTAGGGGTACTATAAAACTAACCAATAACATCAATAAGTACAGATGCTACTTTTATGAATTTAAAATAATATTTTTTAAACAAATCTACCAGGATGTGAATCATCTGTTTCTTAATATGGCTGAGTTGTTTATAGTTAAGTTGTTTATGAAACACTATGCCTTCTGCAATAAAATCCTTGGTGAGGTCAAATTCAAAATATAGGTCAACAATGACAGTCAAAATCACAAATTGATATAACTGGAAAGGTCTCACTACAAGAAATATGCATATAAAATGTGATAGCCCTTTTTCCATTTGTTTTAACATTATGGCTATGGTAATTGTTAGGGCAGTGTGGTTTTACCACCATATCAAGGTCAAAAAGTCATAAATAATGGAATCAAAGGGAGGTTTCACCACAAGGCATACATGATAAACATGAACGCTCTAAGCCCTATTCTTCATACATGATGGCTATGGTAAGCAATTTCTTAAAACAAAGATCAAATGTGAAGGTGAAGTTCACAAAATCAAGTTTCAGTATGAATGGAAAGGTCCTGCAACAAAGATCACACATGTGAAATACCAAAACTTAACAGTGGCTTTCACTTTTGAACCATAGAAAATATTCTATGGTTCAAAAGTGAAGGCCAATGTTAAGTTTTTCTTTTTTTAATTAGGTCAAATGTAGATCAAAATTGACCATCAAGGTTACAATGTCATAGATTATACCAGTATTAATGGAAAGAGTATGGTACCCAACAAAGTACACACATGTGAAATATCAAAGTCTCGAGTGATTCAGAAAAATTAAGTTTTTTTCTATTATTATTAGAAAAAATGTTGACCAAATTTCACCATTAAGGTCACAATGTGAATGTCATGAATTATGGTACATGTATTAATAGTTATGGTTTCACCAGAAGAAATAGGAAAGCTCTGACTCCCATGATTGAAAAGTTACAGCCAAGGGTTATGTTTCTAAATGTAGGTCAAACATGAAAGTCAAGTCACAACTTATATCAACAGTGAAAAGGTTATAACACACGAAATACAACAGCACTAGCTGGTATAGTTTAAAAGTTATGCCCATTGTTAAAGTAGATAGACAGGGTAAATAAAATAACACCCCCCCCCCCCCCAAAAAAAAAAAAAAACTTGAGTGGATCCAGAGGAATAAAAAAATTTTTATTTAAAAAACAAAATTAACCTTTCCCGCCATTTCATAAAGTAAAGATTTCAAGTGGAAAGGCAAATATTTTTATCCAATTTGTTGAAAATATATCGACAAACCACAACACTGACTAGTGGAGTAAATAATATCATTCAGCTAGTCAAGCAAGTCTAGCAGAGCGATAAGGTGTGGGAAATTGACAAATAGCTCCAGGTAATTGTTTTCAGAACCATATGCATAATCCGTCAAACATCCTAGACCACGAATGTCGTGAACTAGTTGTAAACGCCGTTAAATGTAAAACTGAAAGAAACTTAAGTATCATGTTACAAACGTCGCCGAAAAAAGTGTACTTTGTGTCTAAAGCAAAATATTTATCATCGCTGGATAGCGGTCGTATTCCAGTTAAAGATAAAACATCTGCATAGCTCATCAGCCGTACAATATCAATCTGTTCAGTCTGTAATACAAATATAAAATGAGAAGAGGATCCACTGAGAAAAACAACTCCGCTTGATTTCTACATGTCTTGTACGAAGATCTTTAAGATATTTCCTATGGTTTCTTTAATTTGAGATCCGAAGCGCTGCTTAACGATGGATAATGAAATCCTCTATCAGAAATATGTTGATGGAAACTTGAGTGTTACTGGAAAATTATCTAGTTTTACAGTCGTGTAAAACTTTACACGGTACAGCAAATGTTTCTTTTTCAAATCAAATCGCATTAAGCTACCTTATTTAATGCAAATTCAAATATGGAGCATAGACCTATGTATGGCGCTTTGGTAAATTAGATATTTCTCCGAGCTGTTTCCAGTAGATTTCCAACAAAATTAGTAGGTTGTACAATGTACTTGTTAACGCTCCGCACATCCGCTCATTTTTAGTTTTAAAAATCTATATAGTACGGTACGTCGCATGGAAGAGGGATATATTTATATATACCCACGTTTCGTAAAAAAAAAAAGAATAAACCTTTAAGAGTAAAAGTAACGTAAATTAATTATATATAACGTTATGAATTCTGAAATCCATTAAAATCACAATTAAACGAATATGTATCATGGTATTTACTGAAACTGATGATCTGTAAATTTAATGTATTAATAATACAACTGCGACGAAGATCCAAATGGAAACGCTCATTAATCCAGTGACAGTACATGTAGCATTTTCATGTTTGTTCAATATATTCAAGTCGTGAAAATATCGATGCGTTCAAGCTCATTATTTTGTCAAATAGAAAACTGTGCATGTATTTGTAAACCAACAATTTCCAAAGAGTTAAAATCGACTTATCTGAAAAGACAAACATTTGATCACTAATATTGTTGTTAATATTATTTGTCCTTTTTTCCCCTTAGAAAAACAATTTGCTAACTGGAAGAAAAAAAACCTGCAAGAAATGAAACTTATTTCATCAAACTAATATGTAGAAAAGTTAAGACGTCATCTTCCAATAACCGTCAACATAAAACAGAAACGAGTGGCTAAGCTATACACTTAACAAAAGCTCCATAGTCAGTCACTGTCTGAGTTTAACGCCGAGTAACACGTATGTCATGACCTACTTACCTGAGATTACATACTGAATCACAGCATTGATTAAAGGGGAAAACCAGACTGGTCTATTTTTAGTAAAGTCAATACACTAGCTTCAAATATGCAACCTGCTGTTATGAGCAAGCTTGTTACTACTGCATTAGCTCCGATACTATTAGTTTTTTAAACCCTGCATTCCTTCTGAAGAAGAATTTCAAGGGAGGGTACCCTCTTGGGCATACTTTGGTCTATGGTGGCACCACCTGTTGACAGATCTCAATGAGGAACACAGGCTTTGTACAGGATCACTAGTACTACAAATATACATGTACCTAGTTTGCTCAAAATATATCAAGGGTCAGTTGTTTGAAAGTTTAACCACTGGTCAAATTTCATCTGAATATCTTTTAAATGAGATGTCTTAAATTCATTGTCTGAGTACTAATTTGCAGCATGTGAAACCAGCATTGTAATGTAATTTCAATATTTATACAGAAATCTTACAAACTAAATTAATGATGGCTGTGTTGGTGGGCAGATGAAGCACTGAGACAGCACAGTTCAGCCACAAAGACCCCTTTAATTCCTAAAATTTCATGCTTTTGTTAAAAACACTTCAGAAATGTTGTATCAGCCATGACTTTATCAGATAATAATATGAGGCTGTGTAGATGTACATATTGATTCTTTAATATATTCATCTGCCTCTACCAGTGATCTAAGCCGGAGTGGCTCAGTGGAAAACATGCTTGGCTCCTGACTGAGAGGTTCTCAAAGGTTTGACTCCCGCCCTAGGCGCACAGGTGTTCTGTTTTTCGGATGAGACAGCAAAAACTGAGGTCATGTGTCACGGTAGGCGAGGCACGTAAAAGATCCCTCACTGCTTCGGGTGGGTCCGTTGCAAAGGTCTAAATTTCTATGCAATGCATCAGGCAGATGCCGTTACCATATACCATTATACGTGAAATAATCGTGGAGTCACAGTAGGCATGGCACGTAAAAGATCCCTCACTGCTTCGGGTGGGTCCATTGCAAAGGTCTAAATTTCTATGCAATCCACCTGGCAGATGCCGTCACATATATCATTATACGTGAAATAATCATGAAGTGACGTAAAACAATAATCAATCAATCAATCTACCAGTGATCTAGATGTTGTACAGATTACTACACAATAAAAAAATCAATGCAAGAAACCCAATATGCAGGGTTCGAAATTAGCAGTCGTCCAGTCATCAAAAACAACCTTAAATCTTTTTTTTTTCAGTAAATATGAAGCATCATTGCACAACCAAGTGTGGGTTTCCAACAATGCCTGACCAAATGCTCTGATGGTACCTGACCAGAGACTCCGCTGGTTTAATTTTCATCATTTCATACCTATCTACAAGACATCTATAACACTTGTACATGTATATAACAATGAATAATTCAGTTATATCATATGTAAGAATACTGTATGCACAACCTGATTTAAACACTGCTCTCAATCTGCACACATTGCCATTAGCATAAAAATCTAGCAAAGAAGGATTAAGGGTCATGTTTTCTGAACTTTTCATTTGCATTTCTATGACTGTAAAATTGAAGAAAAAACACTTCATAACGTACATACCAGTACATTATTCTCTAATTTAGTTCAATTTAACATAACATAAATGTAGTGTACTGAATGGTACACAAAGTTTACATCATTTTGAATTTGAAATGTTTGCAAGTTTTGTATGTATTATAGCAATCATGGTAAAATCTAATTTGTCAATGAGAGAGTTCATAGAATATGACCCTTAATCGAAACAATCTGATTAAAACCATATCTTTATTCCGCTTCTCTATTTGTCCTAATGCGTATAAAGATGTTATGAAGCCCCGTAAGGGTCCACATTCTGGTGACATCTAATGACATCTCAGTCACCAAAACCATTATTTCTCATAGCCAATCAGTAATTCGGCTAGGCACGTGATAGTGACGCAATATGTAACAAACAACGTTCAAAAACTACCTTGTGGGTCACGCAGGCAGTGGATGTTAATTTCATCCCTAAGATTTTGTAGCCGATCCACTGATTGGCTAAAAATCAGAGTTCACCAGAACGTGACCCCTTACGGGGTTTCACCAGATCTTTATGCGCAATGGAACAAATAGAGAAGCGGAATAAAGATATGGTTTTAATCAGACTGAATTGATAACTATAAGATCTCTATAGATGCCAATATGTGCCGATAGAAGGTAGTGTTTTCATAAGATAATTAAGTATCTAAATTGGATTATACTTGTAAGTCAAGCTAAAATGATCACATTAGTGTCTATAATATTGATTTATCAACTAAATATCAAACACTTGCAAGACTGCAACCGAAATTTTGAGGTACTGCCAAATAAGGCAAATTTTGCAATGTCCTACATCTTGATTATAATCCATCCCATGGGAATACGCATGTGAAAGCCCTACCTCTTTCAATTCAAAAGTTATAACCTATGTTTAAATTTTTTGAAATGTAAATCAAAGGTCATGGTCACTGTCAAGAGGTCAATGACCTTGATGTTATTTGAAAGGGCTTTATCAATGGAGCATGCATGCCAAATATGAAGTATCTACCGGTATTTCTCAGTCTCGCCGTTCGAAAGTTATGGTGCAGGTTAAAGTTGACAACAGACAGACAAAATAGACAGACAGACATTACGAAAACAATATTCCCCCAATATACTGATGAGGGAGCATAATAAATTTTGAAATTAAAGATGTTACAATACTTCATTTAACAAACTCCAACAAATTTCTTATTACTTTACTGGTGTATACATGAAGTTTATCACAATGACATAGAATAAAATTATTACTTTTGTTTTTTTAGTGAAAATTGCAAAGGGCTAATTCAAAAGAATTCTGTTTTCACATAGCGTTTTTTTTCAACTGACTGATCATTTGTGAACATGATTTGTAAAAAATAATTTATATTAATTTTAGTAACTGCATATGTTTATGAAATAGTAATACTTGAATTAATATTTTTAATCATATATTTTTGTTGACTTTAATTTGTCATCTGTTTCAGAAGGATTTAACATAATGGGATAAATATGCTGAAATTCTGGTAAAATCACACTCTAATATCAAAGCCACATGTATCACAGTGACAGTCACTAGCTTACAATGTATTTCTGGAACGCTACATGTACTTCTTATCGTAACGCATTTATCATATTGGATTTGGAACACACTGACACTTGTTGGAACTGATGAATTCTAATAAACTGTTTGAAGCATGCTGCTCAAAAACAAATTCTTTCAGCTCTGACCCTTTCCTTTGAAAGAAATGCAGTGAAAATTTCTTGAAGTTTTACAGGACATGTCTGTATTCTTTTCTGGGGAAAAATTCTTCAGTAAATTGAGTTAGTAATACTAATAGTTGGATGGACATTCATGATCAGGTTTTGAACTTTCTGCTTTAGTACTGCTTACTATATAAATTTCGTTTAAACTATGATTATCAGCATCTGAATTCATTGCAGTATTCAAAACTTCTGCCTGTCCACTGCCCAAATCTATCCCATATTGCACTGGACTATCTCGGATCAAACTGACTCTAAGAAAGTGGGTGATTTCTTCCACTTTATCAATTCTTATTCATCTAAATGCTTAATACATATGTCTGTTTACAAAAAAAAACAAAAAACAAATTCAAAACAAGGTCAAGGTCACAAGGTCAAAAGTCATGGAATCAATTGAAAGCATTCGTCATAAAGAACCTATGTATGAAGCATCAAAGCCCTACCCCTATATATTCAAAAGACAGGACGGACAGACAGCGCCAATCAATAAAACGATATTGCTTTATAATCCAGCCAAAAAAAAAAAAATGAAAGCATATGACAGCTTGTTACTGTGTAAAAATAACTTTTAGGTTCCAAAAACCATTCAGGACTGTGTGGTGGAGATACACACAGGTCCGAACCAAAGATTGTCGGTCCAAAGTAATAAAAAAAACCAAACCTCTATACATTAAGCAAATATTTTAATATCCATTCATAAAAGAATTGCTTGAATATTTTGGATTTGGAGTTCTAATAAGGGCACTATAGTCTACTGCTTTGTATGCAATATTTGCATCATACCTATTTGCATCATAAGGCCATTTCTTGTTAATTTTATGTTTTGCGTCCGCGTGCGGGTAGGTTTTGAATCATTTCCACCAAAAACAACAAAAAATAAATATCATTAAAATTCACTGTAAAATCGTAATTTCACAAAAGTATTTTGTGTGACGAAAAGTTTTTGCGCGACTAGACTTATACTAAAAATAATTAAGTCTTTTAAACGCTTTTTAATACGACTTTTGAACTTTGTGACAAGTGTAATCATTAAACAGAAGATATTTGCAAGGCCCCCACCTCGCGTCGCGAAAAAACCTGCTCTTTAGCCCCCAAATAAGGGTGTGGATGGCTGGGACGGTAATATGTGTATCACTTTCACAAAACTCATTTAGCATGCTATCGCCTTATGCATTTACAGCTGAAAATGAACAAACTTATTCTCAAATACTTGAGGGGATTTACTTGGCGAGTGCTAGGGACAGCTCTGGTACAAGAGTCAAGATTTAAGAGTCCAATAGTTATGTCCGACAAGACATTGATAAAATGTTTTGTATCCCATTCATTGGGATCTTTATAATCAAAAACATACTGTTCATTTTTTTTTTTTTTAATTTTATTCAAATTTTAAAAATGTTAGAAATGCCCATCTTTATCAGGTTGGGGGCAACCTCTCATTTGAGAGATCATCACTCAAATGAGTAACTATCACTGTTTTCAGTAATCAATTTCAAGGAATGAACAGAAGTAAACAAGTACTAAAAAATGAAATTTTGGAATTATGTCTTGAAATTCAAAAGGGCACATGTTTACAACATACTGAATATAGTTTACATAAAAGTTGACATTTTTAACTTACTGTTTTGGAGTTTATAGCTGCAACATTTGTGCAAAATGGTAAGTTGAAAAGGTCAACTTCTTTTGTATTTTATGTTCAGTATATTATAAAGATGTACCCTTTTAAGTTTAAGTCAAAATTTTGAAACTTTAATTTTTTAGTACTTGTTTACTTCTGTTCATTCCTTGGAACTAATTACTGAAAACAGTGATAATTACTTTTTTGAGTGATTATCTCTCAAATGAGAGGTTGCATGCACCCAACCTCTTTATAATCAAATACATATTGTTTTTTTTAAATTTTATTTTTAATTCAAGCAAAGACATTGCAATGATCTAAAATTCTAGTCATTATACATTCCATTTGTTATTAAATTCTTAATTTCTTTAAACAAATCAAGTTTTTCTTATATTTCATTAAGATGAAGTGTTGAAAATGATTTTTTGGGGTTTTTTTTGTTTTTTTGTTTTTTTCCCTGGCTGGCTGGTAGGTTTTTTAATTTCAAGGTGACGCAAAACATAAAATTAACAAGAAATGGCCTAATTACTGACTGCATCATACTCATGATACTGCAGCAAGAGTCTATTAACCTACCAGTTCGTGTTGTATTTGAGTGCAGGGCATTTTTCTTGGTACTTCTGTTTTTTGAGTTAACAGTCCACTTTATCAGGTTTTCTTTTCAGGGGCTTATCGTCTATTGCCCCCTCAACATACTTCAGCTTTGCAAAGCATTATTTTAACTTCAAAATTCAAATCTACATGTAATTACAACATTCTCATAACAGCTTGTAAATAAGAATAGAGTATATTATCTTTAAAAATGTTTACAAGAGCAAGTTACTCGGTAGATACATTATACATTATAACAGATCAAGTGAAAATGTTTCTTTGATCATGATGATGATCCGACAATTCTCTTACGCAAAGTGGCACTGGTCATTTGGTCACGGAATTGGGAGTAAAACATCCATCCAATGGAGCATTTGTCAGTCAGGACCTTCCAACCGGTACTATTGGGAAACGCTGGTATGACTGACTTTACTAAAACGCTGTCTTGTGACACCCATGGCTTTCCCTCATTATCTCAATCATCGAGAAGGAGTGAAAAGCTCTAGGTATCACATGATGTGAAAACCTCAGTCTACATGATTTAGTAAACCTTGCCCTAAAATATTTTGTGGGTGCAAAAGCCACCACAACCATCAAAACGAAAGGAGAGTACTGCTGAGAAAAAGGAAAAAAAATGATATGCAAAGGAATATGATTGTGAGAAATATCATTCATTGGACCATCGTATGTCGGTGGTTAACTCATGAAAACAAATCTATGAGTATCACATGTTCTGTATGTAAGGAGTGTTAGGCAAACAAGTCTAGCTTCTTAGCCTTAGTCTCTTACATCCTGCTCCTCGGGCATGGCTATCTACCTCTACAAAATTGTCTGTACATGTGTAGAACTAGACATGAGAACTTTGGCTATTCAAACTCAAGGGTTCTATACAAGTTCCATTGGCATAGTCTGATTCTGCTGCCAGTGCTTGGCTATTTGAACAGTAAACAAGTTTTGTACATTGTCACTGGAGAAGCATACACATGGTAGATGAAATATTCATAATCATTTTCTCACTTTAGGTAATAAATTGATTAATCATACATGTAGTAAATCAGAAAATCAAAAGGTAAGATTTTACTTAGAAACTGACGATAATTCCTCAAGGGTATATGTATCACTAATGCCAAGGTACTTTTTTGGACCATCATTGCATTTGTGAATGAACCCTATTGATTTTTAAACTAGTGAAATGCACTTGGAAATTCTGAACACTGTAATTTAAATGTCACTCGCAGAATGAAGTTCCAGAAATGTATTAAACTTTCTTAAAAAATCAAAATTTAATATTGATAACAAAAATATCCTAAGTTTACTATTAAAATATAAAAAGACATCACACTGAACTTTAGAACACTTTTTTAAATGTGAAAAATAGGAAATGAATTAATTTGGGAAATGAATTAATATAAGCTTTAGCTTGCTTTCAAATCCCTAAAATCTTATGTACATGAACTATTGTATAGATGTTATAAGTGCATACCAATCAATAAATACAGTTTAAACTATTAAATGTGAAAAATATTTAATTTATAATATAAATCTTAATTCAAATCCCTCAACAGATTTTGTGATTGTATGCATATACACATACATTTATCATTATGTACAGACTATGCATATTGGAATTAAATGAAAATGTTATAAATTACCAATAAAAATCATTAAATATGTTGAAAAAAGATCATCAGAATTTCAGATTTCAAATTCTTTCTAATATTACTAGATATAAATATATATCCTTGACCTAATTTACATGAAGCCAACAACTTTGATGATGCCAAAAATGGTTTACATTACATGTGCTTTCATTCAATTTCAAGAAGAGAATCTTAAGAATTATTAGGTTTTCATATGAAACAGACATTAAATCTGATAGACCATTTGAAGTCTGCTAGAAATTAGCCCCTCCCCTTTTCCAGGGCATGGAAGCCATTTTTGTTTATTTCAAATAATACACATTCTTTTCCAGCCAGACCGCTAAATATAGCGAGTTTTATGCCACTTATAGATTATCAAGAGACGCGCGTGGCTGCAATTGTTGATATATAGTGACTGAACGGAGGTAAATTCAAACAGACTTGACAGTACCTTTCTCCATCCACCGAAACTGATCACTCGTCGATATAGCAGATACAAGTCAACCTCTCGACCACCTATTGTTGGCAGTTTGTCGAATGGAGACCTAAAAAGAGAAATATCACAGTACAAATGATTGTTTACCTGTAATGAGTACATTTAAATATCAAAAGGAGTTATAATAAAATCAAAACATACCCTCGACCGCTGTGAAATAAACGTAAACTTTTAAGAAATTCATCATGTTCTTGTTGATAAGTGAACGGGTCTTTGTTCAATATCACAGCCATTTCCCTAGATTCCTCAGTCAAATGTAGATATATACTATTCCTTGCTAATTACGTAAACACAAACAATAACTTTATGACCACCGCGCACTCAAAAATAACACACGAGGGTGGTCAAACGCAGAGAAAATCCTCGATCACTCGGGGATCCCACATTAGAGTCGGCTGCACAAACTTGGTATACACCGTCTCACACGCACAATTATCGATTTATCAGACATAGATAGGCGGTTTAAGACATCGCTATGAAATTAAAAGGAGTTAGACTCCCGATACAAGACACCACTACTCAATCTGACAAATACATAGTTGTCCATACGTGCATAAAATCTTAGAAAATCGTAACAAAAAACATAATGATCATGCCTAAATAGCATTGATCTCTAGAGGGGTCCTACAATTGAGGCAATTGTTCGACGAGTTATTCAAGATGGCGGAGCCCTTGTGGCATTTTCTTTGATGTTATTTTTAGTGTTCTTTTGCACATGTAACGCAACAAAATACGTTTTTTATGATAATCTAGTCATTCAAAATCGTAAATTCAACCATGCTTGGATATACTTCGAAATAAAAAAGGGATTTCTCGATTGTCTTTGTCTTTTTGTTCGTACGTCTCTCGACCTCCACCTTCCGCGTCCCTAAGAGGAACAACTCTTCCGATTTTTCTGTCATCGTGTTTGTCAGATTTCGATCTATATTGGTCACCTGTAGCTCGTTTCGCTAACAATCATTATGACAAAGACGTAATTGTAACTGATTCCGTAAATAAAGTATTTACAAGATGAGCTACGAATTCGCACAAAGGCCCTACGCAGAGACATAGACCATTTTCTGAAAGTAGTCGATGTCTCTGTCGAAGTTGAAATAAATTTGAAAAAAAAATGTAAATAAATATAAGCTATGCAAACAATGAATAAAGCAAATTTTAACAGAAAAAAAAGTTCAATCAAACAATAACACAAAATAAAATAAAATAACAAAACAAAAAACCAAGTAGAACTATACTGAGGCTGTGCACGCCGCAACAGTATATAACGCCACATTATGGCAACAAACAATCTCATTAATATTGATTAATTGATAACAAAATGATTACGGTAACGTAATACTGCACGCTAGACCTACAGAAACGTGCTAAATTCCGCCGTGTGAGCCACAGGACTATAGATCCAAGGTTACACTATACGCCGATCCACTTTCGTCGAAGGTCAAGCATCTGAGCGCAAAATTCGACTTTGATGACGCCACGCAAAGTTGGACAAATATGATATTTGATTATGACGCCATAATATATTTATAGTATGTCGACTGAATACGACGAAATATGACCGCCCGAGGTCTTTGAGCAGATGCGGCCCTCGCAAGCTCGGGCCACTTTACCGCTCAAAGACCTCGGGCGGTCATATTTCGTTGTATTCAGTCGATAACATTTTTATTACATATTTAATCGTCCATCTACATTTAATTCTATAAATCAAAGTATTTTCGTTAAAAGACCCTTTCACGTTTAGTTTCATTCGGAAATTTTTCCTAAAAATAACGCCTGTTCCGCCCACCAACATAATGAAATGACGTCATATTACGAAAGATCGTAGCATGTACTATTATACAATGACGTAATTTGATTGTTCTGGTGGGCATGAAAAGTCAAAAGTGAACCGAATGAAGCTTAACGTGAAAGGGTCTATATAGTACTGTCCGCCATGTTTGTTTGCGTACTTGTATGACCTCACATATAAGTATGACGTCACGTAACTGGAAATAGTCCCGGACTGATATGAAGTTTGCGGGCATTTATGGCTCTATATCAGCCCGGAAAATTTCTATGTAAACTATTGATTAAATTTTCAAAATATGTAATAAATAAGTATAACAATTAAAAATCCTGGCGACAATCGCTTTCTATCTTGAAATGTGAATCGGTTTTTATTACTGTAGGACGTCCGGAATGACGTGCTGGTTGACAAATTATGACTGTTCCCGCAAAATGACGCCAGGAATAATCAATATTTCACGGGATACCGTTCTCATATGAAATGCACCGATCCACTTTCAGTATAGAAAGTGATATATTTATAGGACTTTGGAGGATTTGGGTTAAAACTCTAAATGAATAACCCGGAGATGTTAAGTAGATGTACGCTCATCTGGTCTTTACACATCTAAATAACCGATTAGAAAGTTTTTTCTAATAGTCATGTGCTCACTTTAAATTACAAAAAAATTAAAGTTAAACGCCAAAGTTGTTGCCTCTTACACTGGTTATAAACAAATGGTAAATATAGGCATCGCTGGTATCTCAGTCGGGTTTCTATGGTCCACTACTAGGCCTATCTTGAGACCAGGATCAACGACTTGTCCGTATAAGCATTTATGCTTGGATAATCTTGGTCTTCTGATTCTGTTCGGGGATCGTCAGACTTGCAGGCTCAAACATAAAGAAATTATTGAAAGAATAAACGTCTTCTTGTCACTATTCCTCAGTAAGACGAGTGTAATTACCAAACTGCATTCTACTCTCAGTATTACATCACTAGTGGCGTAGCTACCTTATTTCACATCCATGCACCAGTTCTCATCTTTCTCAAAATTACAACAGCTACTGGGATATACCTTTATCTCATTCTGACATCCTTTCGAGTGTTGATTTCGTTATATAACAGAATTTATGACAATATTGCTTGATTACTCAGGTGCGCGAAAATGTCGGAATCAGCGGTGCGACAAATCTACATCCATTCACAGAGGTTTGGTACTGTCGAATTTAAGTGAATTGTCATTCAAAGTGTCCTTGTGAAATGTTTTAACACCCAACCATGGCAATTAATCATAATGATGAAGACAAAATGTTTATATTTTTACAGAATCAAGCATAATTATAATTTTTACGGATCATTTTAATCCTCAATCTAATTAAAATTAATTCTATCTTTATTTTGCTCCCGTACTGCGACACGCGACAATTTTAATTAGATTGTTTTAATCCAATACATGTATTTCAAAGTCTAAAACCAGGAAATGGCTTCTGGCGCCCATTTAATTAAAAAAAGAAATCGGGGGGGGGGGGGGGGCATGCCCCGGGACCCCTTAGACAAGCTTCGCCCATAAGTCACGTCCAACATTTAAGCATACACATTATGGGACAAATAGAGAAGTGGAATAAAGTTATGGTTTTTATAAAATTGACACATTATTTTTAGCCTAGCTACGCCATTGTCAACCACGATGCCACTTTAGCTATTTTAAAAGTATTTGTCTTTGTTTGCTTGGCTTTTTTCATTATAATTTTTATTATCGTCGTCGTCGTCGTCGTCGTCCTCCTCCTCCTCCTCCTCCTCCTCCTCCTCCTCATCATCATCATCATCATCATCTTAAAGTATAAATCAAGTTCCACGTCAGCCAACACCAGCTACGATATTCCGGGTAATTGATAATCATGCCTGTGAAATTAACGAAAACAGATAACATTGGTCATTCATAGGTTCACATTATATAAACTCATAGAAAAAGCATTCATTACACTCTCCCCGGGCACCTGATCTCACTCCATCACAGGGGTTCACATATGCTCTTCAAGTAGACATATTTTGTTATTTTCCACTTGTTTTTCATTTTCACTGATTTTGTATGTCCTCTGGTTTCATGATTTTTAGACTTATGGTTTGGATTTATCCATCATCTTTACACTCCTGCCCCCGATTCGCCGTGCACATAAGTGGTAGATACTTCAAAATACTGTGATACCGCAGCGGTAACGACTCGGAAGGTATGCAGCAGTAGCGGACCCAGAATTTTGGAAAGGGAGGGGGCACATGTGTATTAGCCAAACTACTCGGCTATTTTGGTGCCAAATCTGGATTTTTACCTGTGGCGAAAGGGGAGCCCCTCAAAATTTACCACTGCGTATTACGTACGCCTATAAGGTAGTCCTAGACTCTCGACCAGCTACTTTATTTGATGTTTGTATACTTTAACGGGTGACTGACTACAGCAAATTTGACGAGCGAGGGCTAAGGTATGTCGGTTGGTCTCAAAGTAGTGACACATATTTACAAGTAAAAATCCAGATTTGGCACCAAAATAGCCGGGTAGTTTGGCTAATATACATGTGCCCCCCCCCCTTTTTTTTCGGAAATTCTGGATCCGCTACTGCAAAGAACTCATAATTTTATTTTTTGAGAAACAATCAAGTTCAAATATGTACATTATCAAAGGTTTTTGCATATACTATTGAACTTGTATGGCCCTACAAGAGCAAAAGAAAAGAAAAAAAAAAATAGAAAAAATACTGATTTGCCATGCTTGTATTGATTTACAAAGGGTCGTGGAGCAATCTGATTAAAATCATATCTTTATTCCGCTTCTCTTTTTTGTCCCACTGCGGATAAAGCAATAGGATAAATAGAGAAGCGGAATAAAGATATGGTTTTGAACCAGATTGGGTCATGGAGTTTGAAAAAGGAAATTCTCCAACATGCTTTTCGTAAGCATTTTTTGGTCTCAGAAGCGAAAATATGATGCGTCCACATCCCGGACGTAGCAATTACGTCAATCGACCCTTTCCCATTAAATGCAAGACTGAGGTATTGGGAGAGGGGATCATCACTGTTCCCGCAAAGTAAAGAACGAAGAAATACCGAAGGGTAAACCATATCTCATAGTCCATGGAATGAAAGGACAATATCGTGTATAGTGTCATATTCAGACAAATGCGAACCCTAATAAAATAGAATTGAGACTACGTGCCCGAGAGGAGTAAGCGTCCCCTGGTTGCATACAAAACCCATCGCAAAAGTCCTGCAACAACTTTTCAAGTCTATGAAGTAAATACATAAATATACACGCCTGAACACATAAAAGGGGGCAAGAACACGAGGTCAGAATTTCCTATGAAATGAAATGTTGTTTAACTGAAATTCCGGCATCGGAAATGCACGTGAACAAATGCCTGTATATATACGTATTTTTCAAATCAAGTGTATTAAAAAAGTTAAGATGGTTAGTTTGTATGGTCAGGTCCCAAAATATCGGTTAACATTCTTGAAAGAGGAATCTGAAATTGTACTAGATCCATATATCGGCCACAGAACTTCCTCAGTGACTATTTCAAGCGTTTCCCAATATATCCTTGTGAGAGTAGTTTCGTGGCAAGAAGCCTCATTCTTGGGACGAAATTTTCGTATTTAGAATATGCTCTAGCATAGCGTATAAGTTGTGAAATGAAGACGCCATGTGCAGGGTAGGAAGGTATGTTGCTACTCAGAAAAGGGAAGTTGATAATAATGAAATTGAAGTCGTCACATTTGTCATAGAGAGAGGTTACTAATGAACCATCTTTACTAACTGATAGGAGTATATCGAAGTGTGAAGCAGAAGATGCACTCTCAGTTGTATCTTTTATTTCGAGTTCCTTTGGATATATGATGTTGAGGTAATCCTTAAATACAGGGTTGTTAATCGACAAAACGATGTATCTGTATGTAAAGTTGAAGCGAGATGCTACTTGTTTATTGCCTTTGGAGAGCAGAGACTGTATGAATTCTGCTTCGTAAGAGTACAAAAATACGTCGGCCAGAAGAGGCGCGCCATTAGTACGTCATACTTCGACATTCCAATCTCGGCTAACGCCTCGGTTGGGATTCTGCCGAAGTATGTCACCCTCGACTGATATCTTTCGATTTGGGACTCGAGGTGATTCTAGATTCTGATAATTTTTTGCCGGTATTTTCATTACGACGTTAATGTTAGCACAGTGACGTCAAAATAAAATGACGTAAGTTTTCGGTAAATTATCATATGTCTTGCATAGAATGAAATATAAGAACAGTAGGAAAAAGATGTATCTGCCAACCAAAACGACAGTCCTGCAGTAATAGTAAAATGGTCTATGTGCGTTAACAGGTGGTAATTTATGGGCAAATATTACATCAACCATCTGCGTTACACAGCGGTCTATTTTCTATGCTTAATCTTTATAATAACAATCTAGATTATAAGAAAGTCTAAGTATAATAAATGTCTTCAACGTTGGTGTGTCGTATTTAAAAATGTGGGCGTATTATGCTATACCGCTGTCGTCTGTCCGTCCGTCTGTCTGTCCATCCGTCCATCCATCCATCCTTGTCCGGGCTTCTCCTCCTTAACTAGAGGAGGAACAAAACTTTTGATGGTGCCATATGAAAGGGTGTAGCTTGTAGTTGTGCATGTGGATTTCAAAGTTTGAGTCAGGCCCCTGGGGTGGGGGAAATGGGCGGTGTCGGGAAAGCTTGTCTGGGTTTCTTCTCCTTAACTAAAGGGGGAACAAAACTTTTGATGGTGCCATATGAAAGGGTGTGGCTTGTAGTTGTGCATGTGGGTTTCAAAGCTGGGGTCAGGCCCCTGGGGTGGGGGAAAATGGGCGGGGTCGGAAAAGCTTGTTCGGGCTTCTCCTCCTTAACTAAAGGGGGAATAAAACTTTTGATGGTGTCATATGAAAGGATGTGGCTTGTAGTTGTGCATATGGGTTTCAAAGTTGGGGGTCAGGCCCCTGGGGTGGGGGAAAATGGGCGGGGTCGGAAAAAATTGTCCGGGCTTCTCCTCCTTAACTAAAGGGGGAACAAAACTTTTAATGGTGTCATATGAAAGGATGTGGCTTGTAGTTGTGCATATGGGTTTCAAAGTTGGGGGTCAGGCCCCTGGGGTGGGGGAAAATGGGCGGGGTCGGAAAAAATTGTCCGGGCTTCTCCTCCTTAACTAAAGGGGGAACAAAACTTTTGATGGTGTCATATGAAAGGATGTGGCTTGTAGACCACATTAAAATTTTAAATAAAACATGATGCGGGCGTATCATGCACCCGTTAGCGGTGCCCTATTTTTATTATGTACATATGAGTATATCACCGATTAATCCAGTCTCTCATATAGAAGGCGCTACGCTACGCCTTCTGTACGAATATGAGAGATTCGGCTCGAAGTCGGACATCCGGGTATTGATAAATAAGCATTCGAAACATTTGGGGTAAATTATCAGACTTTATCACAGAGAGCAATGCGTATTCCGGGAGGAATTTTGGTAAAAAGGAGCAATTAAAATATTTTGTCCTTTTGTCCAATTCAAGTAAATTTTGAATACATGTTTTACACTGACATTTCCGATCGTATTCAATAAGAAAACCTCTATGATACAGAAGAACATAAAGTTGTATTGACGCTAACAATAATCTTCGAGTTTTACCCCAACTATCAATGACAGACTCATCGGGTATCTACGTAGAGCAATCGGACATCCTCGACCTTTTCCTGCGTCACTCGTAGCCATTATTTAAAAATAGTTCCTGTAGTTATAGACGCTCGCATGTGCACCAGACAAATAGGTCAGTGCTTGGCGTGTAATAAAGACGGTAGAACACTTTCACAATTCAACAGACTTAAATTAAACATTAATCCCGAACTGTTGCAGCTTTCATTACTTTCCTTGACATAGATGTCATAGATTGTGTACTGGATTACATTTTACATCGCAGATATATTACTGAGTACAATGTCGGAAACCGATTGATGCATGGAATCGATGTAAGTCATTCCGCCGAGTGACGTCCGAGTCTTTGTACGTAGGTACAAGTAAAGAGCGAGGTTGTTCCGAATGTACGTAGAGCAATAGAGACAGTGACGTCACGCCGACTTCGAGAACTGTGATTCTTAGAGAGATATATAATTATCTTTTTGTAGTAGCATTTATACTAGCCACGCCCATCATGTATGCAAGGTCAGTTTCATACTAAAGTAGGGGAGAATAGATATTATGCATTTATGTGATATGTCTTATATCAAAATTTAACATTTACCCAAATACACATACTAAAATATAAAAGGAAAGAAAATATATTTTGCGAACATAAATCGCGCGATTTGTCTTTTACAAAGGGAGATAACAACAAAAATAAAAACACGTGTCTGTGAGCATTTCATGTAGGCCTACAAAATGAATGTAATACCTTGTCTTACATGGGTAAAGCGAGGTTTAGCAAAATCTATACCAGAAAAGGTAACGATCAGGGTGAGACGAAACACCGAAACGGCACCCAAACAATCGGAACATCAGGGTAAACGAATGCTGGTAATATCGGTACTATGCTGTCGGCCTATTCTGCGCCCTTAAGAATGCTTGCCTATTTTAACTCGGTTTGAAAAAAAAGAACCAGCAAAATAACACTCAACACTTTTAGACTGATCTTTAGTCTATAGGGTGATACAATTATTATTTGCTATCCAGTTGTATAAATAAGAAAAAACATAGCTCATGTCAAAGTACCCATGCGTCACCAGAATGTCAACTATGTCGGCTAATTCGGCGCTATCGAGGTTACAGTGAATATAAAAATGAAACAGACTATAATTTTGTACAAAATTGACGTGAAGTGGATTTCTACGAAAAGTTGAAATTTGCTACAGTTGGCTCAGGGCAGAGACATATATACACAGAGACTGGAAACTCGCCGCTTCGTCCATCATATGATGCACGTCCTTTTGTTATGCTAATTAGGTGACCGCGCTCTACAATACACCAACTTAATACACCAACTTTAACTGTCGGATATTGCCCGGGGACGTATAGTGCAGTTGGTCTTTTCCTGCTGACGCACCTCAGTTCAAATTCTATGGGCACTTATTATTTTTTTTTTCTTTTAAATTTTTTGTTAATTCTATCGATGTGTAGAAATAATATTCTCCTTTTTCTTTCTAACAAAATCGAGGCAAACTTGTATCATTAATCATTATAAAATATTTTTAAAACCAAGATTTTTAATGAGACGCCTTCATTTCCTGCTTTTTAAAAACAATTATTTCTATTTATATATTTATTCATTTTAAACAGCGTTTGTTGCCATTTACGAGTTGTTGATATATGCAATCAATGCCCCTGCCTTTACTACTGTTTGTTCACCACCCCAGGGGAAGCACCAGTGTCTGTCTTCAATGTCATTCATGGGCAGTAAATAACAATATTGTGTTTATTTAGAAATTCAGATGGTAAAAAGCAAACAAAATAATGTTTTATCTTATATGCACTGTTGACATGGTATGAGCTGTTTTACACCCTCCTATGTAAAGAAGTAAAAAGAAAATGGCGATCCAGGCGGCTAAAGAAATTTCACATTGCAATATGTCCAATTACGTGTTGATAACTTCTTCAAGTCATACTTAAATGACAACTTTAATTTGTTAATGTGTCTGTGCCCCCCCCCCCCCTCCCCGCACTTTCTAAACAGCACTTGTTGCCATTTTATAGGAGTTGTTTATATTTATCTTATTAGGCTGAGCAATCAATGCATCTAGGAAGGTAGTAAATAACAATTTAATGTTTATTTTAATGTTCAGATGGTAAATTAATCATAACACAAAATAATTTCTGTACCTGTTGTGCACACTTCCCGTGAAACGAACAAGATTTACTCCTTTGTAAAGATGCAAAAAGAAAAAAACAAACAAACAACAAAAACAAAATGGCGACCCGCCGGCCACAGAAAATCTGCATTGCAAGATGTCCCCTTACGTGTTTATAGCTGCTTCAGTTCGTACTAAAATAACAACAATTACTTCTTTGATGTTTATAGAATGACTTTCAATATAAAAACAATATATATATTGACAGGTTATATGATTATTTTGCTCTATATGGTATGGTACCGGTTTTCTTGTTAAAAACGATTGAATATTTACCGCATATATAAAATTGGATTAAAATCAAACAACGAATAAAGTCTTGCACACTCAGTGATATAAAATGTGTCTGAAACCTTTCTTAAAACACACGTGTATGTTTAGTCATGTAAAGGACATTGATTTTTGTTGTTTTAACAATTTTTCTTGCCGTTGTAGTTTCTCAGCGGGTTCGGTAGTGAAGAGAGAAATGTCGCGAGATCCTCAAATACGGCCGGGTAATTATGCATGATTGACAGATAGTTCATACGAAAATTAAAGCACTATGACTATAATAAACATTGATGGTGCTATAAACGAAAAATGGTGGCATGTGCTTCAATATTGTGTAAATGTTTTGCATAACCCCAAGTGAATGTTTTCAGAGGTCTATCACAACTAATGGCTTCTGATCGGGGTTATGTCTTCACATTGAATAGATCATATATGAAATGTCTTATGATTCAAATGATTAGTATATTGCTTTTTTAGCTCACCTGAGCCAAAGGCTCAAGTGAGCTATTGTGATCAATCACCGTCCGTCGTCCGTCGTCCGTCCGTCGTCCGTCGTTAACTTTTCACATTTTCGACTTCTTCTCCAGAACCACTGAACAGAATTTGATGAAACTTGATAAGCATGTAGTACTCATGGTCCCCTACAAGTGTTGTTGTTTTTCGTCCGGATTCATCAACAGGTGGCGCCACCACAGGCAAAAGTAGGTCAAAGAGGGTACCCTCCTTTGACAAACTTCTTCTTCAGACCGGGGGCATACAGAGACAAACCGAATGCATAGGAATGATCTAGAGGGATGTGTGAAGAAGTGTTGTTATTTTTGGTTCCGTTCCGAAATCAAATTTTTGACGTTTTTTTTTACGTTTTTTTGTACTTGGTAGTTTTAATGCAGAAAAGAGGTATTTTTTTCTTTTAGTAAACATTGATGCATTAATTTGGTTTAATTTGATCATTTTGATGGTTAGAAATACTACTGCAAAGAAAATTTTTCAATATTTTATGTTTTGGATTTTTTATGAATTTTTTAAGACTTTCAAGAAAAAGGGGGGTGGGATAATTGGTGTAAACATTTCACAGTTTGAACTTTTTCTTTCGAACCACTTGCTGGAATTCAATGAAACTTGGCATGCATCAAATACTCAAGGTCCCCGACAAATGTGGTCATCTTTGTCAGGATCCATGAACAGGTGGCACCACCACAGACAAAAGTAGGTCACAGAGGGTACCCTCCTTTGACAAACTTCTTATTCAGATCGGGTGCATACAGCGACAAACCGACTGCATAGGAATGATTTAGAGGCATATGGGAAGAAGTGTTGATATTTTTGGTTCCATTCCGAAATCAAATTTTTGACGTTTTTTTCATTTTTATTTTGGACTTTGTTATTTTAATGCATTAAAGAGTTATTATTTCCTTTTAGTAAACATCGATGCATTCATTTGGTTTCATTTAATCATTTCTATGGTAAGGAATGCTGGTGCGAAGGAATTTTTTCAATGTCTCGATTTTTGAATTTTTTATGAATTTTTTAAGACTTCCAAGAAAAGGGGGGGGGGGGGGGGACAATTTTTCATATCTTCAACTTGATCTACAGAACAACTTGAAGGATTGTGATAAAACTGGGTAGGATGCAAGTACTCATAGTCCTTTTCAAAGGTTTTGTTTTTTGTGCGGATCATCCAAATTGGTTAACAGATAATGCCACCATGTCTAAAAGTAGGTCTCACAATGGTACATATACCACTTGGTAATTGAAATATGGAGAGTAGCGGTTCAAATCCAGCTGTGGTCAAAAATTTTTTTTTTTTTTTTTACACATCTAAATAAGTTTTTAGATGTTTCTCAACACTCAACATATGAAATTAGGAATTTTTCACATTTTCAACTTTTTCTACAAAACTGTTCGAATGATTTTAATAAATCTTGGTAGAAATAAGTCACTTATGATCCTCTTCAAATTCTGTTGTTTTCGTCCAGACCTCTTTACAGGTGGCGCCACCATAGTCAAGAGTAGGTCACAAAAGAGTTCCCTCGTTTAACAATATTCTTTTTCATACGGGCTGTATACAGAGACAAACAGAATGCATAGAAATGATCTAGAGGGATGAGTGAAGATGTATTGTCATTTTGGTTACCTTCCAAAATCAAATTTTAGAATTTTTTTCGACATTTCTTTGGACTTGGTGATTCAATGCAGAAAAAAGTGTCATATTTCCTAGTTAATTGATAATGATGATTTCTTATGGACTATTGTGATCATAATTATGGTAAGGATTGTTAATTTGAAAGAATTTTGTCAATATCTCAATTTTTGGATTTTCTATGAATTTTTTAAGACTTCCAAATGAGGGTGTATAGGAACGATTCAATCACATTTTTCACTTCTGCTGTTATACCACATGAAAGATTTTAATGAAACATGGAATACATGAAGTACTAAAAGTCCTCTATCAATTTGGTAAATTTCATCCAAATTGGTTAACAGATAATGCCACCATGTCTAAAAAGCAGTTCTCACAATAGTACATATACCACTTGGTAATTGAAATATGGAGAGTAGCGGTTCAAATCCAGCTGTGGTCAAAATTTTTTTTTCATTTCTTTACACATCTAAATAAGTTTTTAGATGTTTCTCAACACTCAACATATGAAATTAGGCAATTTTAAGTTAGATCTGGACAATATTTGAAACAATTGTTGTTCATGACCCAGACTTGAAATCAGTCAACAAAAGGCCCCACCTAAAGAAAATGACTAACTTGTTGCCCTGAATGACTTCTTGCAGAGACAAAGGAAATGCTTAATATCAAAATCACCTGAATGGATGTGCAAAAAAGTGTTGTTTTTTATTCTAGCCTGAAATAAAATTTGACATATTTTTCACATCTGTGTTGACTTAGTCACATTAATGCAAAAATAAATGAATTCTTCCTTCATGCATGACTGATAATCTAGGTACTCAGGTGAGCGATATAGGCCCACTTGGGCCTCTTGTTTACTTATCTGAACTACCTTTGTTTAAAAAGCGACGAAAATTCCTCTTCTTTGCAAGCTCAAACCTTTCAAGCGAATGAATGCCGAGAACAATATGGCGGACTTCCGGCTTATCGAGATGCCTGTCGGGAAATGTTACTTATATCAGGGAGCTATATAGCTTTCAATGGGAGTTTCCAGTCTCTGGCTCAGGGCCATTTGAACTCTCAATATTTTTCCTGTGTATTGTAAATTAAATGATCTTGCTGAATCTACTGTTTTTCTTCTTCATTAGGCCTTCTTACTAGGGGCTGAGTCCTATTTTTCTTTAATTGTACACAATTGGAGATAAAACGGAGCCGGCATCAAAAATGTGCACCAGTGTTTACACGGAAGTGATTACAATGTCACAAAATGCACAGCGCAGAATTAGCCGACACGCAGAATAGGCTGACACAGCAATACATGGTAAAGTCGGTACATGGTACAGTCTACGCAAAACTTTAAATTTTTTACAGGACCACAGGTCTGGTGAAAGTAGAAGTTTTACCAGACCTGGAGCCATTTTACCAGACCGTCAAATTTTGTGAGATCTTGATATCAATTATGATATATCCAACTCATTTTAATAGTAAAATAGAACTTTATAGATTTGAAATTGAATTTATTTATTTATACTTATTTATCTTGTGAAAACTTGGTTTATATTTCATAGCCTTTTCCTGGCAAGACACATCACTTATAGTGGCACTAGCCTTCCTCTTCCCCTCTGGCACCGCCCCCTCGACATAATTTAGTTTGAAATACAGTGTAAACTGTCCAAAGCGGACACTGTCAAAACCGGAATCCCGTGAAAAACGGATATATTTTGTGGAACGTAATTTTTTTCCTATTATTTTTATTGAATGTAAACTCTCTGAATAACGGACACTGTCTACTCTGGACATCGGACACAATCTGCGGTCCAGATTTTATGAAATCCTATGTTATTTAACTGACAATACCGGACACTTTCGTTGTCAAGAGATTACACGCTTGACCGCTTGCTTTGTTTACCTAAGATGTCCTGCTGTTAAAAGTGACACCTGTTTATTATTGTTAATTGGTTGTTTGGGTGTATCTTTGATTGGTATATTAACTCCATGTGGCTTCACTATGTATGCACTTTTCATACCGTCTAATTAATTTGAAACCGTGTACTGATATAATTGAATAGGCAAATAAACCTATAAACCAAGTAGATATGTCGGAGCCAGCTACTAAGTGGAGACACGTGGAATTAACACTTAAAGTTTGGACCAAGGCGTAGTCCGTGCATATAAGTTTCACTATAAAAAATTTAATTCAGATCGGTTTTGTAGAAAATTTATCAGTCCGATTCTGTAACCGAACTTTGCCGAAATGTAACACTCCTTCATGTGGTCAATTGGATCTCAGATACATGGGGTGAAACAGACCAATCAATAATAACCAAGCGTTTCCAAACGTGTGGGTTTCCTGTAAATTCAATAGTAGATTCGATTAATTTGGATGATTGATTGATTGACTGATTTTTGTTTTACGTCACACCACGAATATTTCATGTATATGATGAGGGCATCTGCCTGATGCGGGGCATACAAATTTTGACCTTTGCAACGGACCCACCGGAAGCAGTGAGGGATCTTTAACGTGCCATGCATACCACGACACGGGGCCTTGGTTTTTACTGTCTCATCCGAAAGACATGACACCGGCATGACCAGAGCAGGACTCGAACCCCGGCCTCCCGATCAGGAGTGTTGAGGTCAGACATCGAAATTAACGCTCATCGGATTTTGACAACCATTTGCCTACAGAGGACGTATCCGATGACCGGGAAAATGAACTTGTTAACGAGTATTCGTGCGGACCTGAAGTCACCGACATTGAAGAATGCGATAAATCGTCGATACCAAAGTCTGATAAACCCAAGTCCGACATGACTCGTACTGACGTGATGGACATTGTTACAAAAAAACCCACAACAAACAAACAAACTGAAGAACTTTGCGTTGACGAAAGACAATCGATATCTCAGCCTAGTAATGTAGATACATGCAGTTAAAGGTCCACTTCGAACCCAAACACCACTAGCACATTGGTTCTTTATATATGTTATGTACCGGGTTATAAACAGTACTCTTTCCCAATCCCCCGTTCATTCTTTGAAAACCGGATACCTTCCAAAGTGGACAAAATAGCTGGACCCATGACTGTCCGGTTTGGGCAGTTTTCACTGTACATTCAAACTTTCTTGTGGTGACCTTCGATTCACAATCGCGCTAGCTATCACTAACTACTTCAACCGCAAGATAATATTCGGACCGGCATCGGCTTTTACACTTCCAGACGTAGCAACAGAGAAAACACATTTCAGAAAAGACTAGGATGTAGTTTTAATCAAAACTGCAGTAGAAACCCTCTTGTAAGTAATCGGGTATAAAGATAATTGAATAAAGCTATTTTGATTTAAGGACAAACTTTCAATTTTTCGTACCGGACCGCCGGTCCCGTTTCCTGAAAAAAATACCGACCCAACTCAAAATTTACCAGCGAAAAACGACGGTCCGGTGACTTTCGCGTAGACTGATGGTATTTTCGGTATATGGTATTCTTGATACATACATTTGGTAATTTCCAATTGCATACTTTAGGTAATATCAGTACTTTTATATGATTAAAATACGATATGTACTTCAATATTTAGTTATTTTAATTCTTGAAGACTGGTCACATGACCCAGTTTGCATTGTATTTGTTGGGGGGATAAGTCTAGGGATTTATCATCGTTTTCTACGAAAAATCCGATATTTTGAAATCTCTTTTCTCCAAACTGTGGTCATATAAAATTCTAAAAAGGAAAGGTTGTCAATCTGCGTCAGAACCCTCAGGGAATTTCAGAAGTTTTAAGCCTCGTATAGCTCATGTGCTCAAAATATAATTCAGCAAAGTTGCATTACGGTCTATGATAAACACCGAGTTTATCCCCAAGGTCATCATAGGAATGTTTCGGGGATTATCTTCATGTACATCTTAGTGTGATGTCACGCCAACTTCAAGAATTGATGACTTCATTTGTCTTGTTTTAATATCTCAATATTTAATCTTTTGAGATTCTTGCTTGTGGTTGTTTTATTATGCTGTCGTTTACTATTGCCACTCACCAAGTGGCAATAGTAAATGACAGCATAATAAAATGGCCACATGCAAGAATCTCAAAAGAGATTACTCAATATTCAATGTTAATCTCCACAGATTGAACCAGTACGATGTTAGCAATCATGAAAAATAAATGTCACCATAATTTTGCATAAACAAATTTCATCAATTACGTACGTCAGAATATTATGATTATAAACGGGCTGATTTCCAGAGAATGACTGTGATATATATAACATGTTGTTAGTGATGGGAAATCGGTTCAAAACAATAATCGATAATCCGTTGGAATCGACTGTTGTATCCGATGCAATTTTATCGATTATAATCAGTTAATCACAGTTTTAGTCAAATTAACAATTTTTATCCAAGTAAAACATATATTTCGTGTTAGTTTAATTACTCTTACAGACCAGCAGTTATATATGATTTATTTAATCATGAACAACCAAACTTATGATATTCTATTTGAATACATTAAGTAAATAAAATAAAATGTAAATGTTAAACAAAACTAAATCATTTTAATTAAAAGAAATTTAAATTTGACATTTATCACTAGAAAAAGCATGATGAAGAAAAACGATTTAAATTCAAACATTACAATTAATTTGTAGATCACATTGACAATATTTACCAAAGCCTTTGCATGTTTTTACTCAATTAAATACATTTATCAACATTATTTAATAAATGGATGTAAAAAAATTTCTGTCTATCTATGTGTCTAGGCAAAAACCCAGTCATTTAATGTGTGAGGCGTATTATATTTGTTTGTGCCTCAGTTTTTGTCAATACATCAATAGACAGAAATTTTTTTACAGTCAATTTTTATAATTTAATTACAGGTATTTCAAAATGAACTTTTTTTCAAAACCCTAACATCTTATATTTGAAACTGATAAATCAAATTTCGCGCATCAATCTTATGTCAGCTAATCAGAATCTGATGGTGGCCCCATCAATAATAGAGATAGTATATTTACGAGATGGAAAGAATACCATGAAATGAAAGAAAAAACAGTAATGATTTTTTTTTTTTTTGGTATATTTTATTCAATTTTAAACTGACTTCTTATTCAGTTAGACCTCATTTGATATATAGATCTATATCTAGATCCAACCGGAGTTGTGTTTTATGTATTATGTATTACTCAAAGGGACATTGTCTATACAGAAATAGACTAAATTTTACTCCGTGCGTTTGTATGTATACGTTATACGGTCAATGTCGAAATAATTTTCCTGCTATGGATTAACTGACTTTACAATCAATTATGGAAGTCAGATGAGGTCAACACGCTGCTAATTGATTATTATCGATTATCGGCCCATCACTGCATATTGTTATTCATGGGTTTAATGCATCTGTGTTAGAATTCCAGAATTGCTACACAGATCACATTAAACATATATGATTATGTGATTCCGGGCTGTTTCGCCCTAAATCCCGTTCGCACCTAATTTGTTTCGCCCTGATACCTGTTCGCCCTGGGTGGGTTCGCCCTAGATCGTTTCGCCTTAGTAAATAAAGCTAAGTCTATTCCATACTTCTTGAAAACTTTCAAAAAGTGCCAAGCATTCGACCCGATAACTTTGTGAATTCTATCAGACCGAACGAGCTTTTATCAGACCGAATAATTGCTCAATTATATTAATATGGTTACTGTAAGTTGGTAAGAAATTAATTCTATCTTGATTAAAGTTACAGATAGATCTATATGCTGCTATATATTTACATGGTCATTATGTAACATATGTGTACATATGTGTATATATGTCTCTGCTAATATGCGTATATATGTCTCTGCTGATTTGGCACTTTTTGTCTGATTGACATCACGTACAATACTTAAAAAAAACTTACTTTATTTTAGTTCCCATGTATAATGCGCACCCACGAAATCACTGTCATAAATTTTGAAAAAATAGTGCACATCATACACAGGTAATTACGATTACGGTATATTAGAATGTGTGGCACATACAAAATGATACATGTTTGGAAATGAAAGATACGATAAGGTCTTATCTGACTCGTATTGGACATTAGGTCCGATTAAGGGATACATTTTTCATATTTTCATCGGACCTTCGTAAATTTTATCAGCAAATCCGATAAATCCGACACTTTTCAAGGATTCTGCTATTTTTATTATCTCGCATGACATAAACAATTAAAATAAACAGTTATAAGATAAAATAAGATTATATCACAACGCATTAAAATGAACTGCAACACGTAATAGTAGTGTCGTTTACTCATGCACATTTATATGTATAAATGTGCATGAGTAAACGACAGTAGTATTTATAATTAAACACACAACAATCTATATGTTTAACAGTTTGAAATATGGAAATGATAAAATGATAGAATAAGATAATCCTCTATCGTCATGGAATAAAATATATTATACATTGGTAAAATTTAAAATAGTGTACGATAAGTTATTAAACTTTAATGAGCTATTATTAAGAATTTACAATATACATTATAATGAAAGTTCACAATTTAAATAATGAATGATATCACAAAATGTTATTTCAAGTCATCTTGCTTAAATGATTTTTAATCACACAAATTAAACACAATCAACGACAATTAATCTTCTGTAATTGATTGGTGCAGAAACATAGACTACTTCTGAGAGATCAATATCATACGTGACATAGGCCTATCTGTTTATTTTTGACTTCATATATTGTTAAAATAAAGTAGGAATAGAATGTATTTATAATGATTTTTCTATTGATAATTCTCTTACTAGTTATATCAGCCAATACTCTTGCATCATACAAAAATATAATATTTCCAATATTTAGGGCAAAACGACCTCGCTATTAAATCATCCAAGTGCAAAACAACCCAGGGCAAACCAACCCAGGGCGAACAGGACCAAGTGCGAAACGACCCGTCACCTGATTATGTATTATTCCACCATTATGTGTGTTTAATGTATTTATGTATCCATGTACTGTTGTATGAGAAGTGTTCTAGAAGTATATCAGGGTTCGGCACCATAAACTGAGAAAATACTTAAGTAACAATTACTTAACAACAAATTATCAATTGGGGTAAGGTTTTCATACAGCTTGATTGTATTCATCAATATGATTGCGTGCCATACCATAGCTTATCCCATATTTCAAAGCATCAGCAGAAGGTCATTAATAAAAACAGCAAATTTTTCCCTGCTTTTCATTTATTTTAATAAAAACAAAGGGGATAATTAAACTGGCTTCAAAACTTTATTGCAATCTACACCATTTTAACAACAGACATCAAAGAATTGACAAGAAAATCATTACATAAATTTACCAAAAAACAAAATTATAATAAATAATCAAATTAATCATTAAAATTTTTGAAATAAGAATAGGTTGAAAATAAGTGAAAATTTAATTCATATATTTCTATTGCTGATTTTACAATCCTATGTACCGAAGATACCAATAACTTGCACCAAATTTACTGTGTACCAAAAATACCATGTACCAAATTTACCATTTCAGTATGTACCGAATTTACCATGCACCGAAATTACCTGATCCTGTGTAAACACCGAAACAGCACTTATATACTCATTATAATGACTTATAAGTCACTGTCCATTTTATACAGCTCTAATGACATTAAAAATCCTGAAAAAATTCAACATCAGCTTTTAAACTAAGCTAAATTTTTTCATTAATTTTTGACTGTTTTATATATGTTTTATATATGTTTCATCATTTGGGCAGTTCCGGATTACGTGAGTTCAGAATTTGGGCATTACTTATAGCCATTCAGATTTGTTTGTTATCAATTTTACTGACTTCATATCACAAGGATGCATACATTAATCATGCAAGTTCACTGTAATGCGTTCCCTCCCTTCCAAGATCCAGAACTGTCGTTTCACGCTGTTGTACATGTATACCACTAACATTTGTGATAAATAAAGAACAACTAATTTTTCACATTTTATGTGTTCATGATATGAAGACGGTCATTTTTCACAACCTGAAATGGCAGGAGAAAGAATATGTCATAACTGTATCAGTTATGTATCAAATTAAAATATAACTTGGTCATTGTATGTATATAGTTTATGGCTAACATAAAAAAATGTTTTATGCAATTTAGTTCAATATAAAGTGCTGTTTCGGTGCCGTTTTGGTGTTTAACCCTGCCGTTCATGTGTTTAGGGAGTCATTTTGGTGTTTATACTCATCGTAACTATCAATATGTAGTATAATGAAGTCTTATAAAGTCTTCTTGAATAACACAGTGAAAATAGACTTGTGACTGGTGAAACAGCCAACACTGGCAACAGTGACAGTGTAATGCAGACTACAATACATTTTCCCTGGCCTTGTCAGGATCCAGTTTTACAACTTTTTATTGTATAGTTGATATTTTACTAGTATTACTATTGGATCAGTAGGTTAGATGGATATTTTTTCAGTAATTATAACATACTTCATTACTTGTGAACATTCGGGAGGAATTTCTCAATGAAACAGACCATATATCTTGAACTCCAGCTGGACCTTTTATTTCTCTGGCAGAAACGTGAATCTGGCCGAGTACCCCACTGAAATGTTAATCTCCTCAATGTTAAAACTCAACGTATATATCTTATGTAACAGTTTATTGTGTACTTTGTCGTGTATACAACCATCTGGAATGTTATACATAGTAATCAATATAATCATATGGATGACCAGGAGACCAGTATATCTTTACCTGAGATGTATTAACAATACATGTATAGTGAAGAGAAGACAGTGGGCAAATACCTAGTGTGTACGATGAATTGATCAATGTTCAAATTAAGTAGTGAAGATCTTTTTTGATATGAGTTTATTTATGAAAATGTAGGAGGGATGTATTATACTGTGAGGTATTTGATTGGAATTTACACATAGTACATGTTATCTCAGTTATAGCCTTTGATTGACTTAATGTACCAGTTGTTAATGAGATTTCTGTTTATAGCTCACCTGAGCGTAGCTCAAGTGAGCTATTGTCATAGTGCAGCGTCCGTCGTCCGGCGTCCGTCGTTAACTTTTCTACATTTTAGACTTCTCCTCCAGAACCGCTGCACAGAATTTCACCAAACTCCATAGGAAGTAAGTACTGAAGGTCCTCTACAAAGTTTGTGTTTTTTTGCCGATCCGTGATCCAAGATGGCCGCCATTGGCTCTGATTGGTTGACACATTTTCGACTTCTCCTCCAGAACTGCAGCACAGAATTTCACCAAACTTCATAGGAAGTAAGTACTCAAGGTCCTCTACAAAATTTGTGTTTTTTATGCCGATCCGTGATCCAAGATGGCCGCCATTGGCTCTGATTGGTTGACACATTTTCGACTTCTCCTCCAGAACTGCAGCACAGAATTTCACCAAACTTCATAGGAAGTAAGTACTCAAGGTCCTCTACCAAGTTTGTGTTTTTTATGCCGATCCGTGATCCAAGATGGCCGCCATTGGCTCTGATTGGTTGACACATTTTCGACTTCTCCTCCAGAACTGCCAAACAGAATTTCACCAAACTTCATAAGAAGTAAGTACTCAAGGTCCTCTACCAAGTTTGTGTTTTTTACGCCTATCCGTGATCCAAGATGGCCCCCATTGGCTCTGATTGGTTGACACATTTTCGACTTCTCCTCCAGAAAAGCTGCACAGAATTTCACCAAACCTCATAGGAAGTAAGTACTCAAGGTCCTCTACCAAGTTTGTGTTCGGGATCCAGATTCCCTCAGGGGTGGATCCAGGGCGGGACCAAAAGTGCCCAGAAGGGTACCCCTCTTCAAACATCTTCTTCTCCAGAACCAGTACATAAATGGGGAAACTAATTGCATTTCAACAATCTATAAAGATGGGTTATTAAAAATTGTGTTCGGCGTTAAGATCCGTCAAATAGAAATTTACGCTTTTTTGACATGTTTCTGGACTTAGTCATTTCAATGAAGAAAAGTGTCATGTTTTTCAATTAATTGATATTGATGATTTCTTAATGACTATTTTGATCACAATTGTGGTAAGGAATATTATTGTGAAAGAATTTTGTCGTTATCTCAATTTTTGGATTTTTTATGAATTTTTTAAGACTTCCAGAAAAAAAAAGGGGGGGGGGGTTGGCCATTTTTCACATTTTCAACTTTTCTATAAAACCACATGAAAGATTTTAATGAAACATGGAATACATGAAGTACTAAAAATCCTCTATCAATTTGGTAAATTTCTTCCAAATTGGTTAACAGATAATGCCACCATGTCTAAAAAGTAGGTCTCACAATGGTACATATACCACTTGGTAATTGAAATATGGAGAGTAGCGGTTCAAATCCAATTGTGGTCAAAAAAATTTTTTTTTTTTTTTTTACACATCTAAATAAGTTTTTAGATGTTTCTCAACACTCAACATATGAAATTAGGAATTTTACATTTAAGACTTCCAAAAAAAAAGGGGGGGGGGGGGGGGAGGCCATTTTTCACATTTTCAACTTTTTCTACAAAACTGTTTGAAGGATTTTAATAAATCTTGGTAGAAATAAGTCACTTATGATCCTCTTCAAATTCTGTTGTTTTTGTCCAGACCTCTTTACAGGTGGCGCCACCATAGTCAAAAGTAGGTCACAAAAGAGTTCCCTCCTTTAACAATATTCTTTTTCATACGGGCTGTATACAGAGACAAACAGAATGCATAGAAATGATCTAGAGGGATGAGTGAAGACGTATTGTCATTTTGGTTCCTTTCCAAAATCAAATTTTAGAATTTTTTTTCGACATTTCTTTGGACTTGGTGATTCAATGCAGAAAAGTGTCATATTTCCTAGTTAATTGATAATGATGATTTCTTATGGACTATTGTGATCATAATTATGGTAAGGAATGTTACTTTGAAAGAATTTTGTCAATATCTCAATTTTTGGATTTTCTATGAATTTTTTAAGACTTCCAAATGAGGGTGTATAGGAACAATTCAATCACATTTTTCACTTCTGCTGTTATACCGCATGAAAGATTTTAATGAAACATGGAATACATGAAGTACTAAAGGTCCTCTATCAATATGGTAAATTTCATCCAAATTGGTTAACAGATAATGTCACCATGTCTAAAAAGCAGTTCTCACAATGGTACATGTACCACTTGGTAATTGAAATATGGAGAGTAGCGGTTCAAATCCAGCTGTGGTCAAAATTTTTTTTTTCATTTCTTTACACATCTAAATAAGTTTTTAGATGTTTCTCAACACTCAACATATGAAATTAGGCAATTTTAAGTTAGATCTGGACAATATTTGAAACAATTGTTGTTCATGACCCAGACTTGAAATCAGTCAACAAAAGGCCCCACCTAAAGAAAATGACTAACTTGTTGCCCTGAATGACATCTTGCAGAGACAAAGGAAATGCTTAATATCAAAATCACCTGAGTGGAAGTGCAAAAAAGTGTTGTTTTTTATTCTAGCCTGAAATAAAATTTGACATATTTTCAACATCTGTGTTGACTTAGTCACATTAATGCAAAAATAAATGAATTCTTCCTTCATGCATGACTGATCATCTAGGTATGCAGGTGAGCGATATAGGCCCACTTGGGCCTCTTGTTAAGATCTTTGATTGAAATTTAGTACACTTGTATATATATAGTGCAGTAAAGATTTGTGAAATTCAGTTGAATCTACTTTTTTTCTTCCAATTGTTTCTACAATTAAAATTACAGAAACTGCAAGTTAACTTTCAATCAGGTTCATGTTGTATTGCATATATTTGCTCCTTTTTGTCTTCTCTCCATGTTATGTATATACGTAGGTGGAAGAATGTTATCCATCAGTTATAGTATGACTCACTTATGCCTTGTTTATTCCCAGAAGTGTATTTACACTATCAGCCTCTAATTAATGTATGGATTGTAAAATTTGTTTGGGATGGTAAAGGACATGTATTGCTTCAGCAATACTCTCAGAATATTTCTTCATAAGTTAATTAGTTGTCCTGATATTTCAGTTCTTTATATGATTTAGAACTTTAATCAGTACTACATTCTGTTCCAATAGGTTGGGGACAACCTTTCTTTTCAGAGACAATCACTCAAATGAGTAACAATCTCTGTTTTTAGTAATCAGTTTCAAGTACTATAAAAATGAAAGTCTGAAATTTTGATTTGAAATTCAAAAGGACTCCACTTTATAACATACTGAATATAGTTTACAAAACAAGCTAATTGGTAACAGAAAACAGAGATTGTTACTCATTTGATTGATTTTCTCTAAAATCAGTGGTTGTCCCCAACCTTTCCAATGCCATTTACATAGTGATTTTGAAGCTGTTGGTACTTGCATGTTAGTGTTTGGAAATGTTGCTAATGTTTACTTGTGAGGTCTTATGCCAAGAACTGTCATTCAGTCAATTTAATAATATTGTCAACATTTCTTTTATCAAAAGCATTGTTTTAAAGTTAAATATTACTTTTTTTAGCTCACCTGAGCCAAAGGCTCAAGTGAGCTATAGTCATAGTGCGCCGTCCGTCGTCCGTCGTCGTCGTCCGTCGTTAACTTTTTCACAATTTCGACTTCTTCTCTGGAACAACATTGCAGATTTGGATCAAACTTTGTGTAAATGATGTACTCAAGGTCCCCTACTAAAATTGTGTTCGGGATTTAGATTCCCTCAGGGGTGGATCCAGGGCAGGACCAAAAGTGCCCAAAAGGGTACCCCTCTTCAAACATCTTCTTTTCCAGAACCAGTACATAAATGGGGAAACTAATTGCATTTCAACAATCTATAAAGATGGGTTATTAAAAATTGTGTTTGGGGTTAAGATCCGTCAAATAGAAATTTACGCTATTTTGACGTGTTTCTGGACTTCGTCATTTCAATGAAGAAAAGTGTCATGTTTTTCAGTTAATTGATATTGATGATTTCTTAATGACTATTTTGATCATAATTGTGGTAAGGAATATTATTGTGAAAGAATTTTGTCATTATCTCAATTTTTGGATTTTTTATGAATTTTTTAAGACTTCCAAAAAAAAAAAGGGGAGGGGGGGTGGCCATTTTTCACATTTTCAACTTTTTCTACAAAACCACATGAAAGATTTTAATGAAACATGGAATACATGAAGTACTAAAGGTCCTCTATCAATTTGGTAAATTTCATCCAAATTGGTTAACAGATAATGCCACCATGTCTAAAAAGTAGGTCTCACAATGGTACATATACCACTTGGTAATTGAAATATGGAGAGTAGCAGTTCAAATCCAGCAGTGGTCAAAAAAATTTTTTTTTTTTTTACGCTTCTAAATAAGTTTTTAGATGTTTCTCAACACTCAGCATATGAAATTAGGAATTTTACGTTTAAGACTTCCAAAAAAAAGGGGGGGGGGGAGGGTTGGCCATTTCACATTTTCAACTTTTTCTACAAAACTGTCTGAAGGATTTTAATAAATCTTGGTAGAAATAAGTCACTTATGATTCTCTTCATATTCTGTTGTTTTCGTCCAGACCTCTTTACAGATGGCGCCACCATAGTCAAAAGTAGGTCACAAAAGAGTTCCCTCCTTTAACAATATTCTTTTTCATACGGGCTGTATACAGAGACAAACAGAATGCATAGAAATGATCTAGAGGGATGAGTGAAGACGTATTGTCATTTTGGTTCCCTTCCAAAATCAAATTTTAGAATTTTTTTTCGACATTTCTTTGGACTTGGTGATTCAATGCAGAAAAAAAGTGTCATATTTCCTAGTTAATTGATAATGATGATTTCTTATGGACTATTGTGATCATAATTATGGTAAGGATTGTTAATTTGAAAGAATTTTGTCAATATCTCATTTTTTGGATTTTCTATGAATTTTTTAAGACTTCCAAATGAGGGTGTATAGGAACAATTCAATCACATTTTTCACTTCTGCTGTTATACCACATGAAAGATTTTAATGAAACATGGAATACATGAAGTACTAAAGGTCCTCTATCAATATGGTAAATTTCATCCAAATTGGTTAACAGATAATGCCACCATGTCTAAAAAGCAGTTCTCACAATGGTACATATACCACTTGGTAATTGAAATATGGAGAGTAGCAGTTCAAATCCAGCTGTGGTCAAAATTTTTTTTTTCATTTCTTTACACATCTAAATAAGTCTTTAGATGTTTCTCAACACTCAACATATGAAATTAGGCAATGTTAAGTTAGATCTGGACAACAATTGTTGTTCATGACCCAGACTTGAAATCAGTCAACAAAAGGCCCCACCTAAAGAAAATGACTAACTTGTTGCCCTGAATGACTTCTCGCAGAGACAAAGGAAATGCTTAATATCAAAATCATCTGAATGGATGTGTAAAAAAGTGTTGTTTTTTTTTTAGTCTGAAATAAAATTTGACATATTTTCAACATCTGTGTTGACTTAGTCACATTAAAGCAAAAATAAATGAATTCTTCCTTCATGCATGACTGATCATCTAGGTACTCAGGTGAGCGATATAGGCCCACTTGGGCCTCTTGTTTGATATTGCAGTTTTATTTAGATACAATTTTCACAGGCAGTCTTTAATTTCTGTTTGCTATTACATTTAATTTCAATTAACCTTATCAAATTTTCTAAAGTTTAGAAATGACAGTGTATTTATTCCAAATGAAAAGGTAGGTAAATAGACCACTTTAGCACTTGAATACAAATGGTTTTATGACAAGATTAACATTGTATTTAAGATTCTTTTTCTGAGTGGACGGAAAGGAAAGGAGAATATTTGGTCAGTTACCATTGTAAGATCTGACCTATCTGTGTGGTAAATCTTCTACAATACAAGTAGCAGCATGAAGGGATTATTGTGGACCGAAGCTTACAATGCTTAATTACAAGAACATTAGCTCTATTGATATTAATCTAACATCACAGCCCAGTCTTATTCCTATATGGGTAAGCTGGCGTGGCCTAGATTGCGAGGCCGGGGTTCGAGTCCCGCTCTGGTCATGCCAGTGTCCTATCTTTCGGATGAGACAGTAAAAACCGAGGCCCCATGTAGTGGTATGCATGGCACGTTAAAGATCCCTCACTGCTTCGGGTTGGTCCGTTGCAAAGGTAAAAATTTGTATGCCTTGCATCAGGCAGATGCCATCACCATATATGTGAAATATCTGTGGTGTGAAGTAAAAGAAAAATCAATCAATCGTATTCCTATATGGGATAAATGTCATGTTGCCTTTTTTGGATCACTTTGATTGAGTATGTGTTTAATTTGTTGCTTTGGTATTATTTAGGTTCAAGTGGATAAAGAAGAACTCAAAAGAATTATTGATGAAACCAGAAAGTAAGTGAATTATGAAATGCTTTTAAATTGAATGTTTGCTGTGTAGTTGAATGAGATAATTGATTCATATTCAAGCTGTTATTGTTTGTGCTTTAAAGACAGGAACATAAATATGAATAATTATTGGATTACATATTTTATGTCTCCCTTGGAAGAAGGAAGGGCATATTGTTTGCTGCTGTTGGTCGGTCAGATGGGCTGTAGGTAGGGCGGTTGGTCTGCCTGTTGGTTGGTCGGTCACTCCACTTACAGTTTCTGCTCATTATCTCAGGAATGGATAGAGATATTGAATTGATATTTCGCATACAGATACATCTTAAGTATATCTAAGTCAAGTTCAGTGTTGGTTATGGTTCAATAATTTTTGTCATAGTTATCCCCCTTGGACTTAGAAAATTTCAAATTAGCAGTTTCCGCTCATTATCTCAGGAACAGCTAGATATATTGAATTGATATTTGTTATACAGATACATCTTAAGGATATCTAGGTCAAGTTAATAAATTATAATTAGGATACCTGTCTTTGGCATATTTATTTTGATTTTGTTTTGTGTCATTTAATACTGATGTCTAAATTAAAGGAAGTGACATATCTGTTAATCATTAGACACAAACTTTGGAATGGAAAAAATTTTTTTTGTAGGTGATTATGAGGAGTAGATGACCTCTGATGTGGTCATGTGAGTTATGCCCACATTACAAAAATAACCAGGGGGGAATTTAACTTAATCTGAAATGATGTTTTAGGTCACCAGAATTCTTTTCCATCTGTGTTGAATTGTGTATTGATATATTTCTTTAATAGAAAAAAAGGTGCAACACTGTAAGAGTAATGATATATAGCTCTGTGATGAAATTAATTGCATTCTGTCCAATATGGGTCCTGGGATTGAATCCCCCTTTCTCTTCATAATGATATTACACAAACTACAAAAGCATAACGAATATATTATTATGTTATATAGAAATGTAAAAATACACTTAGACAAGCAGTAGTCGGTATTATGCTTAGATTTACACCTTCATGGAATTGAATAAATTTTTAATACATAAGTCAGGTGGATGACTTGGAAGACAATGAAGATGAGGATGATATGGAGGATAATAAAGAAGAAGAGAAGGATCAAGTACCAAAGAAAAAGAAGGCAGGCTCAAAGAGAAAAGCTGATGATGATGATAATATAGAAGATAAATATGGTTTAGAAGATTATGATGAAGAGGGTATGAGTGTTTATAATAATGATTTTGAGCTGTCAGTATCTGATGACAATGAAATATGACCTTGTGTGAGAGAGGCAGATATTTTTTGAATATCAGTAATTAAAATGTCTTTATTAGCACACCTGAGCTGAATGCTCAAGTGAGCTTTTATGATCACCTGTATTCTGTGGTCTGTTGATCTGTTGGTCCATGCCTCTGTCCATCTGTCTGCAAACTTTTAACATTTTCGACTTCAGCAGAACTGCTCAAAGAATTTTGGTGAAATTTGGTATACAATAAGTGGTGTGGGTCCAGTTCCAAGTATTCATAACCATGAATAGTTCAAATAAATTTCCAAAATATATCAAAAAGAAACAAAATTCAAGCAGAAAATCAGCTATCAAGTTTCTGTAGAATTGACACTTAAAGTGTCCTCAAATATTTACGACTTGTCATAAGTTCTTTAGTAAAATGGGCCCCAGGTATGTTATGCTAAAGAACTTAGTATAAAATGGTACATACATGAAATGATATACGTTCTTGTTGTATTCAATAAAGTATATTTTGACTGTAATTCCCCCTCCCCCTTCAACATCATTTTCAACTAGAGTAAATCAAATTCATATTGGCTTAATATAATTTTGATTGTAATTATTAAAACAAAATATACCCAAATATACTAGTATATAATTAAATCTGGGCCAGACGCTGTTTGCCTTTTTGATGGAATCCAATATTCTGAGTTTCTTTTTCATTTTACCCTTTTGATATTGGAAGAATCTACCTTGTGTGATCTCATGTTTTGTGAGCAGTGATGTAAGCATTGTGAATCTTCTTATAGAGAATCCCAAGCCGGTGTGGCCAAGTGGATAAGGTGCTCGACTCTTGATCGAGAGGTTGCAGGTTTGACTCCTGCCCGGGGCACACCGGTGTTCTGTCTTTCGGATGAGACAGTAAAAACCGAGGTCCTGTGTCACGGTAGGCGTGGCACGTAAAAGATCCCTCACTGCTTCGGGTGGGTCCATTGCAAAGGTCTAAATTTGTATGCAATGCATCAGTCAGATGCCGTCACCATATACGTGAAATAATCGTGGAGTGATGTTAAACAATAATCAATCAATCAATCAATAGAAAATCCCCTATAGTAAAATAAGAATTGGCTTTATCTTACAGAATATCAATGTATTTAAATTATTTAAACTATTTTTAGTTATGACTATGATCAATCCATAAGGACAAAAATCTTTTACCTTATGATTTCATGATTTGAAAAAATAATTGTGACGTTTTGGGTGCACAAAACTGGTGACTCACACAATAATGTCATCTGAGTGATCTAGAAGTGATCTAGAAGGATGTTTGTTTCTAGTTTTTAAATAAATTAATAATTTATTTGAATAATTTTTGACTTGTTTTTGACATCTTTTTGACTTAAACATTTTCATAAATATATTCCCTATGGTTGACTTCTGATGCTTTGAAATGCTTAATTTAGTCAGTATATAGTAAGATATATTTTCTTGAAAGAATTTTGACAAAAGTTCTGGATTTTTCATGAATTTTTTAAGATTGCGAAAAAGGTAGAACTAGGGCTCAAGTGAGCTATAGTCATAGTGCGCCGTCCGTCGTCATTATCGTCGTCAGTTCATTGTTAACTTTTTCACATTTTCGACTTCTTCTCTGGAACTACATTGCAGATTTAGATCAAACTTTCTATAAATGATGTACTTAAGGTCCCCTACTAAAATTGTGTTCGGGATCTAGTTTCCCTCAGGGATGCATCCAGGGCGGGGCTAAAAGTGCCCAAAATGGTACCCCTCTTCAAATGTCTCCTCCTCCAGAACCAGTACATAAAAGGGGAAACTAATTGTGTTCGGGGTTAAAATCCGTCAAATAAAAATTTACGCTTTTTTGATGTGTTTCTGGACTTAGTAATTTCAATGCAGAAAAGTGTCATGTTTTTCAGTTAATTGATATTGATGATTTCTTAATGACTATTTTGATCATAATTGTGGTAAGGAATATTATTGTGATAGAATTTTGTCAATATCTCAATTTTTGGATTTTTTTTTAATTTTTCAAGACTTCCAAAAAAAAAAAAGGGGGGGGGGGGTTGGCCATTTTTCACATTTTTAACTTTTTCTGCAAAACTGTTCAAAGGATTTTAATAAATCTTGATAGAAATAAATCACTTATGATCCTCTTCAAATTCTGTGGTTTTTGTCCAGACCTTTTTACAGGTGGCGCACAAATAGTCAAAAGTGGGTCACAAAAGAGTACCCTCCTTTGACAATATTCTTCTTCATACAGGCTGTATACAGAGACAAACAGAATACATAGAAATGATCTAGAGGGATGAGTGAAGACATATTGTCATTTTGGTTCCCTTCCAAAATCAAATTTTAGAATTTTTTTCGACATTTGTTTTGACTTGGTGATTTCAGTGCAGAAAAGTGTCATATTTCCTAGTTAATTGATAATGATGATTTCTTATGGACTATTGTGATCATAATTATGGTAAGGAATATTGCTTTGAAAGAATTTTGTCAGTATCTCAATTTTGGGATTTTCTATGAATTTTTTAAGACTTCCAAATGAAGGTGTATAGGAACAATTCTTCACATTTTTAACCTCTGCTGTTATACCACATGAAAGATTTTAATGAAACATGGAATACATGAAGTACTAAAGGTCCTCTATCAATATGGTAAATTTCATCCAAATTGGTCAACAGATAATGTCACCATGTCTAAAAACTAGGTCTACAATGGTACATATACCAATTGGTAATTAAAATATGGAGTATAGTGGTTCAAATCCAGCTGTGGTCAAAATTTTTGTTTCATTTCTTTACACATCTAAATAAGTTTTTGGATGTTTCTCAACACTCAACATATGAAATTAGGCAATTTTAAGTTAGATCTGGACAATATTTGAAACAGTTGTTGTTCATAACCCAGACTTGAAATCAGTCAACAAAAGGCCCCACCTAAAGAAAATGACTAACTTGTTGCCCTGAATCACATCTTGTGAAGACAAAGCAAATGCTTAATATCAAAATCACCTGAATGGATGTACAAAAAAGTGTTGTTTTTTATTCTGGTCTGAAATAAAATTTGATATATTTTCAACATTTGTGTAAACTTAGTCACAGTAATGCAAAAATAAATGAATTCTTCCTTCCTGCATGACTGATCATCTAGGTACTCAGGTGAGCGATATAGGCCCACTTGGGCCTCTTGTTTTTAGCTCACCTGAACGTAGCTCAAGTGAGCTATTGTCATAGTGCAGCGTCCGTCGTCCGTTGTTAACTTTTCTACATTTTCGACTTCTCCTCCAGAACCGCTGCACAGAATTTCACCAAACTCCATAGGAAGTAAGTACTCAAGGTCCTCTACAAAGTTTGTGTTTTTTATGCCGATCCGTGATCCAAGATGGCTGCCATTGGCTCTGATTGGTTGACACATTTTCGACTTCTCCTCCAGAACTGCTGCACAGAATTTCACCAAACTTCATAGGAAGTAAATACTCAAGGTCCTCTACCAAGTTTGTGTTTTTTTTGCCGATCAGTAATCCAAGATGGCCGCCATTGGCTCTGATTGGTTGACACATTTTCGACTTCTCCTCCAGAAAAGCTGCACAGAATTTCACCAAACTTCATAGGAAGTAAGTACTCAAGGTCCTCTACCAAGTTTGTGTTTTTTATGCCAGTCCGTGATCCAAGATGGCCGCCATTGGCTCTGATTGGTTGAAACATTTTCAACTTCTTCTCCAGATTGGCTGCACAGAATTTCATCAAACCTCATAGGAAGTAAGTACTCAAGGTCCTCTACCAAGTTTGTGTTCGGGATCCAGATTCCCTCAGGGGTGGATCCAGGGCGGGACCAAAAGTGCCCAAAAGGGTACCCCTCTTCAAACATCTTCTTCTCCAGAACCAGTACATAAATGGGGAAACTAATTTCATTTTAACAATCTATAAAGATGGGTTATTAAAAATTGTGTTCGGCGTTAAGATCTGTCAAATAGAAATTTACGCTTTTTTGACGTGTTTCTGGACTTAGTCATTTCAATGAAGAAAAGTGTCATGTTTTTCAGTTAATTGATATTGATGATTTCTTAATGACTATTTTGATCACAATTGTGGTAAGGAACATTATTGTGAAAGAATTTTGTCGTTATCTCAATTTTTGGATTTTTTATGAATTTTTTAAGACTTCCAGAAAAAAGGGGGGGGTTGGCCATTTTTCACATTTTCAACTTTTTCTATAAAACCACATGAAAGATTTTAATGAAACATGGAATACATGAAGTACTAAAAGTCCTCTATCAATTTGGTAAATTTCATCCAAATTGGTTAACAGATAATGCCACCATGTCTAAAAAGCAGTTCTCACAATGGTACATATACCACTTGGTAATTGAAATATGGAGAGTAGCGGTTCAAATCCAGCTGTGGTCAAAAAAAAAATTTTTTTTTTTTTACACATCTAAATAAGTTTTTAGATGTTTCTCAACACTCAACATATGAAATTAGGAATTTTACGTTTAAGACTTCCAAAAAAAAAAAAGGGGGGGGGAGGCCATTTTTCACATTTTCAACTTTTTCTACAAAACTGTTTGAAGGATTTTAATAAATCTTGGTAGAAATAAGTCACTTATGATCCTCTTCAAATTCTGTAGTTTTTGTCCAGACCTCTTTACAGGTGGCACCACCATAGTCAAAAGTAGGTCACAAAAGAGTTCCCTCCTTTAACAATATTCTTTTTCATACGGGCTGTATACAGAGACAAACAGAATGCATAGAAATGATCTAGAGGGATGAGTGAAGACGTATTGTCATTTTGGTTCCCTTCCAAAATCAAATTGTAGAATTTTTTTTCGACATTTCTTTGGACTTTGAAAAAGTGTCATATTTCCTAGTTAATTGATAATGATGATTTCTTATGGACTATTGTGATCATAATTATGGTAAGGAATGTTACTTTGAAAGAATTTTGTCAATATCTCAATTTTTGGATTATCTATGAATTTTTTAAGACTTCCAAATGAGGGTGTATAGGAACAATTCAATCACATTTTTCACTTCTGCTGTTATACCGCATGAAAGATTTTAATGAAACATGGAATACATGAAGTACTGAAGGTCCTCTATCAATATGGTAAATTTCATCCAAATTGGTTGACAGATAATGTCACCATGTCTAAAAAGCAGTTCTCACAATGGTACATGTACCACTTGGTAATTGAAATATGGAGAGTAGCGGTTCAAATCCAGCTGTGGTCAAAAATTTTTTTTTCATTTCTTTACACATCTAAATAAGTTTTTAGATGTTTCTCAACACTCAACATATGAAATTAGGCAATTTTAAGTTAGATCTGGACAATATTTGAAACAATTGTTGTTCATGACCCAGACTTGAAATCAGTCAACAAAAGGCCCCACCTAAAGAAAATGACTAACTTGTTGCCCTGAATGACATCTTGCAGAGACAAAGGAAATGCTTAATATCAAAATCACATGAGTGGAAGTGCAAAAAAGTGTTGTTTTTTATTCTAGCCTGAAATAAAATTTGACATATTTTCAACATCTGTGTTGACTTAGTCACATTAATGCAAAAATAAATGAATTCTTCCTTCCTGCATGACTGATCATCTAGGTACTCAGGTGAGCGATATAGGCCCACTTGGGCCTCTTGTTTTTAATACTGCGCATAATACATAGAAAGTAAGCCTCTTAATATTTTCTCCCAACTTTTGGTATGTGCATTACACATGTGTGCACATTATACACAGGTGATTACAGTAGATATTTGGTGGAAATACATCTTGTTGGTTATTGTCTGTCAAATGTGCAGGTTACCAAAACTGCAATTATTTTTAGTTTAATAGCAAAAGAATGTTAATTATAAGTAGTCTTTAGCTATGATATTGAATTCAAATTAGATGAAAAAATAAATTGTGATACATTTATTTTCACTTTCAGATGTGGTTCTTTAACTTTAATCACAAGTTATTCAGATCTAATAATGCTTCATGTTACTGAGAAATTGTTAACTTCAAAATCTCAATTATAACTATAATTATATATTTTGTAACCTGCTTCCCCCCCCCCACACACACACACATAAAACTCATCTGGAAAACAGTGGCATAGCTACCTTATAGGCATGTATGCACAAGCATACACATAATTTTCACAAAAAAAGAACACACACAGATTAGTAACATTTAAAATAATAGGATAACAGGTGCTTAAAATTAAATCAAGGAAAGTTTTGAGTAAACAGAGGATGTCGCACGAGTCATTGATAAGTTTGTGAATTCAAAAGAATGACGTTTGTTGTAAAAGTGACACTATCATTTCACATTCATGAACCCATTCTCATCTTTCTCAAAATTACAACAGCTACTGGGATATTCCTTTATCTCATTCTAACATCCTTTCTAGTGTTGATTTCGCTATAAAACAGAATTTATGATAATAATTACTCAGAATAAATATTTCATGTATTTAGATGGTGACATGATGAAAGGACTCGGAAATCTGGCATATCATGCATCCAATGATGATGACCCTTACCTTACTATGAAAAATGTAAGTGTTTTGAGCTTGATGACAATGGTCCTCCTATATACCCATTGTCTTACCTTATTTACTTTCACTTAGTCATCACTTTCTTTCTGTTTCAAGTGAGGTCTGGTGTAAATGTATTTCATGTGCTCATGTATATGTAAGTTCTGTTTCAGCCTTGTAAGTCATACTGTGTTTGATAATATTGTTTATAGCAAAATGGAAGTTTTTGTAATTCTTATCCTTTCTTATTATAGGTTTGCATATAATATGGTGTTCTCTATGGTGTCACACTGAGATCTTTATGTTTGTCTGTCCATCTTCACCTTCATACACTATTACAAATACAATGATCTGATAGCTGTATATGAAGAGATATTATTGATTGTAGTTGAGCATGTGGATGGAGGTCTAACCCCTTCAGGAAGGGCAAATGTCCAGGGTAAAAAATCTTCACTGCATTTCGTCTTTTAAACAACAACAACAACAACAATAAAATGAATACCTTTTTTGAAAGAGATTAGTTTTCCCAACTGAAACTGAAAACCATTACTATTTTGGATTAGGGCCCTAACAATCATATCATGTCAATGTCTCCTACTAATTTTAAAGAAAACTGAATGTATGTAGAGGGTTTTGACTTTATGTTCGGGCCCAAATGGGGTTTACAGAGTAAAGGTCTTTAAGGTTTAAAAAATTTTTTTAACTCCTGTTGATATTCAATGCATTTAGGGGAAGGGCATGAAGCTTTCTATCAGAATTGTAATTTCCATTTTTTGTGGCTAGGGACTCAAATGCTGGGGTTTTTTTTATAATGATACAAATTTTTTTAATGTTCTTTTTATCTATGCTAATATTAAAGTAGCGGTAGCAAGGAGCACTGGAAAAATCAGGCTCATTGAATTCATTTTATTTTCATTGGTAGGGGACTATAGTGTTTGTCATCGTCTGTTTGTCTGTACGTCTGTCCATCTGTCTGTCTGGAAAGTTTCCAGGCAGTTACTTCATTGAGGAATGATCAGTTTGCTTCAAACTTCATACAATATTAGCTTATACCGTATCACTGGAAATTTTCAAGAATATCAGATTTCATGATTCAGAAAAGGGTGTCTTTGTTTTCGTGAATACAATTTTTTCAAGAAAAAAAAAAAAACATATTCTTTAACTATGAAATAAAAAGGACTGGACATACGACAAGCTATACCTGCATCTCTGTGAATTAGTTTACCTATATGTATAACTGCTCTTCTTTCTGCTCAAATCCACAGCTTGTAGCTTGACGGTGCAATCAGATCTAATGTGGGATTGATTTTAGGGTCAAAAGGTCAACTCTAAGGGTCACTCTTACTAAAAATAGACATTTATCATTGTATTTAGGTCTCCAGATGATAACTTGAGTTAGGAGTGATCAATTCTTTTTCAAACTTTATATAAGGCTAGCACATGTAAAGGTCTAGAGTGGGATTGTTTTTGCATTGTGTTTTGGATGTTTTTCGGATTTGCTGACTTCTACAATCATTGCCATGTAGTTCAAAGAATATATTCATCACCCTGGTGAAGGCTTTGGCCGAAACGTTGGCAAGAGCACTGAATCCCAGTTTTTATGATGTTTATTCCCTTTGTAATTAAATGGACAGGAATTTCAATAGAACTTGATATAAACTTCAGAAAATTCAGTGTTATTTCTTATTATATCATGCATCATGCAGAGGTTACCAAGTTCACGTGACTGTTTCATGTTGCTAATAAGGTATTAATCACTTCGAAGGTACAGGTTGTGGCAGGGGATGAGTGTTGCATACAACACTGACTGTAAGCTTGTTTTTTGATATGACATTTAGTTAATGTGCGAGATTCTGGTTAGAATATGATTACACCATTGAAGGCCAATTTGTACGCTAGTGTTATCTCCCTATGTTTACATCACAGATCAAATAATGAGAACACCAAGAAAATTTGAATTTTTGAATTTGAATAGGTATAATTTTGTTATTAAGTTTAAACGGACACTGTCCCTCGGCATATAATATGGGTTTTAAAAATGTGTACTGTATTTAACTCTCTATATAGGTCAGTTAGATATTTATTAGAAAGCATACGAAAAAACTTTTTAAAAAATACACATATTGAGTTACGACCTTCAATATATCGCTTTTATTTTCTCGTAATCCATGCCTTTTTAATGATATGCATGATGTGTCAATCATGTGACCGCACCAAAACAATGATGGAGAGTGAGGTACATGTAAGAGCACGCTGTTCGGCGTTTTGACAACAGAGTCCGTTAAATGTTTCTTTCTTCCTCTTTTTTTTTTTGGCCCTTGCATCGAAAAATCCTCGAAATACATGGCGTCTTTTGATTATATCAAACTGCGCATGTGCAAATGGGCGGATTTGAATTCCATAAAAGGACAGTTAAAACGGGAAAAATAATTCTAATAAATTCCTTTTCAATTACCGCATCTTTGTTGATTTTAAGTTTAAAATTTTATATTTAACAGAAACTCTATAACTTTAACAGGCCTAGAAAAATAGCGTATTGCCTAAAATTATTATTCTAATGCCATAAAATGTGGTTGAGGGATAGTGTCCCTTTAATGAATTAATAGATAATAGCTCATATCATAGGTACTACTTCATATTTAATACACACACTAAGATTGGTACCATATCTAGTCAGAATATTCTGCCACAGTAATGCATCCTAAGCAATTTGACAATTTTCCGCAATTATTATGGTCATACAAAGTGACATTTACCTCCCTTTAAAAAAATACAACCATTGAATATTTAATTTTATTGCTTTAATTTTAAGGGCATTTCAGTATTTCATTGAAGGCATCTGAGAGCAAGAATGACCACAGTATTACTCTACCAAGTCACACATTATAAGAAAACCATATGTTTTTTACCTTAACCTTTAAAATATGACCTTGGCTGGAAGTTCAAACAGAAATAGGTTTATGATTATTATTGATACATGACTTCATCTTGGTCAAAGTTATGAAGGATATTAGTAAATTTAACAAGATCTATCGATTAAACATGGATATAATAACACTCAACAAGCAAGTTAAAATAGCAGTCCTAGTTGTTGACCTTTGACTTTCTTCCCTACTCATATATGGTTAACAATGTAAATGCGTATTTCATGGTGGAGATGTGCTAGGTATGAATCTTATACATGTATTGCCTCAAAAATAGGCTTTCGGCACACCCTCACCATCCAAAAAAATCAATATTTAGATAGCACAAGAATCGATGCCATCGCTGCTTGCAATCGCTTCCTTAAATGAAAACTGAATTCATGTTGACAAAGAGCATGAAACTCTCCACAAAATAAAAATTCATGACCCTAGGATTAGAATTTCTGACTTTGGTTTATGATTTTTGTCATACAGAGTTAATGTCTGTAATGTTTAAGAATTGTTTTCATTACTTTTTCTGATATTAAATGAAAAATGAATTAGTGTTTAGAATGAGTATGAAACTTTTTCAAAATTGTAAAGTACTTGACCCCATGCATAGAGGTTTAAGCTCAAGGATGGGGTATGGTAATGTATTGGTGACGTAGGTAAATGTATTTGTACATGTATTTATAAGTCTTCTTGAATTTTAATTGATTGTTTAGGAAAACTAAATGCTTGTTGAGGAAACTAAATGCTTGAAAAAAAGCATGAATTGGGTTTAGAAAGTTGGAAGTTTTATGACTCAAGGGAATGAGATTTGTGGTCTGCTATTCCATATATTATGTTGGACAGTGCATAATACTCAGATGACCATCCAGCTCATGTGCCTCTTGTTAAGTTATGATGTGTAGTTTCAGATAATTTTGGCCAGGGCAGAAATTTCTAAAAAGAGTTAAGGTGATTATGAATCAAGGTATATGTAGAGTCTGTTAACTTGAACTTGATTTACAGTATATTTAATTATGATAATTTTTCAGGATGATAGTGATGATGAAGATTTTACTATAAAAGCTACAGATAATTTGATTGTAACAGGCCGAGCTGAAAAAGACATGTGTTCCTTAGAAATACATGGTAATACTTTCTTTGGAAAACTTCTTGAAAGCCGATAATTGAACTCATGTTTATTATCAATGAAAACATTAAGAAAAATTTAATATACAATGCATGTGTGAAGAGAGAAAAGTAGAAACATAAGATATGAAACAGAGAACAGACATGAAATTATTGAAATGTGTACTAAAAGTTATTAAAACCTTTGTACTAACATGGATTTCCTTGTGACAAGAGTTAGCCATGATATCTACTCAAGCCCACACCTCCAAGGCCAGGCCATAGAGAGCATATGATTTGTTTATACTTCATCCAATAATCATCTGTGGCATAAAGGTGTATTATGGCTTTGACGTAGTCGTATCTCTTATATATAGGTCACTGTGATGCAATGGAAATGCAGCGAATAGTGTATAAGAATTTATTTGTAACTTGGATTAATTCCAAAATTCTCACAATTTTTACCCTTGACACAAGGATTGGTTAGTCATGACTTTGACACAAAGTTATTTCTTCAAAGTCACTCAAAGTCAAGGTCATAAATGTGACATTAATTGGGGTGAAGTCTATTCAACTGGAGCACTTGCATGGATTTGCTGTATACTATGAATAATTGTTAGCCATGACATAAGACTGCGTCAAAACATTGATCACAGGGTTTTACCCTCAAAGTCACAGTGATCTTATGTAAATATCCTTGTGAATTACCTTACTAAAAGGTCATTTCTGTGTTTTGTTTCTTTTATTGTAAATGTTTCAATTTAAGGGAACATGTTTGTCTGCAGGCTTGTGTTATGAAGAAAATTTTTGTAAATAAATTTAAATAAAGGGATTATAAGTGAACAAGCCATAGAGAAAACAGTGATATCTTTTCAAAGATAATACACAAATTATCTCTTCAGTTTGTTTTAAATAATTAAAAATCTATATCTGAAAGTTGATGTTTATCTTCAGTCACATGTTTTTTATGGTAGCATATATTAGACTTTCAAATTTAAACATTCATAAATAGTCTATAAGCAGTTTATCAATTTATTGGTGCAGCATTGAGATAGTCGAGATATTTGACCTGTTCAGACTGTTCTAGATTATTTTGTAATTGTTATTATTTTTAAATGTGTGTCCTTTGATTGTGCTGGTTTTGCGGTGAGTGGGAAGGTGGGTGCCCGTAAACTGGTTAACCACACCAATTGAGTGAGGTTTGTTACTTCAGTTGACCATCCTAAGTCAGTATCGTAACCGCAGAACAATCAAATATTTTTGTAATGTTTTTCCGTGTATATTCTACTATTATCATGTTTTGAGTACATGTTCTCGGTGAACTCTCCAGGTCATTGGCAATGAGAGATTTTATACATTTTCTGGAAATATTTCTGATATTATGCTATAAGTCATTAAACTATCAGTGCTTAATTTAATGAAATGTGTTTTGCAGTTTATAATGAAGATCTTGGAAATTTGTATGTCCACCATGACATATTGTTGTCTTCATTTCCATTAGCTGTTGAATGGCTGAACTATGATGTTGGTGAAGACAAACCAGGTTTGTTTATTTTGAATTCAATAGTAAAGATAATAATAGTTTAGTAATGTTAATGTTTAAAAACTCAGGTGGTTTAGGTATTAGTAAATTTAAAGAATATTGTTGATTCCACTTAATTAGCTGCCAAGTAATTTGATATAGATATTTCAGTTTATCTAATAAACTACTTGAATACCAAATCATTTCTGTGTTCTGTGTTTCAATAATAATTTGTCTAGTTTTTCTGATTATAATGAGTCAGAACTCTATTCACTTCTGATTAAATGTCCCGTAATTCTGGAAATGTATCTGATACATCCAAAAACAGTCACGATACACTAGCCCTATAATATATAACCTAACACTTTTTTTATTTGGTTGGGAGTGCAAGGTCATACCATACAATAAACTCAACAAGGCCACAAATGCATTACGTCACATTCAATACACAATGACATCAGTTTGATGCCAGTAACTGGGTCAGATCATTTCTGATGAAGCATGTGTCACTCCTCTGTGGATAATAAGGAAATAATGAGGATAACTTTGCGAATATGGGAGAGATAATCGTCATTTATGTTTACAAATATCCCAGATCTTTATATAAAACATGTTTGAAAAGCACCTGAAAAAGTGCCTACGTGTTAATGTTTTAGAAATGATCATTGGTAACAGTTGTTATGTAAACAACATATATCTAGATTTGAAACATACTTGAAAAGTGCCCATAAGTATAAATGTTTTAAAATTTTTCAGATTTACATTCCTTAGATTGCATCTACTACCTTTAAAATTAGCTAAAAAATTCACTTTCAAATTTACTGTGATACATATCAAAGAAAGATAATTCTTGATTTCATACTACAAAGATATTCATCGTATCCCAAAAAAGAAAAGAACAAATACTATGTTTTAATATTGTTTATTACATTCTCACTGGCAAAAAATAACATTATTTCCCATAACTAATCAATGACTCGGTTAGGCACATTCAAGTAATGCAATACATAACAACAACTGTTCACAAACTACCTTGTTGGTCATGCACACTAGGGATGTTAACTTCATTCCTAAGAATTTGTAGTCGATCCAGTGATTGACTGAAAATCAGAGTTCACCAGAACATGACCCCTTACGGGGTTTCGCCAGATCTTTATCTGCAATGGGACTAATAGTGAAGCGGAATGAAGATATGGTTTTAATCAGATTGTATATTGTTAGAAACGTAGACTACTTGAAAGCTCTAATAAAATCATCATTTTAATCTTTTATCATTAAACAATCAGATTCTTTATTATGTAAAAGTGATTATTTTTACCAAAATTTCGTTATTTATTTGGGTATTTTGGTTATTGAGGGCATTTTGGTTAATCATACTACCATGATAGTTGTGCTTCGAGTGTGCATCAAGGTTTTTCATAGGATTAAATCCTTAAAATCACCATTGTCCAGTTTAAAGTACTGTTAATGGCGTTAAAGTGGACTTAATCCACTAAAACAGGTAAGGACACAATACAAAAATGATTCTGAAAATCGATAGATTGTGCATTTACATCCTCAAAATTCCTGTGAGGAATCTGTGTCATGTTGATGTGGTGTAAGGAATCTATGTCATGGTGATGTGGCGGAAGGAATTTGTCATGGTGGAAGGAATTTATTTCATGGTGATGTGGTGGAAGGACTCTGTGTCATGGTGATGTGGCAGAAGGAATTTGTCATAGTGGAAGGAATTTGTTTCATAGTGATGTGGCAGAAGGACTCTGTGTCATGGTGATGTGGCAGAAGGAATTTGTCATGGTGGAAGGAATTTGTGTCATGGTGATATGGCGGAAGGAATTTGTGTCATGATGATGTGCCGGAAAGAAACTATGTCATGTTGATATGGCGGAAGGCAATATGAACTCACACTCTCAAACAAATAAATATAAGTATGAGGTCATATATTATAGGACTAACACTACAGGCAATCCACAATACATTTACCTTACTAATTGCTTATACAGGTAACAATTCACATCTCCTAAATGAATGTCGCATGGACAGCATGTGGCCAGCACTACAACAAATAGTGCCATTGGCCAACTTATGCATGTTTCAGATGCTGAATACTATATCTGTATTCCTGCTATAGCACCATGACAGTCATAGGGAATTTTAGAATATCATCTCCGACATAGAACAATCTATAGGTGTATATAACATAGTCTTAAGAACATTAGACCTGGTCCGGTGACCATAATTTACACAGTGGAGATATCATATGTAACTGCACCTGGTATCTAGTGCTGATTCATGTGAAGGAAACTAATGTGATAAATATAAATTGAAGATTTTATTAAGTAGGACACACTTGCAATGGATTAATCACTTGCAATGGATTAATCACAAATTTTAAGAAACAAAATAAAAGGCATGAATTTTATAAATTAATTGCAAATTTTAAAAGAGTGTCAAAATTTCATGATGGAAGTACGGTAATGTAGCAATTTGTGCTCATCAGAGGACTGAGATGTTATGGGTTTGAGCACAGCCATGAATATGCTGATCTCGGGACTGTGATGTTATGGGTTTGAACACAGCCATGGATATTGTGCTGATCTCCTGACTGAGATGTTGTGGGTTTGAGCACAGCCATGAATATTGTGCTTGTCTTAGGACTGAGATGGTATGGGTTTGAGCACAGCCATGGATGTTGTGTTGATCTCGGGACTGAGATGGTTTGGGTTTGAGCAGCCATGGATATTGTGCTCATCTTAGGACTGAGATGTTATGGGTTTGAGCACAGCCATGGATATTGTGCTTATCTCATGAGATGTTATGGGTTTGAGCACAGCCATGGATATTGTGCTGATCTCATAACTGAGATGTTATGGGTTTGAGCACAGTCATGGATATTGTGCTCATCTCATGAGATGTTATGGGTTTGAGCACAGCCATGGATATTGTGCTGATCTCATAACTGAGATGTTATGGATTTGAGCACAGCCATGGATATTTTGCTGATCTCAGGACTGAGATGGTTTGGGTTTGAGCAGCCATGGATATTGTGTTGATCTCAGGACTGAGATGGTTTGGGTTTGAGCAGCCATGGATATTGTGCTCGTCTCAGGAGTGAGATGTTATGGGTTTGAGCACAGCCATGGATATTGTGCTGATCTCATAACTGAGATGTTATGGGTTTGAGCACAGCCATGGATATTTTGCTGATCTCAGGACTGAGATGGTTTGGGTTTGAGCAGCCATGGATATTGTGCTGATCTCAGGACTGAGATGGTTTGGGTTTGAGCACAGCCATGGATGTTGTGCTTATCTCAGCACTGAGATGTGGGTTTGAGCTCAGTCATGGATATTGTGCTGATCTCAGGACTGAGATGGTTTGGGTTTGAGCACAGCTATGGATATTGTGCTGATCTCAGGACTGAAATGTTGTGGTTTTGAGCAACCATGGATATTGTGTTGATCTCAGGAGTGAGATGGTTTGGGTTTGAGCACAGCCATGGATATTGTGCTCATCTCAGGACTGAAATGTTGTAGGTTTGAGTACAGCCACTGCTTTAATTCGTTGGGTTATGGATCTGCCAAAGTGAATTTCCCAACTTTTAGAAAAAAGATAAAACTATGACTCTGCATTTTACATTCTTCATCCGGGCAACTCAACACAAAACATTTTCCGGAGTCATTTGTCACACTAACTGATAACTGCACAGAGGTAAAACTTGAGTCTAATTCTAAAAATAACATCAAGGATCTCCTATATAAATATTTAAGAGTAATGTTTTTCAGATGAAAGCTACATGTACAGCACATCTCATTTATATTCACTTGTCTCTTTTGTAACATTTCGTAAAATTATTCGCGAATGTTATGTATGTTTTATTAATAAATCCTGAAGTTCCTAACTTGTTTCCGCTTTCAACAAGATTTATGAAATACATTTTTACCACCAACTGAAATATAAATCCATAAACCAATAAATTTATACAAAGTGTAGTCTAAGCTGAAAATAATGACCTTGTGATTAAAAGTGTTTACGGTAACAGCTTTACATTCAATATAAAAATTGAAATGAAAAATCGATAATGCTGATACAAAAGAAAACTATTTTTAATGTTTGCAGCATTGAATATATTGCAGTAACCATGTTACATGTACACAGTTATTCAACAATAGCAATTTATAATATACAAAGGCATTGAAATTTCAGTTCTCTTTGAAACAGTTTTCAATTAATTTTGGGTTATTGTTGCCTCAGTAATTTCAAGTACACACAAAATAAGGTTTAACCTGTATTTATTCTCTGGACAAAACAATCTTCATTTCTGAAATCCTGGCAAAGAATTTCATGTAGGAAATTTCTAATATGAGTTCGAGAACAATTATGGAACATTATTCCAGAAAATATAAGCATATCTTTATTTGCTTCAATGTACACTGTTAAATGCCAAATATATACTATATTTCAGTTATACCTTTATGTGTGCATACAATTCTGACCCTCAGTACTATTCATTGCAAGAGAGTATACATGAAATAAATTACTAAGTGTAGCTGTGCTATCTGTGCCAAAACGGATCTATTTCCTATATATATGTATATGTTCATAGAAAAAATGACATTTTACAATTACCGTATGATTTCACGTTGTGGACAGATTGAAAAAAAAATTATTATATTGTGGTTTAGACAAAAAAAACCCCCAAAACTTCAATTTCAGATTTAGGTAAAGTCAACATAACAAGAATAATAGATATGTATGATACATGATTCTTTATATTGTCTACTTAAATTGGAACACTCACCCCAAAACATTACATTAATATATGAATAGTACTTTATAATTTTGGTATTGGTTTCAGGAGCAATCTTTGTTTTTCACAGGTAACTTTGTAGCTGTTGGTACCATGGAGCCAGAAATAGAAATCTGGGATTTAGATTTGGTAGATTCGTTAGAACCAGTTGCAGTACTTGGTACAAGAATGAAGAAAAAAAAGAAAAAGGTTAAGTAGTTCAGTTTTTCTTCTGTTTCTTAATCATTTAGTAAGTTATTACTCATTCCTTACATAGAATGGATTTGAAATATTCAGTTGCAAGTTTGAAGTTGAATGTATCTATATTGCTGTTCGTTTTTTATCTGGAAAAGGTATCACTCTTTCATTAACTAAAGCTGGAAAATTGATGCACCTATGAAAAGATAGAATAAACAATGGAAATCCATCAAATGAGTAGTCATGCTTAGCCAGTATATTTTTATACCCCAGGTCTGAAAGATCTGGGGGCATCTAGCATTTGGATTTTGTGCCCATCTGTCTGTCTGTTTGTCCTTCAGTTTATCTGTTTTTATGTAATTCTGTACCACTTGAAAAAGGATGCATTACCATCTTTTTCTTGAACACTACCACAAAGTTCAACTGCAGACAAATTTGCTGTGGACAAGGGGCATTTGTGTTTTACAAACACATCTTGTTATCATTTTGTAAGGTAATCACTTCTTGTCTTGAAAAATTGAAAATATTGTAAAAGGAGAATACTTATCATATTAGACACAAATTAATCAGAATTGTTGTATCATCATCAAATATTGTCATTTAGTACATGTAGGTCTTCACCGCTTGATGCTATCTTACTTAAATTGTTTTGATAGGCGGATTCCTTTGTTAAACTTCTATATCATTTTTGGCATTCAGCTAAAACAGTTTAGATGTTTCAGTTAAAAGGCACTATTCCCAAATGACCTTTTGATTTAAGGAACCCGAGAAACCAATAACATTATTTGTGTGTTCCTTCAGCTTTTACTTCATGTCCAAAAAAACCCCCACAACGCTCTTCTTCACAAATTTTCTACTGCTTGGTCTTTATCAAGTGAAATAGACAATTTGTTGTTTATTTCACGTGATAAAGACCAAGGAATTGAAAATTTGTGAAGAACAGTGTTGTGTAATTTTCTTTTTTGTATTTGATATCATACTTCCCTTTGGAAGACAGAGATTTTTATTGTCTATTTCATGTTTCATTCTACATTTACTATTGTGATACCATCCTTGTAAATTTAAATGGAATTGTCACTGATGACATTTTGCGATTTTAATACATGTTTAGCAAATTCTCTGTAGTTTGTTATGTTTTATTAAAAAATGATTTTGTGAAAACGTTCTGATAAATATGTATCTTTATTTTCTATTTAAACAACAGAAAAGTGAAAATCAAGGTCATACTGATGCTGTATTAGATTTATCATGGAATTCTATGCTAAGGTAAAAATAATTAAAACAAGGCCATGTAAAATTAATTGTAGGTTTCTCAGACACCGCCACATGCTCAAATTTGATGCTGACGAGTCGTATTTATTGCAGCTTCGGAAAAAAATAGCTGCCGTGTCTCCTTTTTGATCCATTGCTAAATATAAAATTATTATTTCTAGAACATGTTTTTCCCCTAGGAGAAAGCATGTTGTCAGTGTTAATAAAATGCTTAATGTAAATGTTGTCACCAAAAAAAACCAAGTCTTTATGACCATACTTGAAAGTATCCTATAATAACAATACGAATAGGGGAGGGAGGAGAGAGAGAAAGAGCTTTCTTCTAAGCATTAAAGTTAACTTTAAGAAAGAAACAGTCATGCATGGACGATTCTTCCATTTGTAAAGATACATCTATTGCCCAACTAATAAAGAATGTGTTGTGAAACAAAGATCTGAAAATTCAACCGTTCTCGAATCCCGAAGAAATGAAAGATTTAATTTTGGAACACATAAGCAAGAGCAGAAATTCGGAAAAGAAAAAGGCTTTTCACACCATGAAACACTCAGAAGTATCAGAACTTTTTGGGCGATATTTTCTAATTCAGATTAATCCCAAAATGAAGAAAACGATGTCATTGAGACTTGCAAAAGTGATAAAAGAAATGCATTTTTCAAATTGAAAAAAAAAATTGGAGCTGCATATCAAAATCTGCTTTGACAATAGTAAGATTTCGTTCATTTCAGCCAAACTAGGTTTAAAATAGTACTGTTTAGGGAAAAATAAATACCTCACCTACCTTGCCAATTTTTGGAAACCCAATTATCTGAGAAACATAGAATTAATTTTATATGGCCTAACTAGTTGAGTGTATATAATTTGCAAATATAAGAATTGGAAGAAGATATGTGTATTGCTAACTATTGGAAATAGTACAACAGTTTTGTGTGCAATACAACAAAATTTATCTCTTACTTTCAGTGTAATTAGAAACAATTAAAACATAATTTTTTGATAACCTTTTATCCATCACCCATACGGTTGTCCATCTGTCCCTCCGTCTGTTAACTTTTAAATATAGGTCTCAAAGGGAACATCTCATTGAAAATCTTCTCCTCCAGCACCACTGTATGGATAATAAAACTAATGGCATCTGAGTGATCTAGAAGGGTGTATGTTTCAAGTTTATTCATTTCATTGAAATCAGATACATAATTTTTGATACGTTTTTTGACATCTTTTTGGACTTAAACATTTTGATGCAAAATAGCATCATTATTTTCCCTATGGTTGAATTTTGATGCACTGAAATATATATTTTAGTCAGAATAAAAGAATAGTAAAGGAATGCTTTTTGAGAAAAAAAAAATTGACCAAATTTTATTTTTTTGATTTTTCATGAATTTTTCAAGATTGCAAGAATTTAGAATGTGGGGTATTTCTATTTTTGCACATTTTTAGACATTACTATGGAATGACTCGATGGATTTTGATGAAACTTAATAAGAATGAAGTACTATAGGTTCCCTACAAGTGTAGGTGGTTTTCTTCCAAATACTTCCACTATAGCAAAAGTATGTCTTAGATGGTACCCTCTGTTGACAGTTTTTTAGCTCACCTGAGCCAAAGGCTCAAGTGAGCTATAGTCATAGTGCGCTGTCCGTTGTTGTCGTCCGTCCGTCGTTAACTTTTTCACATTTTCGACTTCTTCTCTGGAACTACATTGCAGATTTGGATCAAACTTTGTGTAAATGACCTACTCAAGGTCCCCTACTAAAATTGTGTTCGGGATCAAGATTCCCTCAGGGGTGTATCCAGGGCGGGGCCAAAAGTGCCCAAAACGGTACCCCTCTTCAAACATCTTCTTCTCCAGAACCAGTACATATATGGGGAAACTAATTGCATTTCAACAATCTATAAAGATGGGTTATTAAAAATTGTGTTCGGGGTTAAGATATGTCAAAGAGAAATATACGCTTTTTTGACGTGTTTTTGGACTTAGTCATTTCAATGCAGAAAAGTGTCATGTTTTTCAGTTAATTGATATTGATGATTTCTTAATGACTATTTTGATCATAATTGTGGTAAGGAATATTATTGTGAAAGAATTTTGTCATTGTCTCAATTTTTGGATTTTTTATGAATTTTTTAAGACTTCCAAAAAAAAAGGGGGGTGGGGAGGGGGGGAGGTTTGGCCATTTTTCACATTTTCAACTTTTTCTACAAAACCACATGAAAGATTTTAATGAAACATGGAATACATGAAGTACTAAAGTTCCTCTAACAATTTGGTAAATTTCATCCAAATTGGTTAACAGATAATGCCACCATGTCTAAAAAGTAGGTCTCACAATGGTACATATACCACTTGGTAATTGAAATATGGAGAGTAGTGGTTCAAATCCAGCTGTGGTCAAAAATTTTTTTTTCATTTCTTTACACATCTAGAAATAAGTTTTTAGATGTTTCTCAACACTCAACATATGAAAGTAGGCAATTTTAAGTTTAAGACTTCCAAAAAAAGGGGGGGGGTTGGGGTTGGCCATTTTTCACATTTTCAACTTTTTCAACAAAACTGTTTGAAGGATTTTAATAAATCTTGGTAGAAATTAGTCACTTATGATCCTCTTCTAATTCTGTTGTTTTCGTCCAGAGGTGAGGTGGCGCCACCATAGTCAAAAGTAGGTCACAAAAGAGTTCCCTCCTTTAATAATATTCTTTTTCATCCGGGCTGTATACAGAGACAAACAGAATGCATAGAAATAATCTAGAGGGATGAGTGAAGACGTATTGTCATTTTGGTTCTCTTCCAAAGTCAAATTTTAGAATTCTTTTTTGACATTTCTTTGGACTTGGTGATTTCAATGCAGAAAAGTGTCATATTTCCTAGTTAATTGATAATGATCATTTCTTATGAACTATTGTGATCATAATTATGGTAAGGAATGTTACTTTGAAAGAATTTTGTCAATATCTCAATTTTTGGATTTTCTATGAATTTTTTAAGACTTCCAAATGAAGGTGTATAGGAACAATTCAATCACATTTTTCACTTCTGCTGTTATACCACATGAAAGATTTTAATGAAACATGGAATACATGAAGTACTAAAGGTCCTCTATCAATTTGGTAAATTTCATCCAAATTGGTTAACAGATAATGCCACCATGTCTAAAAAGTAGGTCTCACAATGGTACATATACCAATTGGTAATTGAAATATGGAGAGTAGCGGTTCAAATCCACCTCTGGTCAAAAATTTTTTTTTCATTTCTTTACATATCTAAATAAGTTTTTAGATGTTTCTCAACACTCAACATATGAAATTAGGCAATTTTAAGTTAGATCTGGACAGTATTTGAAACAATTTTTGTTCATGACCCAGACTTGAAATCATTCAACAAAAGGCCCCACCTAAAGAAAATGACTAACTTGTTGCCCTGATTGACATCTTGCAGAGACAAAGGAAATGCTTAATATCAAAATCACCTGAATGGATGTGCAAAAAAAGTGTTGTTTTTTATTGTAGTCTGAAATAAAATCTGACATATTTTAAACATTTGTGTTGACTTAGTCACAGTAATGCAAAAATAAATGAATTCTTCCTTCATGCATGACTGATCATCTAGGTACTCAGGTGAGCGATATAGGCCCACTTGGGCCTCTTGTTTTTCAGAACTGCTGCATGCAGAGACATACTAAATGTATCAGAGGGATATAGAAGGATGTGTTACGAAGTGTTGCTTGTTTTGAATTCCAGTCTGAATGATAATACATGTATTTTATTTGTTTTTTGTCTTATTTTTGGACTATGTCATTTTAATGCAAAAAAGCTTTTAATAATACTTTCCCTATGGTTGATTTTTGACGCACTTAATTGCTATATTTTAGCCAGAAATAGTTAAATGAATGCTTTTGTCAAAGAATTATTTAAGACCGCAGACAGAAGGGGGAATTGATTTTTCACATTTTCAACTTTTTCTTCACTACTTCTGGATTGATTTTGAGGAAACTTGGTAGGTATTAAGTAAAGATGGTCCTGTACAATTTTAAACCATTTAAAGAAACTAAAGACTTCTGACCACCTACAAGCATTGTTGTTTAATATTATTATATGCAATATTTAATATGCATCAGGTGAGTGATAAAGACCCACTTGGGCTTCTTGTTATAAAATATAAGATTATGCAAAAGGATTGAAATGATTAGAAATTCTTTGATATCTATCTAGATTTAGTATGATAAGTTAAATTAAGGTCAATGAAGAACTATTTACAACATAAAGTTTAAATGATCATACATTTACAGGAATATATTGGCTAGTGCTTCAGCAGACAGTACTGTGGGATTCTGGGATTTGTCAGAGGGAAAGATCATCAATTCATTTAAACAACATAAAGATAAGGTATTCTATTCAGCTTTTGATAAACGGGAGGTTTAAGTAGTTCAGAAGGCATATGGACCCAAGGAAAAAAAGATATTGTATGTTGGGGCTGTCATAAGATTTGACTTGTAGTATCCAATACCTACACATTAACTGTATTATGACACTGACATTCACACACTCTATCTTCTCACTGGAAATGAGCACTCTATACCTACTCACTTGACATAAGCTTTCTATACCTACTCACTGGGCACAAGAACTCTATACCTAGGCTACTCACTGGACATAAGCACTCTATACCTAGGCTACTCACTGGACATAAGCACTCTATATCTACTCACTGAACATAAGCTTTCTATACCTACTCACTGGGCACAAGCACTCTATACCTTCTCACTGGACATAAGCACTCTACACCTACTCACTGGACATAAGCTTTCTATACCTACTCACTGGGCACAAGCTCTCTATACCTAGGCTACTCACTGGACATAAGCACTCTATACCTACTCACTGGGCATAAGTGCTTTATATCTGATCACTGGACATAAGTATTCTATACCTACTCACTGGGCATAAGCACTGTATACCTACTCACTGGGCATAAGCACTCTATACCTAGTTTACTCACTGGACATAAGTATTCTATATCTACTCACTGGACAGAAGTATTCTATACCTACTCACTGGGCATAAGTGCTTTATATCTGATCACTGGGCATAAGCACTCTATACCTACTCACTGGGCATAAGCACTCTATATCTACTCACTGGGCATAAGCACTCTATACTTACTCACAGGGCATAAGCACTCTATATCTACTCACTGGGCACAAGCACTCTATACCTAGGCTACTCACTGGACATAAGCACTCTATACCTACTCACTGGGCATAAGTGCTTTATATCTGATCACTGGACATAAGTATACTATACCTACTCACTGGGCATAAGCACTGTATACCTACTCACTGGGCATAAGCACTCTATACCTAGTTTACTCACTGGACATAAGTATTCTATATCTACTCACTGGACAGAAGTATTCTATACCTACTCACTGGGCATAAGTGCTTTATATCTGATCACTGGGCATAAGCCATCTATATCTACTCACTGGGCATAAGCACTCTGTAATTACTCACTGGGCATAAGCACTCTGTAATTACTCACTGGGCATAAGCACTCTATACCTACTCACTGGGCATAAGCACTCTATACCTACTCACAGGGCATAAGCACTCTATATCTACTCACTGGGCATAAGCACTCTATATCTACTCACTGGACATAAGTGCTCTATACATGTACCTACTCAGTGGGCATAAATGCTCTATATATCTATTCACTGGACATAAGCACTCTATACCTAATCACTGGACATAAACACTCTGTAACTACTAACTGGGCATAAGCACTCTGTATATACTCATTGGGAATGAGCACTCTATACCTACTCACAGGGCATAAGCACTCTATATCTACTCACTGGGCATAAGCACTCTATACCTACTCACAGGGCATAAGCACTCTATATCTACTCACTGGGCATAAGCACTCTATATCTACTCACTGGGCATAAGCACTCTGTATATACTCATTGGGAATGAGCACTCTATACCTACTCACTGGGCATAAGCACTCTGTACCTACTCACTGGGCATAAAATCTCTGTAACTACTCACTGGGCATAAGCACTCTGTATATACTCATTGGAAATAAGCACTCTATATCTACTCACCAGATATTAGCACTTTTTTCCTACTCAATGGATGTAAGTTTAAACTTGACCTTTGCGCATCTAATACTAGTGTATTAGTCATACTCCATGGTGTGACATTAGCACTTGTTATATTACATATCCAGTCACAGTTCATAGTTGCATCGTGCTGCTTTCTTTTATACACACTAGCCACACACTTAAGTATGACATCTTTCTATATCTACATACCAATACTCTGAATCTAAACTATTGGAACTAGTATCTATTTATAATCAATATAAATGCCAGATTGTTTAAGAAATAGCACTACTTCCACAAAAAGGCTTGCATTCATATATTGTTATCAAGATATCAACGATTTGTACTTGTTAAAGGGTATGAAAGTCTCATACACTATCATTTTATTTTTCTGAAACTGATTTGTATATTTTGTTGCAATAATAGTATGTTCAGGTAAAGGGGAGGTTTAGGTAAATGAATAGAATACATTACTTGTATTTCTTTTCGTATTTGCATATATAAACATAATGTAATACTATATCTTAGCATTATAGTATTGGTCATTAATACCATATGGACATCATTATAGTTCAGCATATTCCGGTATTTCCAATGAATGCTTATTTGAATTCTTAAAAATCTTGAATGTAAAAAGAACACATCCTTTAATCATCTTAAAATTGATCTTATAGCTTTACATTGCAGGTTCAGTGTGTGAAGTGGCATCCAAGAGAGAAACATTCATTATTAACTGGATCATTTGATAAGTAAGTTATTCCTATTCTTGTCATTTTATTTTTCGTGTTAAACATGTTTCACAAAAAAAGATGTTAGGCTTCGTTTGTCTGTTATTTGAAAAAAAAAATTGAAAAGAAGATCAATTTGGTTAGTGTCACAAAAAATAAGAAATAATTATAATCATTGTTAACTGATGGGCTAATGCATCATTATATTAGGGTCAATAGAGTGTTAAATTTATTTATAGGGAAGTTGTTAAAAGAAGACGAGAATATTGAGTACCTATTACTGTGAAACCAACCATTATGCCCTTAATTCAGTCTAAAGTAATAATTACTGATGCTTACACAGACACATCTTTGTTAGAGCATTTCGACCAGTGTACACTGTCATAACTTAGAGCTCTTTCAGTTTGATTTAGAATTTAAAGATGTGGATGAGCTTTTAAGCAATGATAACATTTTATAATCTTATCTTATTAGTATTCCCAGTGATAAAACATAAAACATACATGTATTTCTGGTCTTACAAATTATAAAGAAATTTGACAATACTTCAACCATTGTTTATTTTTCCAACATAAAATAGGTTATTATCTGTCTGATGGCATTTAGTATTTTTGTGTGTCTGTCTGGCTGTTTGTTTGTCACCAGTTTAATCTTGGCTGTAAATTTTTACCTTGAAGTTGAGAATGACTTCATATTCACATACTGGTATATGCTCCAGTAGTGAAAACCTTTGAAATGACTTTTAGGTATTTACCATGCTACCTTGAAGCTGGTGTGGCTTAGTGGATGAGGTGCTCAACTCGTGACCTAGATGTCCAGGCCGCACCGGTGTACTGCCTTTCGGATGAGACATCTGAAGTCCCATGTCACAGTAGGTGTGGCACGTAAAAGACCCCTCACTGCTTTGGATGGGTCCATTGCAAAGGTAGAAATTCCTATGCAGTGCATCAGGCAGATGCCATCACCATATGTATGAAATGACCATGGAGTAACATAAAACAATTATCAGTCAATAAAAAACCATTCTACATTGACTTACATACGAACCATAATTACTGAAGGGGGTATAGTGTATTGATAACCATGTTTTTTTGTGAGGTATTTGATGAAAATATTATCATATGACTCAACTATTTCAGCTTTAGCAGAGTCTTGGTTTTGGTGTGTTTGATTGATAGATCGGTCACTGTTTTACATCACTCCATGATTATTTAATGTAAATGGTGACGGCACCTGCCTATGCATTTAGACCTTTGCAATGGACCCTCCCCAAGCATTAAGGGATATCGCATGTGCCACGCCTACTGTGACTAGTGATGAAACGATGATCGCCGATGATCGAATATCGATCGCTGAAAGTGCGCCGATTTCGATTTTCGATTCTATTTTCAAAAATTGAAAAATCGCACGCAAAAAAAAAAAAACGAAGAAGAAGAAGTTTTATCACCCTAATTGACTCGTAAAATGTAGTGTAACTATCTACCGAAATGACCCAATTGACCGGAATGCCCCATCTTATTAAAGAAGCGCCCATGAAATGGAACTTAAATTAATGTCAATAATTATTGTTTTTTTTACATATAAATTTGAATGAATCAGGATAAAAACGTGTGAACATATAGTATTTTTGTTTGATTCTCTTATCTTTGTGTAAATTTCATTGTTAAAAAAAATCGTTTATCTTGCCACCTGCAGAATTTCCTCTGATTCATACACAGAGGACTGAAAGTGAAAAAAAATAACAAACTTCTTCTTCAATTTCATGACATTTGTAATTTTCAAAGAATCATCAGAATTAATGTATGATGCTTTTTAAAATAGTTTGTCCCCTGTTAATTTTTCCATAGAATAAGGAATTGCTAGTGTGTTTGGTCTTTGGTAAAGACACTTGTTATCTTGTTATTGAGATATATTTTATTGTTTAAAATTTCTTGTTTATTGTATTTTTCAAATAAAAAAAAATTCTACATACTTGATTACATTGTCAAATGAAAAAAATGTCCCCTTGCAAAATGGTTTTCTTATTCGTCCAATTATAATTGATCATCGATCGGTTATGATTTCCAATTATTGACCGATCATCGATTATGAAAATTGTTCGATTCTGCATCACTAACTATGACATGAGACCTCAGTTTTTACTGTCTCGTTCAAAAGACAGAACACTGGTGTGCCCATGGTGGGAGTCGAACCCCGAAACTCTTTGTCACAAGCGGAGCACCTCATCTACTGAGAATCTATCATTAGGGTCTGGTAGTGATAGAGAAATTCACTAACCCAAATGTCAAGTTAGTATAGTTTAGTAGCATGATTGTGTACCTTACAAGCAGCCCCCTGGATTGATGACATGAAAATTACTCCATGTGACGTGTGTGAATATTGGAGATTGTGTTATCTAATCTGTAAATCCTATATACATGCTGTAAATCCTATATACATGCTGTAAATCCTATATAAATGCCATGTGTTAAGTCTTCGTACACTTTATATACAGGACAGTCCAAATTTGTGATTATCGAAACCCAAATGAGAATGTTAAAAGTTGGAATCTTGAAGGAGAAGTTGAAAAAGTCTTATGGGATATATATAAATCTTCTTACTTCTTTGTAAGTATATTTAAAAGTTCTGAAGTTCTTGATATATATTAATTCATTTTTCTCTGCATCAGTCCTTGATTTCACTAGCAAGTAGTCTTCTGTGCTCTGAAGTTATGATCGTATATAGAAAAAAAATATACAGCATGCACATTCTTTCTTTTACTGCATTGTTATGCTCACATAAAAACTTTCGTGGGAGCATATAGTTACTGTCGTGTCCGTGTGTCTGCCCATCCGTCCAAGCTCATATCTCCTATACCTTTCTTCAGAATTTGATCATACTTCACCAAAATATTATTTAGGTTAAGAGCTTTGGGATAAAGGTCACTCAAGGTCATTTCTGAAAGGTCAAGGTCACTTTTTAACTGTGACTTAAAAAACTTTGAAGTACGTATATCTCCTTTCATCAGAATTTGATCATACTTTACTAAAATACTATTTAGGTTAAGGACTTTTGGACAAAGATCACTCAAGGTCATTTCTGAAAGATCAAGGTCACTTATTAACTATAATACAATGAAGTACATATATCCCCTATACCTTTCATCAGAATTTGATCATACTTTAGCAAAATGTTCTTTAAGTTAAGGACTTATGGACAAAGGTCACTCAAGGTCATTTATGAAAGGTCAAGGTCACTTATTAACTTTGACTCAAAATACCATGAAGTATGTATATCTCCTACAACTTTCATCAGAATGTGATCATACTTCTCCAAATGTTAAATAGGTTAAGGACTTTTCGACAAAGTTCACTCTAGGTCATTTCGTAAAGGTCAAGGTACTTATTAACTATGACTTAAAATGCCATGAAGTACTTATATCTCTTACACCTTTCGTCATACTTTGATAATACTTCGCCAAAAATGTTATTTAGGTTAAGAGCTTTGGGACCTAGGTCACTCAAGGTCATTTATGAAAGGCCATGTTCACGATAAAATGTTTTATTTTATACTTAATCAAGGTCAAGCTTACTCATTTTAGTTTAAGATACTGTGATTACTTGTTGTTCTACAGTTGACTCAATTGGATATCCATATGATACATGGAGACTTGAAATCTTCATCAATTAATACAATGATTTTCTACATTTTGAGTCATTAATTTCTTTCATTATTGCTGTGCTTCTTGGAGCATTCATCATATTCACTGAATTTTTGTATATGAATTAAGTCATCAATTTCCTGCATTATAACTGCCGAGGGGGGAGCATCCATCTGTTTTACTGATACTCTTATTTTTATAATGTATGTGGCTGTTTACTCATTTTAGGCTACAACAGATGGTGGTTTAATTTATTATGTTGATTCTCGACAAGGCAAACCAGTATATACTTTGTCAGCTCATGATGAAGCTGTTACAGGTGAGAATTTGATTGTTAAATTGTGACAAAAGGTAAAGAAATGCATTGGTTAATTCCCATTAAAATAAGAAAAATATAAAAACAACTGGCATAAAAGTTTTTGGGTTTATTAAGGTCTATTTGAACCTTTAAATGAGGATCTTAATCTACAAATGCACACAATATCAACAAAGAACACAAGCACTGAAGATCATGTCTTATTTTCAGGTATATGCCAAAGTTCTGGCATTGCTGGATTATTGGTTACTACATCTGGTGACAAACAGATGAAAATATGGGATGTGCAAGGCAACAAACCTTCTCTTGTATTGAACAGAAATCTGAAATTGGTATTTATAGTTTAGATAATCTCAGTCTAGTTTTTAGATATTGGTAAATGCTCTTTAAATTCAAACTATCAAAATAAATTGAATTGTGGAGATGTTTTGTTTTGTTTAACGTTTTTTTGTTTGATACCTCCTTAACTGTAACATACCGGTACTGTTGGTTTTTTCTTTCAAGTTTTGTATAAGTGTATAATAAATATTTGTTAGGATTTAATGTTTAATTCTGTATTTAAATGATATTTGTATACATACAGCAAACGTATTTTGGAGAGCTATAGTTCAGCTGTTTGGTTTCATTATACCCCCTGCAACGAAGTAAGGGGAGGGGGTATATTGGAATTACCTTGTCTGTCTGGCATCCGTAGACACATCCTTAACCGGAGTTTTTCTCATTTACTTTCCCGTATACTCCACTGACATTTTAGATTTAGCTTTATAACCACTGAAAGATGTGCACCTCCTATTTTCATGTCTTTGAAACCAGTTTAAAAAATTTTTGGTGTTTTTGCCACTTTTGGGACTTTGTTCTCTAGATACAACCTTGTCCGGAGTTTTTCTCCTTCGTAAAGATTCCGTTAAAATTATAAATTTAGCTTCATTATCAAATAAAGGTGTGCACCTGCCCTTTTCATCTCTTTTGAAGCATTTTTCAATTTGTTGGTGTTTTTGCCATTTTTGGGACATAATGTATTTAGTTCATTTTGGAACTTTGTGCTGTCCATAGACATGAACTTCTCTGGAATTTCATTTTTGTCATTGATTACACCTCTTGAACAGTAAGGGTTAGGGTCTTAATATATGCTACAACTGTATATTTTGACCTTACCTAGACTCACTGTTAGTCTATGAACAAATTTATTGTTATTCAGCTTTGCTGCTGTTGGGGGGAGGGGGTATATTTGTCCTGATAGGACACTTCTAATTCAATTCAGAATCATCCATTATTCATACTTCACAATCATCAAATATGATCATCTGATTTCTGAATTTTAGAATCAGCTTTTTTGTGCTGAAGCGTGTCCAGAGGCACCATTTGTATTTGCTGTTGGAGGGGAAAAGGAAATTAAAGTTTGGGACATTCGTGAAAGTGCAGCAGGTATTCACATTTTAGATGTCAAAATGAAATATTACCAGATATTTTTTCCTTTTTGTATACATAAATTTAGATTTTAATTAAAGTTAAATTATTTTCATGTCATCCAAAGATTATTTCACTTACGTACATTTTGACAGCATCTGTTGTAGACATTGCATAGAAATTTCAACCAATGCAAAAAGAGCCATCTGAATCAATAAAAGATCCTTTATGTACACACATCTGCGATGACATTAACTGTATGTGTCCGTATTTCTGATAACACTATAGGTAAATAGGGTAATGTTTCCAATATTTGCATTTTTTTGGCCATCATGATTCTGTGCTTACCGGCATTAAATGGAGTGAAAGTCTTACACATTTGAATATGAAGCAAACGGTAGTAGAAATAAATTCTCCCTCTGGTTATTTGGGAAACAGTACCGGAAATTTTATCATTGACTTTGATCTTCTATTGTCTTGAATTGTATTAACTTCAGATTTTTATTCAAATCCTGAAGCTTTCCTTCATTCCAAAGAATAAAAGACCTTAAACAGTACTGTTATAATATGTGTCTGTACCTTGTTTAGCAAAAAAAGTTGTTTCAATATATCATTGTGATGAGATTATTTCTTTTCTGGAGATTCCATTACAAGAAATTTTGCTGTTTTTTTCAGAAAATAATAAAAAAAATAATGATAATAAAGTGATGTAAAACATAACTCAACAATTATCCTGTATATTTTTTCATCATATGGGTATACTTAGTTTTGTTCAAAATATGAAATATACGCTTAAGGGGTGCAGTGGATGAGATGCTTGCCAAGAAGTCTCGGGTTTTACTCACCATTTGCTCATCAGTGTCCTGTCCCATGTCACGGTAGATGAGACATGCAAAAGATGACACACTGCTTTGCGTGGGTATGTTGCAAAGGTGTAAAGTTCTATGCATTGTATCAGGCAGATGCGGTCACCATGTAGGTGAAATACTCATGGAGTGACGTTAAAGTAATCATCAATAAATCAAAATATGTAATATCTTAAATTTCATTTTAACATTACTTTGTTAGTTCGAAAGCACTTTGCTTCCCGTGCTCCAGCTGGAGTGACAATGGAAGGTGATGGCGATATAGCAGAGGATGTGACGACAGAAGCTATGGGAGGCCTGTCCATTGATCCTGCTGAACAGGAAGATATAGATACTTTATTTGGTGATAATGACACTAGTTTAACTACTATCACAAAGAAAAAGAAAAAGAAGAAGAAGAAGAAGAAACCAAAGCAATTTCAGGATAGTTAGGACTTTGAAGAGAAGATGCAATGTGTTATTCTTTTATGAATAAAACAGAAATCTCCTTTAATATATTTATTTCTTTACATTGTTAGACAGTCTGTTCTGCTTATCTAAAAGGCCTATACTTTTAATGGTTATTCTTTTTAAACAGAGTATTAAATTGTCAAAGTCTGATGTGATTTGTCATAAGTATTCAGTTTTGTAACAGACTCTCACTTCAACTAATAATATTCATTGGTACCCGCAAATTGCAGTCATCAAGAATTTTAAGGTGGTTCTTTGTATTGAAAACACCAACCAGACTGGGTCCTGAATTTAGCAGTATGTGTAGAATTTTAAGTGTGTCAGTCTATAGTTTGCTAAAAATCAGGTCATGACCCTACTTTGATTTTCAAAATTTTGATCATAACCCGCAAATGATCTTGTTATTGAGATTAAACATGTGACAGTAGTAATTACTGAGAAATACCATGTGACATGGTACAGTGTATATTATGATTAATTAACAATAATGAATGATAAATTATCTACTTTGTTGTTGAATGAAAATAATCGTATGCATAATGATTGTTAACAATCAATATCATCATACCCCCATGCAGACAAATTTTGAAGGGGGATATAGGGAATTATACTATCTGTTCCTCTGTGTGTATTTATAAGCCCATCATAGGTGGAGGTATTATGGTATGGCGCTGTGGGTCTTTGGGTCTGTCTGCACCTTGTTAACACAATACAGATCATACCGTTTAGGTTAGGACTTTAAAACTTGGTACAGATATTCCTTATGGCATGAGGACGAAACCTATTGATTTTCAATATCAAGGTTTATGGTCAAGGTCTTTTTTGGGCAAAAATAGCATATTTTGAGAATTCTACTCATGAACAAGGCACAATCCAATCTATTTATGCTAGAACTTTTAAACTTTGCACACTTATTTCTTATGGCTAGAAGATAAACCCTTTTGATTTCAAGGTCATATCTTCAAGGTCAAGGTTAGTGCTTATATCAGTCAGATTCTTGTCCAGACCATAACACCATAACTTTTTACACTGTGCATGGAATCGGTTGATGAATTTGAGAAATATTTCACAGAATTGTTGCATAGGACCCAAGGATGTGTCTTGACATTGAACCAAGGTTATATCTGCAAGGTCACACTGCATATGATAGGTAATTTTTATCTTGTTGTATCCCGCTTTGTGTGAAAGCGTGGAGAAATTAAATCTCATTTGTCTGTCTGTCTGTCAGTCTGTCTTTCTGTCTGTCTATCACAAAAACTTTAACATTGGTCATAATTTTTTAACTGTAAGACATAGGGCCTTCATATTGGCATGTGTGTTCCTAATTGCAATACCTTTCCGTTGGTACCAGAATGTTTTATCATATGACCATGACCTTTGACCTACTTCAATATAACTTTTTAACCATAAGACTTGGGGCTTTCATATTTGGCATTTGTGTATGTAGACATGCATAACCATGACAATATGTCGCAGATCACTGCGCCCTTACTGATAGAACTCCTAAAGTGGGGGACCACAATTCTCTGAATTTGATTGTCCAAAACTGTTTACCCATTGCACAGATTTAAATAATATTTCACAGACTTGTTGGCAGAAGGGGAATGTTAGTCTGTTTTAACAAATATGGTTTTCTAGACAATAACGAAAGTATCTTTACATGGTAGGGAAACTTCACACATAAACTCCCCGTCAGTCAATCAGGAATGTGCCCTAATGATTTAGAGGTTAAAAGGTCAAGGTCACAGACCATGGATAACTAAATATGCTCTATAGGCTGTAATTGCATTCTCTGTACCCCTACTGATGTGAAATTTCACTCAATGTCGGTCAAGGTTGTGCCATTCTGATTTGTAGGACAAAAGATGGAAGACCTAGGTGCATATAACTTGATTTGGTTTCTGGACCATAGAGCATAACCAAAATTTGAACAATGAATTGCTTTTAAAATACAACATGTAAATTGCATAGAAGGAAATGTATCTAGTTATGTCATGATTTTTTTACCCTATGAATGTAATTTGACATTTGCTTTCAAAATTTCTTAACCTACATTATATCTTTTGAAAGTAGAGTTAAGGTTGTGATATTATAATTCTTATAATGAAATTATTCTAGTGATGACATGATTTGGGTCCTGTGAACTTGATTTTGAAATTTGACCTATTTGTTTTTTTTTGTAACTAATTAATTCTCATTATGTCTTATGAACAGTAAGGTTAGGGTTTTCATATTTAAATCCCCTGCAAACAAAATCTATAGGGTATAAAGAAATGACCCAGTTTCTATGTCTGTCGGTCTATGTGTTGATTTATGGTTTGCAGACGATAACTGAAATCCCTTTACACCTATAGTCAGTGAATTTCACACACAGACTCCCTGTTAGTCAAGGATGTGCCCTATTGATTCAGAAGTCAAAAGTCAAGATCACAGAACATGGATAACTAAAAATGATTTTCGGACCATAAATTTTGGAGAAATTATGGCCCTCGACACAGAGTTTGTATTGCATTGCACATGTTTAAGTTCTCATTGCAATTACTTTAACAGTGTAAGGACTTCAACCAAACTTAGCACAAGGAAACTCCATCATGTCTAAAGTTTGCCAGAATGGATATAAATGAGACACCTAGAATCTTCCAAAAGTTTCAGCCGCCAACAAAATCTAAACAAGGCAAATTTTGCAATGTCCGATATCTTAATTACACCCACCCTATGGGAATACACATGTGAAATATGGAAACCCAACCTCTTATGATTCATAAGTTATATCCAGTGTCAAAGTTTTTTAAATGTAGGTCAAAGATCAAGGTCATTAGGTAAAAAATTATTGTTCGGACAGAAAGCTTTTGTCGCAAGGAATATGTATGTGAAATACGAAAGCAATACCTTTTATGATTAAAAAGTTACCATATAACCAGTGTTAAAGTTTTTGAAATGTAGGTCAAAGGTCAGGGTCAAGGTCACAACGGAAAGGTCTTGTCACAAGAAGCTTGCATGTGAAATATGGAAGCCCTACCTTTATGAATCAAAAGTTAAAACCAATGTTATATTTTTAAATGTAGGGCAAATGGTCAAGTTCTCAAGGTCAAAAATTAATATACCGATGGAAATGTCTTGTCACAATAAATACACATGTGAAATATGAACGCCTTATTTCTTATGATTCAAAAGTTATGATTAATATCAAAGTTTTGAAATGTAGGTCAAAGGTCACACTAATGGACAAGAGGTATAAAATTATGGTACCAAGGGAAAGGTCTTGTCAAAAGGAATACACAAGTGAAATGTTAAAGTCCTATTACGTACATTCAAAAGTAATCGCATGAATTGTTTATTTAATAAATTAAGGTCAAACTCTTGGGGCAAGGCTACAAGGCTAAAAAATTTTGTATACTAGGAGAAAGATATTCCTGCAAGATATGTACATGTGACTTAGCATTCAAAAGTTATTACATAAGGTTTTTTTTTTCATAAATATAGGTCAAATTCCGAGGTCAAAGTCAGAAGGTAAAATATTATTGTACAAAAAGAAAAATATTTCCACAAGAAATAAAATGTGAAATATGAAAGCCCTATCACCTACATTTACAATGTTATGCCTCTTTTATTGAAAGCGTGATAGAAAGCAGACAACCCAACCCGGGGGCATAAAAATATTCCTGAAAATATGTTCATTTGTCTGTTTTGTCTCGCACACAATTTTCACCGACATTACGATTAAAGTTTAATTACATCTGAACTTGCAACAAAGTATGTGGTGTATATTAAGAATTACCTTGTCTGTCTGTCCATCTGTCCCGTGTCCATAGACACATTCTTGTGTGGAGTATTTCTCATTTACATGAACCTTTCCATATGTTCTATTGAAATTTAGGTTTATCTTTATAACGACTTAAAGTTGTGCACCTCCCATTTTCACCTCTTTGAAGCCAATTTTAAATATTTTTTTTGTGTTTTTGCTGTTTTTGTGACATTGTTCCTTAGATACTACCATTGAAATTATAGATTTAGCTTCATTATCACATAATGGTGAGCACCTCCTGTTTCATCTCTTTGGAGCCATTTTTCTGCAGTTTTTTTTTGCCATAGTTGGGACAGAAAGAATTTTCAGAAACTCACTCCATCAGAAACCTTTAACCACTATAAACTGTCCAGAAACACCTACCTGACAGAAACACCTACCTGACAGAGACGCCTACCTGACAGAAACACCTACCTGAGCTGACATTAGATACACATGATCATACACATCTACCTCAGCTTTACTCTTTGTATAATTGCTTTGAACAGACAGTAAAATATTATATACAAACCCCCAATTTCTTTTTTTTTTGAATGATCTTGGATCTAAGTATGACACAACCTGGTGCCATGGGTAACAACTGAGTCAAGTTTGAAGCAGATTCATGTTACAACTTCACTTCAATGGATTGGAAAATAATTTGGTAACAAGTTCACTATGAATTTTGGACATATTCTTGGGTCAGTATATATATTCAAAATATTTTTTCATTTCATTTAGCATTTTTCCAGCACTCAGTCATATTAGAAAAAAATATTACAGACTTGTTTTTTTCACACATTTTTGTGTTATTTTCTTTATTTATTCAATATATATATTGAAACCATAAAACATTAATTTGCTAACATTTAAAGGAAAATAAAGTCAGTATGGCCTTGTGGGTGCTTGGCTCATGATGGAGATGTCCTGGGTTCGACTCCTGCCCTGGGCACATCTGTGTTCTGTCTTTTGGACGAGACAGTAAAAACCAAGATCCCGTGTCATGGTAGGTGTGGCATGTAAAACATCTCTCACTGCTTCGGGTGGGTCCGCTGCAAAGGTCTAAATTTGTATCAATGCATCAGGCAGATGCCGTCACCTTATACGTGAAATAATTGTGGAGTGACGTAAAATAATATTCAATTAATCAATCAATCAATTAATCATTAAAAGAAAATATATCTATTTGAAGGGTAATTTGAAAGTTTCATGTCTAAGTTTTTTTTTTTTGGAGGGGGGGGGCTTTTTATTAATTGAAAAAAAGGGCAATGCCAAGTGTGGCATCCCCTCATACAGCAGCAAAATCCATGGTACTAAATTGACCTTGATCATTAACCTTTTCAGCTCAAAGTCAATAGGAATCTCCTTATTATACTAAAGCCATATGTGAAGTATGAACCCATTATGGCTAAAATTGTAGCTTCTAGAATGTCTACAAGGCTTTTCTATGAAGAACTCTAGTGACCTTAACCTTTGACCTTTTCCCCCAAAATCACTAGGGATCTATCTCTCATTATACTCCAGCTTATGTGAAGTATGAACCCAATAGGGCCCAAACTGTGACTTTTAGAGTGTCTACAAGGTTTAGTTACATACACGCACCCACACATGAACGGTACTATTCCTATATCCCTCTGCAATGCTGTTGCGAGGGGATAAAAACCTGGTTGTCAAGTAAATCTAAAAAAAAAAATAATTAAAGAAATAAACCTGTTTTACCTCGTGACCTGACATCAATAGGGTTCCTCCTCTCATCATCTGACTGATATGCGAAGTGTGAAAGTGGTCGGATTTAAACTGTAGTCTGTAATATGCCGACAAGTTTTCTCAGTTTGCCAGTGTTGACCGTGACCGTTGACACTTTGACCCAAATCAATAGGGTTCTTCCTCTCATCATTAATAACTAACATGCGAAATTTGAAAGTGATTGGGCAAAAACTGTAGTGTATATTGTGCCCACAAGGTTTCAGACACAGTTTGCCAATGTTGATCTTTACTTTTGACACCATGACCCAAAACTGAAAGGATTCCTCTTCTCATCGATAATAACTGACTTGCAAAATTTTAAAGTGATTGGGCAAAAACTAGTTTATCACGCCCAAAAGGTTTCACAAATAGTTTGCCATGTTGACCTTGACCTTTGACCCCATGACCCGAAATCAATAGGATTCTTTCTCTTCTTCATCAACAAGGAAAATGAGAAGTTTAAAAGTGATAGAGCAAAAACTGTAGTGTGTATCATGCCCATAGGATTTCACAGACAGTATGCCAATGTTGACCTTGACCTTTGACCCAAAATCGATAGGGTTCCTCATTTTATCATCAACAAGTGACATGCGAAGTTTTAATTGGTCAGGCAAAAACTGTAGTGTGTATTGTGCCCATAAGTTTTCACAGACAATTTACCAATGCTGAACTGGACCTTTGACCTGTGACCTGAAATCAATAGGGTTCTTCCTCTCATCATCAACTAGTAACCCATGAAGTTTGAAAGTGATCAGGCAAAATCTGTAGTGTGTATCATGCCCACAAAGTTTCACAGACAGTATGCCAATGTTAACCTTGACCTTTGACCTGAAATCAATAGCGTTCTTCCTCTCATCATCAATAAGTATCATGTGAATTTTGAAAGTGATTGAGCAGAATTCGTAGTGTATATTGTGCCCACAAAGTGAAGTGTCACAGATGCAGGCACATACACATGCACCCACTCTCTCGCTCAACCACACACAAATGGCCGCATTAGTATATTCCCTCCAACGCTGTTGTGAGGGAATGAAAATTATACCCCAGTTCTGGCATGCTGAAGTGAAGCATTTCAAACCCTGCTAAAGGAAAAATGTTTCTTATTTATTATACATCAAAAGATTTTAGATAATATTTAAGACAAAACAAGAGCAGCGCCTAATGAATGTTGCATAATACAACTGTAGCTTAATTTGAAGAGAAGTCAAGCGAATGTACAGAAAAATTTTCTATCCCCCTTGTATAAGACTTCAAAATTGCCTTTGGACATAGGCAACAATTTTGTGAAACATTATTCAGATCTATACAGGCAGTAGAAAGTTCAGGACTTGACAAGGATTTACCATGCATAAGTTCTTTGACCTTCACCTTGTAGGTTTGACTTGGGTTCAAAGTCATGACCCACCCTTGCAAGTACTCCTGTTAAATATTATTCAAATCCATGCAAGCAGTAAAAAGTTATGACTCGGACAAGGATTTACCTTAATTAAGCACGGCAACCTTGATTTCTCAGACGAGAGCTTGGTTCATAGTCAGGAAACAATTCTGTGAAATATTCTTCAAATCAAGATAAGAGTTAAAAAGTTATGGCCTGGACAAGAATTTAACGACACAAGCACTATGATCTTGACCTTGCAGACATGACTTTGAAAATCATTAGAGTTCATCCTCCTGTCATTGGAAATAAGTGTGCAAAGTTTAAAAGTTCTAATATAAATAGTTTGGTCTGTATCTTGTTTACAAGATGCTTTCTCAAAAATGTGTTATTTTTACCCCAAAAATGACCTTGACCTTTGATCTTGATATTGAAAATCAATAGGGTTCGTCTTCATGTCATAAGAAATGAGTGTACAAAGTTTGAAAGTCCCAGCCTCATCAGTGTGGTCTTTATCTTGTTTACATGTTGCACACAGACCTACAACGCCATAGCATAATATGTCCATCTACCACAGGCATATAAAATTGCGGGGAAAAAATCGATCAAATTTTAGTATCAAGGTCTTGACTTATTTAGTGTAGAGAAGCAAATTTACAATCTTTTTCATTTGTCAAAAGCACACTCAGCACGAGAATAAATGCACCCCAAAATTTCTTTAGCAGTCAATTTTTTTGTGGCTGAGCTTAATTTGTCCAGGAGAGCAACATTGGCCCACTTGGTTGTCTTGGTCATCTGTGAAAATGAATCAGACTTAAAAGTCAGCTTGTTCATTTGTGCTGCTGTCAATGGTAATTTACTTTTCAAAAAACGAATGTGCTCATTTTCATTTTATTTAAATACATTCATTACAACATATGAGAATTAATGAACAAAGCAAATGAACAGCATAGATAATATTTAAACAATGAAAACCTCACTCACAATGATGTTTATCATGCATTTTTTCACAAAGATCTTGATGAATGTAATGTGATGACATTTTCTTTGTTACCAATATTTTAAACTTTTAAACAAAGTGAGAAATTATCAAGAAGTAGTACTGCTTTTTATACGTAGATAAAATGTCTCCTCACTTTTTATAAAGCAATAAAATGAGGAATGAAGAATAAAGTGGGTCCTAATGGAACAAATTGCCCGACAAAATTCTTGGTCATAGCACAGCCTTGTGCCAAGGGTAACGATTGAAACATGTATGAAATATCCTGATGCTAGATAAAAAGCCATCCATTTACAGCCCCATGATCTTGACCTAAAAACATTAGCATCCTTCTTTGGTCATTGGCATTTTGTTATATGTATCTAGGTTGAAAAGGCATCCAGTTTAACGATGCTTTTTAAAGAACACAATCCTAGACCTCTGACCTACTGACTACAAAAGCAATAGTCACTCTTTTTGTCATGAACATTTTACGTGCAAAGTATTATGACCAGGACAGAATGCTATTGAGTCACTGTCTGAAACCTGTCTTCAGTTGGATAGGCTGGCTTAAAGCAGTATACCTCTTGCAACTGTGTTGATAAAGGGTATAATAACTATAGCCTGCTTCACATGACCTTGAAATCAATCATAAAGTTCATAAGGTAGATAAAATAAAATACCTATACATTTGTAGATTTTCACTACTTCCAAGCACTTGTACATGACAAGAAGACTTCTACTGAACTACCCTATCAATTGTGAGTTCAAGTATAATTCTTGTTTTACAGCTTCAACAGGTAATATAGAAGCTCAGTATTAAACTGTATATCTCTGACCGAATGTAAGAAATGCCAAATAAAATAATTCAGTTGAATACATTTTGGAATCAAAATTGATTGATGACAAATGATTCAGTCCACATCTTCAATTCGAGATGGTTTGTCAGTGCCTGGATCTACAGATGTCCCCGTTTCTTCTATAGTTGAATAAACTTCTTCCTCGTCACCTGTTTTATCACTATCGGCTTTGTTAGCATCAGCAACCCAGAGTCCAGAATCAACACATCTCTTCATATGATATCGAGCTTCCTCCTCTGGTAGCTCTGTGATTGTCTTTTGTAATAATGCTATATCCTTACTTTCAAAACATTTCTGCAAACACTAAAAAGATAAATGTATAATTTACATGTATGTTAGATAGAAAAAAGTAAGATATAATAGGTCAAAGGGTTAAAAACGGAAACGTAAATTATTTGTGCATTATTCTTTTTAATCCAAAAACTAGTAAACATAGTCAGAAGAGAAAAAATATCGGTGAATTTAATTGCTTAACTGATGGTCATCTAATACTTGGAAACAATGAAATTTTTGTGTAGTTTTCTCATTTACATTTTCAAAGACATATTAAATTAGTACCATATACAGACCATCATGTACATGTAGTATGGATAAAAAACTGAAGAATTAATAATTTAAACAAGAGCATCGCCAAGTGTAGATCCCTTCGCATGGCAGCAAAATCCATGGTACTAAATTGACCTTGACCTTTAACCTTTTGAGCCCAAAATCAATAGGAATCTCCTCATTATACTTAAGCCATCTGTGAAGTATGAACCCAATAAGACTAAAATTGTAGATTCTGGAATGTCTACAAGGTTTTTCTATGATGAACTCTAGTGACCTTAACCTTTGACCTTTTCCCCCAAAATCACTAGGGTTCTACCTCTCATACTGCAGCTATATGTGAGGTATGAACCCAATAGGGCCAACTGTGACTTCTAGAGTGTCTACAAGGTTTAGTTACAGACAGATGAACGCACCCACACACGAACGGTACTGTTACTTTATCTCCCTGCAACACTGTTGTGAGGGGATAAAAAGTTGGTTGTCAAGAATATCTAATTAAAAAGAAAAATATCAAAGGACCTGAAGGTCCTGAAAGATACTCTTACTCACATCTTGTTGTGAGTAGAGATCTATCTGTATCTCAATTAAAAGACACCCGACCTCATTTTGTATGAAGCTGATTGAAATGAGTTATGTTCATGAAAATAAGGTAGTGCACAGAGAAACCTGTTCATAGGGTTATCCCATCATGTGTGATTCAATGGCAGTAGTGGGTTAAGTTGGGGTGGGGGTGTGCTCTTCCCATTTCCACCACTTATTCACTAGTAAAAATCTAGATTTGGCACCAAAATTGGCCAAGTAGTTTAACTAATACACAAATGGGCCCCCCTTTTCGGAAATCCTGGATCCGTCACTGCATGACGTGTCCATCTTCTCCAGTTAGATGTTTTTGATTTTTATTTATACTGATTTGTATATTTAAAGGCTAGATTGGTTATTCAAATTATGCGATGAGATTGATGAACTAAAAGCAACAGTGTTCCACGCAACACGTTATCCCTTTAGTGAAGGCTACATGCTGGGTTATGATGTTTCCACATACGTCCTTATTTCTCAGTAAAGGCAGTGTATTGCAATGAAAATAGTCTGAGATTCTCTGCTCTACTTCCACTTCTGATATCGGCGGTTTGCGGAAATTCCAATGTTTGATGAACAAAGTCTCTCTGACCATCTCTCACAGAAGAGCAGAGAATCTCGGACTACAATAGAAACTGTGAAGTAGTCCCTACAGTACATTTGATTGTAGTTCGGGTAAAAAAAAGTAAAAATTAAAATCATTTCATAAAACACATCGTTATACATTTGTAGTTTGAAATGTGTTATCTTTTTTATTATATGAAATGTGCGAAAAACATTTCAAAATGTGAATATTAAGAGAAAACGGAAGAGACGAGGTGATCGGCAATTACAGGTACGAATGTTGGTCAACACCATTCGGGCATCCTTGACCTTAACGTAGGTACAAGTAAAGGGCGAAAATCTTCCGAATGGGTCAACATGAGTGTTGATCGTGAACATAAATTCTTACATCGTCGTTTTCGCCTTAGGGGGGGAGGGGACGTTTTCACACCATTGTGGTCAAAACTTATCTTTAAGAAAAGAATCTTACAATGAATCCATTAAATCATCACAGCTGTCCTCGCTAGAATTGACTAACATTGACACAGACATCGCACTATTTCTTCAAAGGTTGTTATGGGGTGGACGTAAATCTGACCTTTGAACCTTTAGCACGATGACAGTAAGATACTCCTTGATAAAGGAGTATCTTAAAAACCAAAAAAGAAAAACCAAAAATTAACCTGAATGACCCTGTGACCCAAAATCGATAGGGTTCCTCCTCTTATCATCAACAACTGATATGTGAAGTGTGAAAGTGTTTGGATTGAAAATGTAGTCTGCATTGCACGCACAAGGTTTTCACAGACGGTTTGCCAATGTTGACCTTAATCTTTGACGCTGTGACCCAAAATCAATAGGGTTCCTCTTCTCATCATTAACAAATGACATGCAAAATTTTGAAGTGATCGGGCAAAAACTGTAGTCTGTATCACACAGACAAGGTTTCACTGATGGTTTGCCAATGTTGACCTTGACCTTAGACAATGTGACCTGAAACGAATACGATTCTTCCTTTCATCATCAACAAGTAACCTGTGAAGTTTGAAACTGATCGGGCAAAAACTGTAATGTGTATTGCACCCACAAGGTTTCACAGACAGTATGCCAATGCCAATGCCAACCTTGTGATCCAAATTAAATAGGGTTCTTCCTCTCATCATCAACAACTGAAATGCGAAGTTTGAAGGTGATCAGGCAAAAACTGTAGTCTGTATCATACAGACAATGTTTCACAGACGGTTTGCCAATGTTGACATTGACCTTGGAAACCTGACCTGAAATCAATACAGTACTTCCTCTCACCATCAACAATTAACATGTGAAGTTTGACAGTGATCGGGCAGAAACTAGTGTGTATTGTGCCCACAAAGTGAAATGTCATGGACTCGCGCACATTCGCAAGCACCCACTCATTCACCCAACCACAAACGAACTGCCGCATTACTACATCCCCTCCATTTCTGTTGCGAGGGGGTAATAAAACACGTAACATATTACATTTGTACAAGTAATCATATGGTTTTAAACTAACAATCGATAACCTAATGTCTACATAAAAATCTAAAATTTGGAATCACAACTTTTTTGGCGTGTGTAAAACATGATACCAATAATGTAGAAGTGAAAGTAAATTGTCAAACATGTTTTTCCACCTAACATTACTTTTCCTGCATGATTATGTTTGAAAACAAAGCTTTAAGTGACTGTCAAGTAAAACTGTTGCATCTTATGACACTAAGCCATCTGATCAGTACTTCAATATTGGTAAGGTCAGATGAATATGGATACTAGAATTCTGAAATGAGAAAGTATTTCCCATTTAACTGTCTTTACCTCCGGCAAACTTTCAAAAACTTCTACAGGATCCAATCCTCCTGGGCCCAATCTCTTCTTTCTTTCCTCCTATAAATGATAAAAATATTTAGTACATGACATAAATATTTGAAATGACAAGTATAGATCAAGCTTTTAAAACTGAATGTAATTTAAAGCGTACATCCAACTTCAGTCAAAATTTTTTATAATTAAGCCAATAATAATGATATCTTTGTATTTAAAGGAATAACTAGTTGTGAGATAACTACTGGTATTTATTCTTTTCCATCAGTTTCATTTTACTGCATTAATTAATTATAAACCAGGCAAATGAGCTGTTTGAAATTACAGGAATAATATGAGGATCTCATGTCCTGCATACTTCTTTAATTATATATATATATATATATATATATATATATATATATATATATTTATCTCATTCAGTTCTACAATTGTTTGACTTGAACAAATGATGAGGATCAAACACAGGAAGAGGATGAACAGACGTTTTCCTTTGAGGAACTTGAGAAACTTTTAGAAATACTGCAAATTTTATTTGCAGGTGACTTTATTTTCACATAAATATGAGGTTTGACTTGACACAAAAACTAACATCCTAAACAATAACATTAAATAAGCAGCCACGGACTGATTTGAAAGTATAAAATGCATAATGCTTCTTGGAAAAATTGTGTATCAAGAATATAAAATGGGATTCACACACATTTTACATGATTTTACAGTGACTTGGACCTTCCAGGAAAGTCTGAAGAATAGTCGACCATGAACTGATGGGAAAAGAACTGTTCAGTTTCATTCAAGTTTTGGAAATATACAGCAGATTGTGTATATATGATTCAAATTTCACAAATTACAGCAAAAATGAATAAAACCTCAGATGGAACATTTAAACTATCTTAATGTTATTAATCAATAAACATGAGTATAAAATTTCAAGAAAATGGCTGATTTCCATCTCTGCCTTGAACTTATGTTTCCAAATCATTTATCTAGCATACCCATTTTTAAATACAAAGCAAAGCCTACAAACCTCTTCATACTCTTCAATTGCTTTCTGTAATTTCTCCTTTGCTCTAACTCGTATCCTCTCTTTGTATGCCTCAAGTTCAGAATTAAAGGCTTCCATATACTGCTTCTCACCAAGTTTAATCCTGTTACAAAACCAAAACCAATACATATTGACTCTACTGTATAACTACATTTGTTGAAAGTATTTCTTATCAGAACACAGCAGAATTTTATACACACTTTGTATACATGTAAACAGTTTTTCAAGGATGCATTTCTACCAAAATAAATAATAATTACCAATAATGACAACTTAAGTTAAATTGCAATCTATTTATTCCAATTGCAATAGGACCGAATAGAACCTTAAAAATAAATAGAGTTAAAATGTAAAAGTTAACAAGCAAAATATAATATAAGTCTAAGAAATTGAGTCTTTATGATGCAAATAATACTGAGGTGTAGTGTTTATTCACAAACATTATTATTCTACACTTTTTTACCAATGTGCTTGATTGATGATCAAGAAAAGTTAATCATAGTTTTCAAAAGTCACCAGAGATGTTTAATTACTATCTCAAACAAGGGCCAGAACTGCTACTACACTGCATTTTTCTGACACATCATTACTTTCAAGTCATTCCAAAAATTACTGGATTCTGTTTTTCACCACCTTGACAGTATGTCAACATAATGTTCACGTTAACGTCCATAGAAAATTTTACTATGTAGTACACAAAACAATAAATTGCTTGGCCTTGGATGAGGATATTGGGACCGAATAATTTCATTGGATAAGTTCTAGTATCAGGACATTCTAGGTTCAGAGTAAACATATGACATCAACTAGATTGGATTGGGATGGGAACCATCATACAGCCCCTCTATTTTATAGTTTCCTCTCTCTCCTTCTGCTATCATCCATCTCCAAAAAATAATTTTTTTTCCCAAATGTTTGCATTATATACCTTGAATCCAAGTCATGAAAGATTATTGGGTTATGGTAAACATTCCTGTGAATGCATATTATACAGAAAAATTGTGAACATTTTTATAACACTTTAAGGTCATGAGATATGGTTTGGTTATAGGGAACATTAATGTAAAGCTCTGTCAAGATCTATTCATAGATGGCAAAGACAGATCTCAAAACACAAATATTAACGATGTTCCCATTATGACTTTGAATAAGGACAATGACTTTGGATTTAGGCCATGAAGAACACCCACTGTGGAGTTAGATCAGACTGCAACTATCTAATATGATTCCAAATTTGACCAAAATTAAAATCTAGATTCAGGGATTGATTCCAGATGTAGTATTAAGTTGTAATAAGAATAAAATATCATAATAAAATACTATGTTAAATGTCAAGGTCAACGTCATGCTCAATATCACAAAATCAAGAGTGTCAAATAAGTGACTGTCGTATTGAAAATGTATAATGTAAAATAAGCTGTATCTCTTACAGGTCAAAGAATGTAACACTTGTTAAATTTTTTTCAAAAGTAGGTAAAAGTTCAAGGTCAAGGTCACCAGGTCCAAAGTCATTGTACTGAATAAAGCTCTGATCCTGAGTTATCTGTATGGGAAATATGAAAGTCCTAATACAATTAAAAAAATACAGCTTTTTTTTTAAAATAGGGCAAAATCCAAGGTCAAGGTCATTAAGGCAAAACTAATGACCCTACTTGTAATTGAAATGTCTTGTCCTAAGAAACCTATGTATGAAATATTAAACCCATATTCCTTACAGTTCAAATATATATATCAAGTAAAATTTTTTCAAAAGCTGGTAAAAGTCAAGGTCCCTTGGTCAAAAGTCATAATCTTAAATGCAAGCTCTGATCTAAGCCCTGTTCTTTATGGTTCATAACCTTAAGCCCAAGTAAATGCTTTGGAAAAGATAATCAAAGTCCAAGGTCTAGGTCTCAAGGTCAAAAGTCATGACCATTATGGCCATTAAGAATCTACATCTGAAACATCAAAGTCCTGTCCCTTTAGGTTCAAACCATATAGGCCAGGTTAAAGTTTCTGAGTAGGTCAAACTCCAAGGTCAATATCAAAATATGTTAAAAGTCTTGACCTGAGATAAAAGCTCTTGTCATGGGGAGTCTATATGTTAAATATCAAAGCCTTTGCAGTTCCAAAAATATGGCCAAGGTCAAAGGTCTGTCTACTTATGCTGATGTCACCCATTGATTCTGGGGGTATGACAGTTGCTCTCCAGACTTTTGTCCCACAGAGCTGAAAGTGGTGAAACATACCCTAGACACAAATTTTGATCATGTTACCAATTAATCTGAAATCAATGTGAAGCTTTGTCCAGATGAATTCACAAAAGGAATAAATACAGCTGAAAAGCAAACTATCAAATGTTGCATTTATAAAGAATGAAATTGGATATATTACTTTAGGTCAAAACAGTAAATCAGTCATGGCACATCTCTGTTCATGTTATAATTCACTGAGAAATACAAGACATGTAACCAGATCAATGGGATAGACGAACAGACAGACACTGTATGACAGACAGTGGGACAAACTGTTTACTACTGTGAACCTGATAGATGTAAAGTAATTTACCTTGAAAAGAATGGTCTGACACAGCCTCTTGGATCAATATCCATTTGTTTGGACAATTCCATTATGAAGTTCATGACAATAGTTTGATGTGCAACATGGCTCATAAAATCATGTTTCTGAAAGTTAGTGGATAGGTGTAGTAAATTTCTATATCTCTCACACACAGATAATTAGATATAATATTATCAAAATTAAAGAAAAATTCTGTTTAATACCAATTTATAATACATGTAGCAATTATCAAATAACAGTTTTTCTTTTATCAAAGGCATTTTAGAAGACCTTCTAATAACAGTTGGAGCTGACTCAAGTTCAACTTGAATATTTAATAATACTTAAGTGCATTAGGACTTCTGCAGTGACTTTGTACAAAATTGGAATATTCAACTATGTATTGATAACATGATTAATTAATGGGTAAATCCAGGTACAAATGAACCATCTCTCACCTCTTCCATTTCTAGGTCTATACACCATACAACAAGGTAATTAGCAGTTTCTTCACACACCAACTCAGGATGGTCCTCCAAAAATTGTTGGCTGTCTTCAAATCTTCTCATCATTCCAAATTTCTTTGCATTGGCTTTGTGCTTGGTTACAAACTCTTGCTGTTGAAATAACATGTATATATTAAATATAACCAAATATTGGATTTCCCAAGATGTATGTGTCAATGAAAAAATTTGATGGAAGAACTTTCACAACTTACTATTGTGTGTGAAAAGGGAAATATAAAACAGTCTGAGTTTATTAAAGAATGCAAAACAAGGTCATGAAAGTTCATAAGTATATTGCAGTTTTTTTTCACATTCTATCAAAAAGGTAAAATTTTCTCAATTATACCATGGCTTATTCATATATTATCGAGGAGATCAAATGATGTAACAATACCTGTAGGTCTGCCTTTTCTTCATCCGTTAAATCTTTTTTTACCTTTGGCTTGTTAATAATCTATAATAAAATAAATCAACAATAATAATTAAGATTTAAACATACATACAGACTTTACCTGTATTGCTTATGAATTAAACTTATAAATGAAATATCAAAGGCCTTTTTACTACAGTACAGTCCGGGTGGAACTTTGAATGCCCACTGTCCACAGTTGGCAGTCCACCTGAAATTTCAGTGGGCATAAGGAGTGGACATTTAACTGAGTTATCAAGCTGCCCACTTACCTGTATGTTAATTCTAACTGACTCTTAGAAGAATGTCCACTGTGTCCTGTGGACATTTTTAATGCCCACTCTAAAACCTCCCACTATGACCAGTGGGCAAATTAAGTTCCATCCGGACTGTACTGTATGGTTCAAAAGTGAAGACCTATGTTAAAGCTTTTTCAAATTATGTCAAATGCAGACCAAGTTCATAAAGCTATAAAATGATACCATCAGAAAGGTCTCACCACAATGAACACACGTTGAAATATGAGCCCTAACACCTATGGTTGAAAAGTTACGGCCAAGAATTATTATTTTTGAAATGTAGGTTGAACATAAAGGTCAAGATCACAAAATCATTAATAATTGTCACAAGGAACACACCTGTGAAGTATGAAAGCATTGGCTGGTACATTATTGTATGTTTGAAATGTTATGTGCAATTTTAAAGTTGTCCACAAACAGGACAAAAACAATAGCCCCCCCCCCCCCCATTAATCAATTAAGGGGTTACCTGTAAAGTCAGGTGTAAAGTCTACCTGTAACTTGTAAGCATGCCTAGTATACATTTATTGGCAGAGATGAGATATTAACTTTTAAAATATAGCTCTGTATATCTCATACAGTATGTCTGGGAAACTGATATTTATGCAAATCCTTTCTACATTCCACATTGTTTGTCATGGATAACAGAATCAAAATCTATCCATTCACTGAACAATACATTTACTTATCACTTTTTATGTCCCCGAATCGATAGATCGGGAGCATATGTTTTTTGTCCTGTCTGTTTGTTAGTTTGTTTGTCTGCGGTCAACTTTAACCTTGGCTATAACTTTTGAACCGTGAGGGATAAAGACTTCATATTTGACATGCGTACTCAACTAACGAAGCCCTTTCAAATGACACCAAGGTCGATGATCTTTTGACCTTGACAATGACCTTCACGATAAAAATAACTTTTTGGACTTGGGGCTAAAACTTTTGAACCATGAGGGATAGAGACTTCATGTTTGACATGCAAACTCAACTAATGAAGCCCTTTCAAATGACACCAAGGTTGATGACCTTTTGACCTTGACAATGACCTTCACCCTAAAAATAACTTTTTGGACTTTGGTGCTGCTGGGGGCATATTAGTGTTTCACAAACACTGCTTGTTCATTTAAGGAATACTATCAAAGTGGTTTTACTGTCTTTAAATCAAATATTTATGATGAACTTTCATACTCTGATCTTTAACTTTATTCAGTTGGTATCATTCACTATCATACTCATGTTGCTTGTTTGATGTTTTATCTTAGTTGTGTTACAGTCTGTTTTGACAATCTTGTTGTGAAAAAAAATATACAACTTACGGTTTTAGACTTTCCATCATGACATATGGTATCTATGTTTAATGGCGTTTGCTGAAATGTGGCAGAAAACACTCTTACAATTTAAATAACTGAATTTATATATTAAATCAGAATTTCTGCTATCATAAATAATGGAATGATGAATTGATTTTTGTATAGAACTATAGAACTTCCTTTTCCTTTAGATAAGGGTGTAATCAAAACATCACGAAATACTACACAATATATCATATTAGTTTCTTTATTACATGTTACTTTTTTTACAAATAAATTTATCTCATTTAGTTTATTGAAAATCTTAAGATAACATTCTCTCTATTCCTCAAAACCAATGCACTATAATTACAGCTGATAATATAAAGAACCCTTAGTTTTAAGGAAATCCAACCTTTTCTTTTTTCTTTAACTCTGCTTCTTTTTCTTTCCATTTTTTCTCTTGAAGTTGTAATTCTGAAAGTTCTACTTTGATTTTTTCTGTATCAGTTTCAACATACTACAGAGTATATAAAAATAATGACATTAAGATGAGATTAACAGATGATTAATTCCCATATCTAGATGAGAAAACTGTGCTTTTAATATCAGTAATTATCAAATCAACCATACTACACTGTGAGAATATTTCTTGAAACATATTAAAAATCAAAAATAGGAAATAAATGATGTATTTCTATTGCATGTATTACCAACTCACTGGAGATATCAAAACCACCTCTGTTCATGTTCTGTGGATAACAATTAGTATGCTTTTCAATCTGAAAATCCCCAATTCTACTTTTTATTTTCATCTCAATCATAACTAATTCAGAAAGATTTGTATAATTTACTTTAATTAAATCAAATAAATTTCAATCTAACTGGGAAAAAATACATTTGGGAAAACATGTACATCATCATCTTATTATTTACCTCATCTGCTTTCTTCAGTTTCTGTTTTATTTCATTCATTTTCTGCTGATGCCTACAATATAACACAATTTATGACTGATCACAAATGAATTACATACCAGTACTCACAACAATATGGATAAATTTAGTCAGATCACATTGCTCCTGATTTTAAAACAGTACCAATTCTATACATTCTTATACATGTACATCGTATAATATTGGACATTATCATATGTTGAGTATGATACCTGCTCGTGTTTTTTTTTTTTTTTCAGATCAGATCTATTATAAGGGCCCTTTTTAATGGAAATTTAACTGATTTTTCCAAAAATTTGTCTTAATTTTTCCCTTTACATTGAACTTTTAGCATTATGCAAATGGGACCAAAAATTCTCCAAAATGAAAAAGCTACAAGCACCTTGGAGAAAAACAAAAGAAAAACCACTTCTTGCTCATGATAATCAATTCATAACAGCAACAAGGTAACTGTTGCTTACATGTACATACTACATGTATGTACACATTACCATGTACATGTATGTCGCATAGGACTGAACCCTGCACATAAATGATCAATGCCACAGGACTACGAAAGATCACATTCTACAGATGTTATACATATCAACTACCCTTGTAATGGCATAAACTCAGGTGGTGAGAAACTGTATAGAACTTATAGTGTTCCCAATTCTAATGTTTATTATAACCAACAGATGACATGAAGATCCTCTCTGGTCATGAAGTGATGACAGTCTACTGAATTACCTTAATATTAACTTTTCAATAAATGCATAATACTTACTGTTGATAGCCCTTCTCAAATTCATCTTTCTCCTTTTTTTGTTGTTCCATTCGATCTACACGTGCCTGATGTCGCCATCTGAACAAGCTGGCTGTGTCGACATTAGGGTGGGTGTCATCCTCATCGTCTGATATCTAGTACAATAGAATATTATGCAGCATTCTTTTTCATAAAAGTAAACATATAAACCTCCCAATCCATCTTTTTTATCTAAAAAACACCACATATTTCAAAAAGAAAATGTGCTGAATTTTGATGTTTCATTTTCAAATGAATGTACACGTATTGTAAACTTTGATATTTTCTGTGGGGATAAGGAATACCAATTAAAACCAAAATGCATGGAGTCCATTTCTTAAATACATTAAACTTGTGAGAAAAGTATTTATTTATTGTTGCACTTTTGCTGATCAAATCTGAGGTACATATATATGTACAATGTTTGTCTAATCCAAAGATATATTTGTCAGCTTAGAGATAATGCATCATATTTGTTGGGGGATAAGTCTCAGGATTTATCATTGCTGTCTACGAAGAATCCGACATTTTGAAATCTTATTTATGCAAACTGCCGTCATAAAAAATTCGAAGAAGGAAAGAGAGTCAATCATTGTAAGATTCCTCAATGAATTCTCGAAAGTTTTAAGACTCATTTAGCTCTTGTGTTCAAAATATAGTTCAGAAAAGTTGCATTACGGTCTATGATAAACACTGTTTTTATCCCCCAGGTCATCTTCGGAATGTTTCAGGGATTATCTTCATTTAGATCTTAGTGTTATATCACGAATTATCCAGAGTTATCCGTTAAACAGGTTGGGGGAAACCTCTCATTTGAGAGATAAGCACTCAAATGAGTAACTATCACTGTTTTTAGTGATCAATTTCAAGGAATGAAGAGAAGTAAACAAGTACTAAAAATTAAAGTTTCAAAATTTTGACTTAAACTTAAAAGGGCACATCTTTATAATATACTGAACATAAAATAAAAAAGAAGTTGACCTTTTCAACTTACCATTTTGGAGTTTATAGCTGCAACATTTGTGCAGCTATAAAATCCAAAACAGTTAGTTAAAAATGTCGACTTGTTTTGTAAACTATATTCAGTATGTTGGAAACATATGCCCTTTTGAATTTCAAATCCTAATTCCAAAATTTCATTTTTTTAGTACTTGTTTACTTCTGTTCATTCCTTGAAATTAATTACTGAAAAGAGAGATAGTTACTCATTTGAGTGATTATCTCTCAAATGAGAGGTTGTCCCCAACCTGTTAAACTGCAGTCCATGACCATAGATCCTTTCACATTAACTACAGAACTGACGTTTGGAATGACAATAAATTTTTAGGAATTTACAGCAAAACAAGTTCAGTTGACATTTGAATCCCTTGACTGTCTAGAGCTGTTGCATGGAAAATTCTAGATTTCGAATCACGAGTTGTCCAAGTACTGTATTTTAACTTTCTAATTTATAACAATTTGTTTATTGAAATAAAATTCCTTACCTCTATATGATCCCATTTACTATAATTTACACAAGACATCTCGCTAGCAGCAATAAAGCAGAAAAAATAATAATAGTTCGTAATATCTCGATTCTAATCTGAAACAGGAAGTACCAAAACCACAATAAATTAAAGTTGTGAATGTGATAGAATAATAGACAACTCGTTTTAAGATTACTCGTATACTATGTTTACCCATTCAAGAGTTCTATCACAGTACTTATTGTAGAAAATACATATGAATAAATGAAATAATATTCATGTTGTTGTTGATGTTAAGATCTTTCCTGTTTCTGCAGTTATGTTCCGTGTTGCATCCTTTAACAAAAACAAAATAGCAGATGTTTTTGTAGCTTTAATGTAGACGGTTTCATTGTACTTGATCTGTAGTTTTACTGTACACGTGTAACGTATATTATACTATGCATTGTTCCAAGCGGCTACTGGTTTTATATTTCACCTTTCACATCTTGCACAGACGAACAACGGGTATTGCTTTACATAAATCGCATGTTGTATGACAATAAAAAAAAAAAAAAAAAAAAAAAAAAAAGAAAGAAAAAAGAAAAAAGAGGAGTTACTGGCTCAGTTATGTGGCAGAAGTCACCATGGAGTTATACAACACATGAATATAAATAATATACTAGAACATATAACACATTACAAAAATATTTGATTGTAGCGCAATTACGATACCGACATCTTCGCAAGCCAAGGCTTCGTTTCGTTCTACTGCACTACGTAGTGCAGTAGAACGAAACGAAGCCTTGGCTTGCGAAGATGCGATACCGACTTAGGACGGTAATTTAATTTGACAAAAGCCAAACAAATGGTGTGGTTAACCGGTTTACGGGCCCACATTCCCACTCACCGTAACAGCAGAACAATCAAAGGACGTACATTTAAAATTTATAAATAATCCTCCATGTAAAGAACAAGGGTCAACAGGTATCGCATATTGAGAGGTCATAAAATATAAACACGTAAGGTATTGTAAAACACATAATGGTATAAAAACATATGCGACATCAACATGATAAACCGTGCTCTGCCAGTCTGAAAGCGAGCTAAGACCCTAGATCTGTAGGAGTCCCGACTAACAGTCAGAGGGGACGAGGTTCAGGACCATGTCTCCTCTGAAAGAGGTTTGGACAAGGCCCGTCATATAATCCCCACCGCCCTGTTAGTCAGCGTGCAATGTTCAAGTAAAAGTCTGCATAAGGCTGTAGAGGGGCCAAATACAAGACCTATAGTCTTTTTGATGATCTCAATATCATATTGTCTATTTAGAAGACGTTTGACTATTTTATTACATGATAAAATAACGTTATCGGAGCCTTTTACTTTCCTTAGTTTATATACGAGATCACCGTAACAATTAGGATGGGAAATTCCATTGGATACATACTGTTGAAAAGAAATATTTCCAAATTTAGATAGAAGTTCTGTATAAGATCTGAAGAATTTGCCGAATGTTTTTCTTGGCTTGTGATATCTGTAACCCTGAGTTAAAAGTTTAGTAGTAATTTGTAAATTTCGTTTATGAAAGTCGGTGCAGCCTCTGACAAATCGAACTAATTGAGATATATAGATACCATATGATGGGAGTCGAGGGACATTTCCATCCAAGTAAGGGAAATTTACAATAGGAAATCCAAAATCCTCACGTTTATCATAAATATTAGTATATACTAGGTGGTTGATAATTTTGATGTTTAAATCTAAGAAAGGTGTAGATTTATCTCAAGTATTAGCTTTATTTAATGTGAGTTCTGGTGGATATATTTCTGATATAAATTGTTCGAATTCAGGGTTGTCGATAACCAAAATATCATCCAGATATCTGCAAGTATTATTAAATTTGTCAATGAGGTCAAAACGTTTTGATTTTTGAATAGAAACCACAAAATTCCTCTCATAACAATAAAGAAATAAATCTGCTATCAGAGGCGCGCAGTTAGTATCCATAGGAATCCCAACTATTTGATTGATATATCTTGCCATCAAATTGCACAAAAATATTATTCATGAGAAAATCTAGTGCTTTACATAATTCCTTGCAAGTCCAGTATTTATATGAAGTATATTGTTTGTTGGAAAAGAATCCGGAGTTATTGGAAGTACATATGTACGTTTTAGATTCTCTGTGAAAACACCATTGTATAAGAGACAGCAACTTGCTTTTAATCAAATCATGAGGAAGAGATGTATAAAGTGTAGAAAAATCAAATGTAGAAATTTGAGTCGCTTTGAAATTTAGCGAAAGAAGGTTGTCTATAACTTCATGAGAATTTTTAATCGACCAAAAGTAATTGATGTTACTACTATGAAATGCGACATCACAATATTTGATAATATGATCTTTAATAGCATTTAGAGCAGACGTAATATGCTTCAATAGTACCGTAGTAGAGCAGTGGCTAGAATTAGATATGAAACGTAATTTATATGGACTTTTATGTAGTTTTGGGAGCCAATATATGGTTGGTAGATCAGATTTATCAGTTTTAATTTTGAAGTCGGACATGGTCATGAGGAGATCGTGCAAGGTGCTGTCTTTTGACGTGGGGCTTTCCACATATGTATGAGTGGAGTTTAATTCGTTTTTAAGTACTTCAATATAATATAGTTTTCAAACAACTATTATGTTATTACCTGCTTTATCAGCAGGAACAAAGACATATTTAGCATGTAAGTCAGCTATCTTCTTTTTAATAGAATTTGCCGTCAATGTATTAGGCTGTTGAAATAAATGCGGATTTTCCGTAAAGTTCTTGATATGGATATCGACAATTCTTAAAATCTCGTATTTCCAATCATAAGAGCATGACCTTTACCTGTTCTTTTTTACACCAACGTTTACAATATGTAGTTAAAGCATCTTCTATAACGTCACGGCATTTATTGAAATCTATCCTGGACGGTAACCTATATTTAGGCCCTTTTCCAAAAATATGTAGTTAAAGCATCTTCTATAACGTCACGGCATTTATTGAAATCTATCCTGGACGGTAACCTATATTTAGGTCCTTTTCCAAAAATAATAAATCCATCAACATATATGTACATAAGTACAAATCCAAGATATTGTTCCGAAACCCACAACTCGAAGTCGAAGAAACACGACAATACATATGTAAATAGAATTTGCCGTCAATGTATTAGGCTGTTGAAATAAATGCGGATTTTCCGTAAAGTTCTTAATACGGATATCGACAATTCTTAAAATCTCCTATTTCCAATCATTAAGAACATGAACCTTTACCTGTTCTTTTTTTACACCAACGTTTACAATATGTAGTTACAGCATCTTCTATAACGTCACGGCATTTATTGAAATCTATCCTGGACGGTAACCTATATTTAGGTCCTTTTCCAAAAATAATGGGGCAGACGTGGTGTAGTGGTTAAGCGCTTGGCTTGCGGTGCCGACGATCCGGGTTCGATTCCCGGGCTGCGCCACTATGTTTAAGAGGTTGGGCAAAACTTTTTTCAAAAATTGGATTACGGATTTTAAAATTCAAAAATTGGGTCGGTCGGTCGGAAAAAAAAAATACAGAACACTTGAAAACTCAGTTTTTCCAACACTTTAAAACACTCGCGGTTTTTCTGGCCCTCATCTTCAATAATGTCAGCCACAATTAAATTGTCCAACAGTATAACTTGGGCTAGTCCGACAAATCTGACGAAGGGCATTTTTATCATTTGTCGACAAATGATAAAAATGCCCTTCGTCAGATTTGTCGGACTAAACTTGGGCCTAATCTTTTCAACATAAGTGTAGTAAATTCTAAATTTTAGGGACATAGACATGTTTTTGACTGCTTATATTTAATAATTTATCTAATTGAACAAACGAGAAAATACTTGGGACCCCCTCCTTCATACAATCACTAGTCACTATAATGAATTTATTATGGGTGCCAAAACGTCCTAAACGAGTGCCGAATCGTCTCGATTACGGTGCCGAAACATCTTAATCGGTGCCGAAACATCCAGGTACCGAAACGTCCATGATTCCATCATTCTCGTATCATTCTCGTACCACGTTGGGATTGGAAATAATTGCATTCCTAAAGCAGTGGCTATATACACGACGGTCGTGTATATAGCCGGTAGTGGCTATGTACACGACCGTCGTGTATATACATGTAGTCTGTCACAGTCTATATACACGACGATCGTGTGAATAGCCTGGATGGATATTGAAGACCTAGATCAAAGACCTAAATTCTAAAATCACAGAGACTTTCTTGATCCCAATGTGTTGCCCCTTGAGGTTAGTTGTGCATACATAGACCATAATTGTTGTAGGCTATTGGCAATACTGAGGATTTGCAAGATCGTCGTGTATATAGACCATATATTATGTTGTTGGCTATTTGCAAGATCGTCGTGTATATAGACCATACACATGGGCGGATCCAGAAATTTTTGTCAGAGTGCGTCCAACCAAAAAAGGGAAATTTTTCTCTTAGACGAGGGGGGGGGGGGAGGTTCAACCCCCAAAATGCTCAAATATTACCTTTTTTTGGTAAAAATTTTCGGATGCCAAAGGGGGGGAGGGGAGGTTCTAGGGTCTACGGTTAAGTCGCCCCAAAGTGAAGTCGCCCCAAAATAAAGTCGCCCTATATCCGTTAAGTCGCCCCATAATGTCAAGTGCCCCAATGTCATGTTAGAAATCGATCTGTTTATGGTGATTGTTTGAGTTATCTATTTGTTCACTTGTAATACATGTTAATTAAATTGATGATTGTGCTACTTATGTCTTATACTTCATAAAATTAAAAGATTTTAAATTACTAGAGAAAAGTTCTACATCAGTAATGGCAGTATAGATAGACACCAATCGCACGAGGCGACTTCAATTGATATCAATAATTATCCTATAGTAATCATACACCAAAATATTAATTCATAAAACTATATTTTCATCAATGAAAAGATAATTAATAACTCAAACATATATTTGAATATAATGATGAATCTCTATGTGGGGCGACCTTACTTGACAATATGGGGCGACTTAACCGATATAGGGCAACTTCACTTTGGGGCGACTTAACCTGACTCCGGTTCTAGAACCCGGTACCCCCTCCCCCTCTATATCCGCGCATGATATACATGATGCTGTTGGTTATAATATACGTTTTGGTTGGCTATTTACACGATCGTCGTGTATATAGAGACAATATTGGCTAGTTGCACGCGGATGGTATGGTCTTTCTTCAAGCTCATTCAAGTTTCTCTTTTCTTCTTTCCACCTTGTGAGCTTCGGTAAGTCTCGGACGTTTACAATACCAACTTCTTCTTCTTCCTTGTCGTCTTCTTTAAATCCCTCTTATCATACCAAGGACTTAAGAATTAACAACTTGAAACTTCATAATATACTTATTATGGTTATATTTTTATTTCATTTTTTATAATGTATTAAAGTGTGATTAATATTTGCTCTAGTTTTGTTATTCGCAAGACCGTCATGTATATAGAATATTTCCGCGGTTTTAGCCGGTAGTGGCTATATACACGACGGTCGTGTTTATAGCATCGGCCCATTCCTAACCCGATCTATATTTAAAAACGAAAGTACTTGTTAAGTAATTTTATCAACATTTTAGTCATATTTTTCACGTTGGTTACCGTAGTTTTATTATTTTTTTATTGCTTATTTTTATTACTGTCGGCGAGAGAAAAAAAATTTGAAATTTGTATTTTATTTTTTTTCCAAAAGTCAAAAATATACGGTCGGCGGATCCGTAATCCAACTAATAAAAAACGTTCGCCTTGGTAACCTCCTGCTTCCATGTCGCGATATAACTGAAATATTGTTGAAAGCGACGTAAAACACCAACCAACCAACCAACCAAAATTAATAAATCCATCAACATATATGTACATAAGTACAAATCCAAGATATTGTTCCGAAACCCACAACTCGAAGTCGAAGAAACACGACAATACATATGTAAACATAATAAAAACAATCACGAACCTCTGTCAAAACAGAGGTGGGATCAGGTGCCATGGAGGAGTAAGCATCCCCTGCAGACCAGTCACACCCGTCGTGATGCCATAATTATGAGCGAAGTATTATTATTCTTTGTCACAGAATTAGGAAACGGCACAGCCGTAGTCAAAATATAGTATAGGTAATACAGATGGTATATAGTTACTGTGAAATAGTCTCCTACCGAATCCACAACAATATGGAAGTTGGTTCGCCAATTAAATGTTTTAGGCTCTCTAAATTTTGGATCCCTGGTATTCAGCTGAGGAAGAGTTATATTGTTCACGATGTTGACATCGCCCGTGATGACATGAGCAACAGGACTATATGTAAATTTGGATAAGGAGCATGGACACGCGGTATGGTTTTGTGTAAGATATTTGATATCTAGGCACTTAAAATTTGGTTTGTAATTAAACAGTTTAGAAGCAATAAACACTTAAAAGTAACGGCGACAAAAGTGACAATGACAATTCTAAAAGTAACGATTACAAGACTTAGGCTAAGACCAAAACTAGAACTAGAACTAGAGCCAGAACTAGAGCTAGAATTATTGAAAATGCGGCTTCCTCCCTATATATAGTAAAATGCGGCTGCTCACGATGAGAAGGAAATTAACGGGCACCTCTTTGCGAGCAGCCGGGCTAAGTAGGTTACAGTGCCAAATAAAGCGGTTAGATCCCGCTCTGACCTAGATGATATTGCCGCCAAATTCATCAACATGAACATGTAAATACAAATACATAGGAGTACATAAAAACAAGAGTTTGGGGGTTTTATAATCACAAAAAATAATCAATAAAAATAACTATGCGTCACAAATACAATGTACGTCGCACACGGTTTTTCGTACTATTTCTGTAGTTTCAATGTACACGGTTGTTCGTACTAATTTGTGTAGTTTTATTGTAGACGGTTTATTCGTACCAGGGACCCTGTTTGTACTATTTCTGTAGTTTCAAGTAGACGGTTTAATCATATGTTTCTGTGGTTTCATTGTTACGTTTTTTATTCGTACTGTTTCTGTAATTTTATAATAGACGGTTTAATCGTACTATTTCTGTAGTTTTATTGTAGACGGTTTATTCGTACTATTTCTGTTGTTTTATTGTATACGCTTTTGTACTATTTCTGTTGTTTTATTGTATACGTTTTCTTTTTTACTATTTCTGTTGTTTTACTGTATACGGGTTGTTTTGGTACTATTTCTGTTGTTTTATCGTATACGGTTTTTTGTACTGTTTCTGTTGTTTTATTGTATACTTTTTTTTGGGTACTATTTCTGTTGTTTTATTGTATACGAGGTTTTTGGGGTACTATTTCTGTTGTTCTACTGTATACTATTTTGGGTACTATTTCTGTTGTTTTACTGTATACGTTTTTTAGTACTATTTCTGTTGTTTTACTGTATACTTTTTTGGGAACTATCTCTGTTGTTTTATTGTATACGTTTTTGTACTACTTCTGTTGTTTTATTGTATACGTTTTTTTTTTACTATTTCTGTTGTTTTACTGTATACGGTTTATGTACTATTTCTGTTGTTTTACTGTATACGTTTTTGTACTATTTTTGTTGTTTTATTGTATACGGGATTTTTGTACTATTTCTGTTGTTTTACTGTATACGTTTTTTGTATTATTTCTGTTGTTTTACTGTATACGGGGTTTTTTTTGGTACTATTTCTGTTGTTTTATTGAATACGGTTTTTTTGTACTGTTTCTGTTGTTTTATTGTATATGAGGTTTTTGGGGTACTATTTCTGTTGTTTTACTGTATACGTTTTTAGTACTATTGCTGTTGTTTTACTGTATACTTTTTGGGGGTACTATTTCTGTCTCATTCTGCAGTGATTGTATACAGTTTTTGTACTGTTTCTGTTGTTTTATTGTATACGTTTTTTTGTACTATTGCTGTTGTTTTATTGTATACGTTATTCGTTGGTACTATTTCTGTCTCATTCTGCAGTGATCCTCCAGTGACACCATCTAGTAAGAAACAGAGTCACCAGGAGCAAAAGAAGTCGGGCGATAAGCTGAAAGTGATTGTCATCAACTTACAAAGTATAAGAAATAAGGCACCAGACCTACATTTGGTAATCGATTCAACAGAGCCATATAACATCAATGGTACTGATACCTGGCTATGACCTGACGCGAACTCATTGGAAATATTACGAGCAGAATATGAAGTGTTCAGGAGATACAAAAAAGATTGTCCCCACGGTGGAGTACTGACAGCCACAAAACCTTCCATTGTGAGCATTACAACCCTTATTGGTAAGACGTGTGAATTCATTGGCGTTTAAGTGAAAACTGGACATGGAAAATCAACTTTGATATCAGCAACCTAAATACTACCACACAGGATTGATAAGGAGTACATAGGCGCTAGTTACAGAAAGTACACTAGTTAGAATCGAACGCAAATCAGCTTACTTTCGGATAGGCAATTTGAATCTAGCGGAGATCATTTGGGAAATTGTAACTATCAACGGCTGAAATGTCCAGAGAGAGGTAAATGATATCTGCCTCAACCTACGAGACGATCTTGTCGTAGAAGAAGTAGTGACATTTCCTACCAGAGGCAGCAGTATCCTTGAGCTTCTCTTCACATTTCATTCATCCATTGCCGACAAATGCAAAGCTCCAATATCAGTGTTTGAGAAAAGTGATCATATCTTCGCAAGATATAGATCTTTGACTCCTAACATACTATCAGCAGTCATTTGGAATAAAACAAACAGAAACGTGATCAGCTAACATATTACAATAACAGTTACCAACATCCTGGCGAAGCTATATACATAAGCAAATGGCATTTGGATTGACTTTAGAGAAGCCATCTCAACTGTTATAGACGACACCATCCCCAAAAAGATCAATAGGAGTCGATACTCAAACCCAAAATGCGCCGTCGTCAAACAGCCTTCAAGAAAGCACGATGTACTAAGAGTCTCAAGGACCAAACCCGACATCGTCAACTCAAAGCAGCAGCATAAAGGGAATCGAGAACAGTATATGTCATCAGTAAGAGACTTTGGTCATATCTGAAGAGTAAACGCCAGGATGCATAAGGAATAGCATCAGTAAAAGTAAGACAGGTTGATTCCTCGACAGCGACACAGGATCCAAAGCGGGAATACTCATTCAACAATTTCATTCAGTTTACACAGGAAAGGGAAGTACATTGATACCTATTAAAAGTGTGAGTCCTTACCCAGCGATGCGTTGATCAAGGTCAGTCAAGCAGGTACTCAGAAACGACTCAAAAGGTAAATGGACCTGATGGAATCCAAGATATACTTCTACATGAGTAGGTAAACCAGATGGCCCTAACATTTACCAACATTTTCCAGATTTCGTTGGACTCAGGTACCATACCAGATGATAGGTGCTAAATATCTATCGTCCCGTTTAAAAGAATTGTATAGTCATACACCCGAAAAACTGTAAACGCACACTACATACTTCACAACAACAAACTAAAAGTAGTCGACTAAAGTAAGTATCTGGACGTTACGACCAGCTAAAACTTAAAGTGGAATACACATATTGATTCCATCACAGCGAAAGCTAACATAACTCTTTCTTGGCTCCTTCAAGCGACATCTCAGAGGGTGTAGAACGCGTGATATACTGTTAACCGTGTTTTATTCTCGAGCGTTTCATTTTCCGAGATAAGATTCGAGAGGAGGATCGTCTCGCGAAAATAAAATGCCGCGAACATGTCCAAGTTTGACTATCATGCTCTAAAGGATTCAACACAAGTTAAAATGATATGTTTATTTGAACCATAAAACATGTTATTAATCATCTGTCATGAAACACCGTTAAAACTGACTGGACATAAAACATTACACAGTGCGCATCTTTACACAGTTTATCACCTGTCGATACGCTGGTCCTCAATTTAAAACCAGTTTCATGTAATCAATGACCTGTTCCGTTAAAGGAAAATACATAGGTATTGCAGTGGCCGGGGGAGTAATTTGGAAAGTCATTTACATATAAATTCATGTACAATAAAAATGTTTAGGGGATCCGTTTATCGCAAGTATAAAACGCCGCGAACAGGTCTAAGGGATCTAATTCGCAATATTAAATCGTCACGATTAAAAGACGGTTTACAGTAGCCTACAAAGCCATTGCAAGAGGTATCATTAAAAAGTAATCGGCCCCATGTTCTCAGGAATACCCAGAACTGAAATAATTGTCATTATTTTTCAATATAATCTCCCTTCATCTCAATGCATTTTTCCATCTCTGTTCCAATTTCTAAATCCTTCAAAATAGAATGCTTCATTCTGGTCCCTATAAATACTCACATAAAGTATCCATAACACTCATTGCTCCCAAAATTCTTTCCACGTAAATAAGATTTTAGTTTTGGTAACAGATACTAGTCAGATTATATCTCAAGGGTTTGGTCTTCTGTCACACATGACAGCAGTGTGCACAATATCAACGTTTTCGTCTGTGGTAGCCTTGCAACGTCCAAACAGTTCATCATATTCAACGCTCTCCCTCCCCTTTTTAACAGTACTATGAGAAGGGGTACTCATTCCAAAGTGTTTTCATGAAGTCTTCATGAATTCTTGTGGGAGTCGTCCCCTTTTTACATAGCTACTTAAGCACTGTTCTAACTTCAGTTTTCTCTATTTTGGTGCTTTGGCTAACCCTTCTGCATCTAACGACGGATTCCATGTGTAATCAATAGGCTTGAAATACTACTATCTCTTCCAGACGGTTCAAATATGATTAAAAAATGGTTTGATTAGTGTTTTATATTAATTTTTCCTGATCTCGTGTGGCAGTGGCACTTTCTATACAGTATTTGTTCACATTCATGTATATATAAAGTGCTGATGTTTGTTTCGTCTGTATGTAAGGGCATTCACGGCGGGTGTGGCCAAACAGGAGACGCTCACTTCTCCCGGGCACCTGGTCTCACCTCTGAATTTCAGGGGTTTGTGAATGTCCACCGTGGTACATTGTTGTTAGTACCATGGTCATGTGACACCGCTTACTTTCGTATTTTATTAAGTATATTGAGCCAAGAACTTTCTGATCAAGCCTCTAACGTTCATGACTGGAGTATGCGGCCCCTATATTCATTATTGGACCCTTATACTACCGGGCCGGTGTTGTAGCATAGACTTTCCCCGATCCAGTATAGATCTTTCCCCTCTAAAGGGGATATTCTATCCGTATGGTTTCCCCCTTCTGATTATCAGCATAGACTCGCATGCCATTAGGAAATTATGGATGTGAAATATGAAAGTTCTTTCATTTACTACTCAAAAATTATGGCCAAGGTTAAAATTTTCAGAATTAGGTCAAACGCGAAGGTCAAGGTCACGAGGTCAAAATGTTGGTACCATTAAAATTATTGACTTAAAGAATACACGTGAAATATGAAATCCATGTCGCTTATCGTTCGAAAGTTCTGACCAAGGTTTAAGTCTTTAAAATGTATGTCAAATATGCCGAAGTCAGAGTCACAATGTAAAAATTGTTGATATCAGTTGTAAGGTCTTGCTACAAGGAATATACATGATGAACACCCTATCATTTACAAATCAAAAATAATGAAGACGATGTAAGATTTTCAAATATAAAGAGTGGACCTTATCACAAGGGTTCCTAGTGTGAAAGATGGGAGCTCTATCACATAGCATTCAAAAATTATGTGTAAGGTTTAAGTTTATGCAGACAAATAGACAGACAAACTAACGGCCAGGACAAAAGTTACATATCCCAAATCTTCGATTACTGGTGCATAATACCGACAGCTACATGTATGTGAGAGAGGTTTGCATGTAAATATATATGTAGGTATGCAGCATCGTGTGATCCTTATACAAATACTGAAATGAGCTTCCCAAGATAAACATCTCGTCTGTGCTACTTCTCGCAAAATTTGAAGGGATCTCTTGGTTCCATTCCCTAATAATTTTTGCATGTTATGTTCACTCTTTAGATCCAATAATTGTTAAACGAATTTTGAATGTCATTTCATATAATTTCCATAAAGGAAATTATGAATGTAATTTTTGGCACTTCTAAAATGTAAATTGATCAAAATTATGTGTTTATATCTGCATTTGCTCGACATGTAGTTGATTATGTGTCCTAATGGGGAATCAATTCATAATTTGATTCTCACCCACAGGGGTGATCTTACATTGAGAAATTCCCAAGACCTTATCCATAATAGACTAGTAATACGTCAAAAGGTAAAAGGGAAGACTCGTATCACAGGGGTGACCAACATCAAACCTCGATATCTCCGCTAATTTTGCACGATTTGACAAAAACTTGGTACCGATCAATCGGGGAGAGTCTCTTCTCTTTGTATATATACACTTTGTTACTGTTTACCCATATAATCCATCTTTTTTGCACGATTATTTCACTTTGCCTCCAAACGGACGGTTAATGGATACACCGTGCTATAAATAAAGCCGCAATGACCTTTAACCGGAGTCCGCAGCAAATCTCCTAGCAATGCATCGTTCGTGTTCTCTCGCGACATACCATTAAGAAAGTAATCGTGTCAGAAGATATACGTATCACTCGTCCCTGACGGACCAGTAATCAATAAATTATGACCATCGTCTGCTCTCCTCAAGATCGCTGTCAATTTTCCCGCAGATTTTACAGTATATCTTCTGACTTGATTACTTTCTTAATGGTATGAAAGAATTTTATATGTTACATGTAAAAGAGATACAGGCCTCCAGTTCTTTGATGAAGTGCGTGGTTTATTTGGTTTTGGAAGGATAGTTATAATTTCTTGTCTTGGAGATATAGATAATTGACCATTATGAAATCCAAAATTAAGTGATCTTCTAAACATTCTCCAGAACAGTACAATTTATTAAAAGAAATTATTGGGTCAAGAAAGCATACAGCGTTACCAACATGGTAAACTCTTGGGAACCATTACAGATTAGAAGAGTAAACATTTGCCTTTTGTTGCTATTCAATATCCAGCACAACCTAGAGGCCATTCCAGCAGAGCGATACCTCATCCAATCAGACATCAGGACAAGTGGTCAGCATAACTTCCGTATTCCACCAAGAAAAGAGATGCGTACCGGTTCTCTTTCCTCCCATGTACTATTAGGGATAGGAACAAACTACCATCGGCAATGACAGCCTGTTACCTGCAGAACTAACGGACAGCAGTGGACAGCCTGTCATCAGCTCGTTTCAACACAGAGTGAGTATCAAGGATTTTAATATTTTAAATGAAAATATTGCTCTGTGACGCTTGACCTCAAGATGAAACATAACACTCTACAGTTGACTACATTTCGAAGAAGAAGAAGAAGAGAGTACAAAACAAATGATTATAAAATTTTCTTAGTTAAGAAGATAAAATATGAAAGAAGAAAGAACAGTTACTGACTCAGCCGTATGTCAAAAGTCGCCCCGGAAATACACAGTATATAGTATAATGATATGAAAAAGTACATAAGGACATCACAAAAATATTCGATTATTTTGCATTTACGATACCGACTTCTATAGGACGGTCATTTGATACGACAATACTCAATCAATTGGTGTGGTTAAACAAGACAAATATTTTTAGGTGTTTTCATTTTGTTTCATCCGCAAATGAAAATAGTATGAAAACTTCTCAATATGTAGGAAATATATTTATACATACATACATACTGGTTAACCGCTTTAGTTAAATGACGTGTGTGTTAACCTTTTAAGGTCATATCCTACTTACTCAGTTTAAGGACAGATTTGCTTCAAAACTGTACAAGTTCCTTCTTATGATCTATCATAGAGGCTCACAGTGACGTCTGATGTGGTTACCAAATGAAAGTTTGGAGTTTTTTTTTCAACTTCCTTGATTGACTGATTCAAACACTTTTCATTGCCATGTATAGGGAAAACAAACAATACTCAATATTTTCTGTATATTTGAAATAAAATATATTGGATACATAATTCCTTGAATGAAGCAAAGAAATTGATACCTTTCCTGTGAACCTTGAGCTAATCTGCAAATGTTGACGATGAAGAATCACATGATTACTTTGCGAATTTTCGATTGTAGCTTATTCTGTATATTCTGTAAATTACATAGGAGCAGTCTAAAAGTAATTATGTAAATTACATAGGAACAGTCTAAAAGTAATTATGTGATTTAAATATCTATGGTTTTGTCCCGATTGGTAGGTACATGAAGACCTTCGTCGTGTTTACTAAAAGTATAACATTCATATATGTATTATGCAGCTTTTCTAAAAACAAAATTATACACAGTAATGCAATGTTCAAAGGACATGTCCTAAATCGTTCGTTACCAGAATTCTATGCCAATATGGGCAGATACAAAGCTGTATTTTAATGTTTCTAAAAGATTTCTTGGTTCTATTGTGTTGAAGACAAAGATAATAATCCACGATTACGTCACTTGTGTATGTATCAATTCAATATATTAGCATATCAACGTATAGTAAAGTAATGGCAGAAAAGGTCAAGTTAGACTCAGTCCGCTGCTCATCTACTATGTTAATATACGTCGCTTGTAACGAATCAAAAGTCTTTTCAAGTTGTTAATTAGCGCATGACCATGTAACCGGCAGTAATGTTTTGCACATAGACTTCTTCACTGTATTTGTTCCCACTTGATAAACGCCAAAATATATGGAGAGTGTTTTTGTAATTCTTTTATATTAATTACTTCCCTTTGGAGGACTCATTACAGTACCTGGGCCAGAATTTCAAAGTAATTTTATATATTTTTTTTGAAAAATCCAAAGCGTTATTGCAAACTATAGCAAATGAAACCAACTGACTAAAATAAATACTATATATGAATATAGCATTGGGTGGAGTAACTTAAAACTTTGGTGTCTGCAAGTATATAATAGATTATATAACTAGGTTTGAAAAAGCCTTTATACAATACACTGATTATACACTGGACAAAAATATATACATATCTGCCAAGATGTTTAAAGATAAATGTGAGTATTTTACCTTTGATTGATTTGCTTTTGTATACATCATGCATAAAAGTAAAATCTGTAAAAGGCTGCTGAAAAAGATAGATTTGGTTTATGCCCCCGTTGTAGATTGTATATAGAGTTTATTTCTATATTAGGCTATCTGGTAGTCTGTTGTAAAAAGTAATAAATAAACAAATAATAATAATAGAAGAAAAAAGAGGAGTTACTGGCTCAGCTATGTGGCAGAAGTCACCATGGACCTATACAATACATGAATATAAATAATATACTAGAACATATAACACATGATTGTAGTGCAATTACGATACCGACTTAGGACGGTCATTTAATTTGACAAAAGCCAAACAAATGTTGTGGTTAACCGGTTTACGGGCCCACCTTCCCACTCACCGTAACAGCAGAACAACCAAGGACGTACATTTAAAAATTTATAAATAATCCTCCATGTAAAGAACAAGGGTCAACAGGTATCGCATATTGAGAGGTCATAAAAATATAAACACGTAAGGTATTGTAAAACACATAATGGTATAAAAATATATGCGATATCTAAATGATAAACCGTGCTCTGCCAGTCTGAAAGCGAGCTAAGACCCTACTGTCCGCGCTACTCACTTTGTAAACCGAAAAATCTGGATTTTCACTTATTTCTCTTTAAGATAGTTTTACAAAATTGATATCAATCGACAGATCTTGTTTAGTCGTAACTTTTTGGTGTATGTTATATGTTTCTACGAGGAAACATTCGTATTTTATAGGTAAAAATCATTTTAGATAGGGCGTTTTCTATGTTAATTTTGACGTGACGTCGCCGATGTTTAACATTGAGTGTATGGGAAACATGGCGACGTCACGTCAAAATTTAACATGGAAATCGCCCTATCTAAAATTGATTTTTTTCTTTAAAATATGAACGCTTTTTCATACAAACATATAGTATACACCAAAAGTTACGACTAAACAAGATCTATCGAATGGTTTTGCCTTTTTGAAATTATTCTGAAGATGAATAACTGAAAATCCAGATTTTCCAGTTTCCAGAGTGAGTGGCGCGGACAGTAGATCTGTAGGAGTCCCGACTAACAGTCAGAGGGGACGAGGTTCAGGACCATGTCTCCTCTGAAAGAGGTTTGGACAAGGCCCGTCATATAGTCCCCTACGCCCTGTAAGTCAGCGTGCAACGTTCAAGTAAAAGTCTGCATAAAGCTGTAGAGGGGCCAAATACAAGACCTATAGTCTTTTTGATGATCTCAATATCATATTGTCTATTTAGAAGACGTTTGACTATTTTATTACATGATAAAATAACGTTATCGGAGCCTTTTACTTTCCTTAGTTTATATACGAGATCACCGTAAAAATTAGGATGGGAAATTCCATTGGATACATACTGTTGAAAAGAAATATTTCCAAATTTAGATAGAAGTTCTGAATAAGATCTGAAGAATTTGCCGAATGTTTTTCTTAGCTTGTGATATCTGTAACCTTAAGTTAAAAGTTTAGTAGTAATTTGTAAATTTCGTTTATGAAAGTCCAAAACATCGGTGCAGCCTCTGACAAATCGAACTAATTGAGATATATAGATACCATATGATGGGAGTCGAGGGACATCGCCATCCAAGTAAGGGAAATTTACAATAGGAAATCCAAAATCCTAACGTTTATCATAAATATTAGTATATATTAGGTTGTTGATAATTTTGATGTTTAAATCTAAGAAAGGTGTAGATTTATCTCAAGTATTAGCTTTATTCAATATGAGCTCTGGTGGATATATTTCTGATATAAATTGTTCGAATTCAGGGTTGTCGATAACCAAAATGTCATCCAAATATCTGCAAGTATTATTAAATTTGTCAATGAGGTCAAAACGTTTTGATTTTTGAATAGAAACCATAAAATCCCTCTCATAACAATAAAGAAATAAATCTGCTAACAGAGGCGCGCAGTTAGTACCCATAGGAATTCCAACTATTTGTTGATATATCTTGCCATCAAATTGCAGAAAAATATTATTCATGAGAAAATAATAAAAAAATAGATAATGAAAATAAATAAATGAAATAACATTGGTCCTAACTGTGAACAATACGAGAACTGACTTTAATATTTCATGTATATTTATGATAACAGTATCTTTTTGAAAAAACCTTAAGGCATTGACTGACCTTTCATCTACTTTTCAAAAACTTTAAAGGTTGACCACAACGATATCATTGTTTCTTAAACAACTTTTGTTTCCTTAAAGTAAAATATACGATCAAGGAATATTGTATTGTTGGTAAATATTATATCATTCTGCTTAATAGATTGAAGTGTTACCAGAAATATTCTCTTATTTCACAAATCACAATATATCTAACATCTATGATGAAAGTGGTTACTTCAATTTCTATTATAATTATATATATTCCTCATTTATGTAGCAGAATTCTACTATCAGCTTCATGTGTCTTGACTCATCCTACATGCAAGGTCTTATAAGGCGTTCGAAGATTTCAAACATATGAGTTCACTGCTTACCGAACAGTTATAATTACATGGATGTATTGAAATGCACAACTTAAATATGTCAACTTTCCACAATTTATACCGTCGTTACAATTACCTTGATTGACCATACCAATATTCATAATCTAATACATGGTCTTCTAGTAGTGGATAATCGTTTATAAGGATCGTGACTCTCATCTCTTGTTTAAGTGGACCACTTGCCGATCTTGATAATGGTTGTCTTTTTGTCCAAGCTAACGCCTTGTAGCATTGTTTTTCATAGTGACGTCATAATACGTGACATAATTGTATTGTAACGCCACACCGAAAAACAACGCCAAATGGTATTAGTTCAGACAAAAAGACCGGCAGGTGGTCAATTGTGATAACTATGGCATCGCGGCTGGTATTGACCAGTCCTTAGGGGATGCTTACTCAACCATGGTACCTGATCAGTCCTCGGTTTCTTCAGAGGTCTGTGTTTCCTATTATTCATCTGTTCTCTCATATATACAAGTATCGCGATATTGTTTATACTTGTTTATGTCTGATCTAAACCAGGACATCATGATATAGAATTCAAATCGTAAAACTGATTATACTTAATATTTGATCAGTCTGCCCTTAAACTGGAGATAAATCTCATTTGTATATGTACAGAATGATAATCAGTTTTAGTGACTCTCGAGTATCCTTCATCTAAGGATAGTGTTTGGTGATGATAAACTTGACAGCAAGAAATTAAGGCTGTCTTTTACATATTCAATTATTTGGAATTACAAGTTCGAAGTGAAATGCACAGAAGATACGTAATTGCTCAATTAAGAGATATGTGACATTATGAGTGCCATTAAGGTGTCGTAATGTTCTATATGCCTTAAATGGTCAAATAATGGAATAAATGGTATTGATTTTGTGAAACTAGGTTGGTGAGTTAAAGATCGCCTCAGACTATAACTATATCGATTCACCTTACACTAAGCCTGGAAAAACATTGTAATCACAAGGAAGGTATTCAACTATAATAAGATTATTCCTTAATTTCTCTTTCGGGCAGAAACCGTAATATCAATGCAGTTCATTACACAGAAAATTAGACCAATGCACGGACCAACCCAAAGCAGAAAGGGATCTTTTACGCCCTAACATGTACCGTGACACAGGACCTTCGATTTAAAAGTCTCACCCGTAAGACAACTTAACTAATATACACTTGTGGGACTGAAATACGGGAACTCTGGGCCAAAGTTCAAGCACACTACTGACTGAGCCAAGCCGGCCTCTGGTGTACCACATAAAACGTATTAACAAATGTCTTGAAATAAGCAAGACAGTAATCTAGAATGAACAAAGAACAATACTATAGTCCTTTAACATCTCCAAATAAGTGACCTGGATTTAACATCTATTCTTTTATTTGAACTTTGTCACGATATAATTCAGTGGAAAAGTGAAACATTTTAAAAATGAGTTGAATTTCAGTAAAAGGCTTTAATTTGTAGATTGAATCGTAATCAAACATTCTTGATTATGTTTGTCTGTTTGATTCTTGTTTTACGTCACAACAAGATTATAGCACTTACATGGTGACAGCATCTGCCTGATGTATTGTACAGAAATCTGGACTTATGCAATGGACGTAAGAAAGCTGGGTGGGAAATTTTCTTGAAATGTTTTTGCCGGCTCATTTGACCAAAATATGACTTTTGTCTCCATAATGTGTTCATGCGTGTATATTTATTTACTTCCTAGACTTAAAAAGTTGTTGCAGAACTTTTGCAACGGGTGTTGCATGCAACCAGGGGACGCTTACTCCTAACAGGCACCTCGATTTGTCTGAATGTGACTCTATGCACGATATTGTCCTTTTGTTCCATGGAATATGAGATATGGTTTACCCTTCGGTACTTTTTCGTTTATTACTATGTTACAGTGCAAGCCGAAGTTGTATGCAAAGTCTTCTTGTCCTCACTTCCACATAACGTCAAATGGCTGCTCTGGTAAATTATAATACATCTATCAGTCGCATTTAAGTCTATTTTGACTGGGTGTGTACCTTTGCATACAGCAGTAAAGAGTGTAGACAGATAATATGTCTAAGAAAAAGAGCGTCTAACACATCCACATTTCGAAAATTATTACTAAATATTGTTTAAAGGTCTACGATTCTCAAAAATATCTTTCAACTTTATTTCTTATGACTTTAGTTCAAGTCATATTTAACGATTTAACGAAACTGTATTGCGTTTACAGTGGCGACACTTATAATGTATATTTACCCGCTGCGCAGTATGTTTCCATTTACTATGTTCTACTGGTGCTTGCCAGATTTCCTTAATGCAGTTTTGCCGTTTGTATTGTAATGCTCTTTTTGGCCTTATGTGAATAATTCTCATCTTTATCTCATCTCATGGTCTAAATATTTCATTGTGCTGGCTTGTTATATATGCGGTATCCGATGTTGAATGTAGTTTTATTTTAAATCCACTGGTTCACTTAAGGTTTTCTTCTTAATCATTTCAGTCCCCGGATTTCTACTGTTAACATATTATAAGTTTTACACGTTAAAAAATTAAAAATAAAACACGTTTCGTATGATATACATAAAGATATTTTGGTTTTGCCTTAGGATTTTATGTTTTACATTATACTTCCACTCAACTACGGATTAACTATCTTTATTATGTATTACATATATTATGTTATTATGATTTATATTATGTATATTCTTTATATTAGTATCTTTGTTTCACAATGTATCAGCTTCTTTTAAAGGAAGGCAATGCTATGATATCGTACACAACAACATTATTCTATTAACTTTGAGTCCTATTTGTTCTGAGTCTGTTTCACAATGTTTAATCCCGATGATGGGCAGATATATTAGTACACAAAAGTAAGCTCTTAGTGAAAGAAAAAGAAGAGGAGTTACTGGCTCAGTTTTGTGGCAGAAGTCACCATGGAACTATACAATACATGAATATGTAAAAAAAAAACCTTTACGACTCCATTAATAAATCTTCTCAATTCCAGTGTGTAACAAAAAAAAAAAAACAAAACTCATAATAATGGCTAATATTTCATCTACCAGAAAATAAAGATGTAGGTGTAAAAGCGGATCAGGAATATATCACGGAGAATATTATAGCATCATATTGATTAAAATGATTAAATTGTATTGCTCGAAAATGAACTTTCTTGTCAACCTACTATTAACATGTAAAATCCGAAAGTAACTGGTGTCACATGAGTATGGCACTAACAAAAATGTACCACGGTGGGCATTCAGGGATCCCTGATATTCAGAGGTGAGACCAGGTGCCCGGGAGGAGTGAGCGTCTCCTGTTTGCCTAGCCACACCCGCCGTGAATGCCCTTACATACCGACGAAACATATATAATTCAGAACTGTAAAGGACAGATTCATTTGACAAAATTTTATCTAAAGCTGTACTTTGATTTTCATACATTTGATACAACAAAAATACAACAAATATGCCGGTATAACAATGAATGCGTATATTGCTAACTAGAAATCTGAGTTCTTATCTTGTACAGTATTAACGCCAGTATTTTGCCGATTTCCAGTAACTGTATGTATTTTCATTTCATAGTCAGAATTCTTTGAAGCCATCCTCTTAAGCCAATCCCCGTAAATCAACTTACGGTAAGCTTGTTTAATTTGTCGGTTTTTCACAGAATATATTAAAGGATTCACAATGACATGCGACCATCCTATGTATATAGATACCACATGGATCACGACGCCATATTTATCCATATGTTGATCTAATAACCCTAACACAAGGAAAGGGATGTAGAGTATAGCAAACGTGGTCAAGATGAGTATGACCGTAACGACTAACTGCATTTCATTCTTGTTATTACCAACTACTGCTTTGTTTGATCGGGCAACCTCTACCTTTTTTCTATTCTTAATAACTTTATACACGATTGCTATGTAACAATATATTAAAGTCGAGATTGTGGTTAGAAGAACAAAGCTTATAAGAAAATTTCCGAAGCTGCTATCCGTGTAAAGTGGATGACAGGTAAATCTGTGTACATCATACGAAAAGCTGCCCCAGGTTTCTGTCAGGGGAAATAAGAAAATGATAGGATAGATACTCCATGATATCACCATCATAGCAGTTGTATTCCTCCAGGAATAATATATTTTTTGATAAAGTGGAAAATGCACAATTAAGAAATAGCGATTGAATGCGATAAGGATTAATGCCATTAGCTCCGATCCTACGATACTGTTCATGATAAAACCACCCAGCACACAGCCTAGTCTGGACATTACAACTGTTTTATTGTCAAATGCTGCCGCCATTATTATTGGCAAGCAAACTGCACTCACCAGACAGTTTATAACAACGAAGTTTAGTACGAAAGCAATTGCAGATTGACGATGAAGACGAGACTTTAAAATGGCAATAATCATCAGTAGATTTAGAACACACCCTAGTATTCCTACAACAGTAGAACATATTTGGTGAATTGTTGTAATCGCCGAAGATACCGTGTCCAAATCGTTGTGTGTGATGTTAGTTTCATTAACCATCCTGTGTTTGCCGTTAGACGGTATATAAACAGAAGCAGCTGTCCCAGTCGTAATTTTCCTCGTTATGAATATCAAATCACTCCTAAATTACTGGTACAGTGTGTGCTCTGTACATGTTTATAATAAGCTTCTGTAATACAAAAAGATAGTACTTTATTACATCATTAAATATGACAAATATGAAATATATGTGGGCCTTTCATAAAATAATTGGATTTGGTCTATTTTCATTGATATGTAACTACAAACCGAGAGCCTGAATAATAGAGAGAAAACAAGCTTAACCACATTCATAATTTTGGGATTTATCTTTGATTACTGTTTATTACTAAAACTTATTTTATGCATTTGAATTTAATACGATTATTTATGTCTCGCATTACATATATCATAAATCATTTTGTTCTACCATGTATCTGTAACAATTTCTTGATATACAGAAAGGTACTGAGGCTTTGTGAACTTATCTTTTTGTATATTGTATTTGTAGGTTCTGGAGACAGCTCTTCGTGGACTAGTTTTTTATTTCATTTCTATGCAGATATACAATGATTTATATCAAATAATAATGTTTTCTATTGAGTATGCTGTGTTTGCTGTTAGTGGGAACAATGAAACATTTAATGGCTCCATTCGTATTAAAATATTTTGATAACTGAACGAAAACTTTTTTGTCGTTTTCATTTCTTTTTCTATTTCTTCCTTTCATTTTTTTTGGGGGTTTTTTTTGTTTTTTGTTTTTATTTTGTTTGGTTTTGGGGGGCTTTTTGCTTTGTCATTTGTCATCTAGTTAAGTAAGATTTCTTTCTTTTTAGTTTTAATAATCATTATATGAGACTTGTAAATATTTATGAAAACAAATTACTAATTTAGTTCATTTTAGTGTGTAGCTTGCAGGCTCTACAACAGGTTCTGATACCGGTGCAAGTTTTTTGTATGGGAGAATTCACAGTTTTGGAAAATAGATAGTAGGCAACATGTATCCCTTCGATCACTCATACTTAATTTTAAATATATGCGCTTTATCAGCTAATTACAAATTTTCGACAAAACTCCAAATATTTCATTGTCACCGAGTTTAATGTATAATTTCCACAGTCTCAAACTTCTGAATATGTCTTTTCAAGCGTTTAAAACGTATAAACATAAATCCTATTCACATGTAGAATTCACCTAAAATGTATAGTCTGAAGTATTCAAACCCGTAAAACAAATTAATAGATTTGAAAATCTGAAAACTACGTCTGTCTGTAAAAATCATTATCTATATCACATACCTTCATGGTGACTTCCATTCCTGATATGTCCAAGTGAAAATAAGGACACTTATGGATAATTAACATTCAGATGGTGGATTCATTAAATCATTTTATATACCATGAATATGATACTATCAGATGATACTATCTCAGCACAGCATTAGTCTGTTGTAACTGCAGAGGTTGTAACAGTCAACAATTATTGATTCCTATAGTAAATATTCTACGGTGTTAATGTGATTCGTATTAATGATTCAATGTGTTGACAGATGACGACCATAATCTATGTTGAAGTCATTATGTAATTATCGCATATACCTACATGGATTTGTATATATATTATGCTGTTTCCCGTAGAGAAAAGAGTTTTCTATAATAATTCCATTTGCCGTAATTTGTTTGTTTACATGATTGGTGCTTTAAATTAAGAATAAAAACTAATTTTCTAATTTTGTCAATCGGAGAATGCAGCAAACAATGAAACTTCCTACTTATTTTACACAATGAAGTGAGAAATGTGACTCAGTCATATGATAGGTACCATCCCGGGCAAGACAAATACTCGGATACACAAATGACTTTACAAATACTCTATGTACAGCCAACTGATTTTATGATGGCATATTAAAGGGTATGATTTGAATGATTTGAATTGAGCATGGTGTTTGTAACAATGGAGATCTGGCTTCAGAGGTAAAGAAAATGGACAGGGTCAAATATCCTGGGTCCTTTTTAATTTTACGTGTACTGTTCCAAAATCTATATTTGTCATGCCAAAATATAGGCACATATTATACTGATTTAGTATTGCCCTATTCTAGCTCACCTGACATAAAAGCTCAAGTGAGCTAAATCATAATGTGACTTCTTGAACTTTGTCATTTTGAATTTTTTTTTTAAATGTGATTTCTTTGATTTTCTTTTTGTACTTTGCTTAAATTACACACACACTTTGTTTATGCTATTTGATTTTAAGGAAAGAAATATTATTGTGAGAAATTAATGGAATGCTAAAGTTTATTTTAGGATTTTTATAAAAAAAAATTAAGATGAAAATGGAAGGTGTGCATAATTTGAATGCTATGTTCTGTAATTATGGACTTTTTCACAATTAATCCAAGGATATGATGAAACTTAAGATGATTGAAGTTCTTATGGTCCCTGAAAGATGTGTTTTTGCCAAAGATAGATTTCAGGGTAGGGCAAATTAGGCAGTGAGTTAGGAAATTGTACTCAAGTGAGTGATATAGGCCCATATGGGCCCCTTGTTCTCCTGCACAATTGTCAGAAATTAATTCAAACATGGCAAAGAGGTTAAGCAATAATGTATTTATACTCATGAACAGAATTCACTGAGATAATGGATCCTCTTGAAACATCATAAACACTAATAATTAAAATTTCCATAGAATTTGTGTGAATTTTTTATGTCAGCATAGATTTTTCACCAATGCCAAACATACAGTGTTTTACCCCAAAACCTATTATCATTTTGTGTTTTTGTGTTAAAAGATATTCTTTTTTACTACATGCTGTGATATTACAAATGTGTAGATTTTATAAATATGTAAAAATTATAGTTTTTCATAAAAGATGATCATTTTTAACATTTTGTGTTATATGGTTGTTATCACTGTAATAAAAATGTATTGGTGAAAAGTTGTAGAGATAACCATAAATGTAAAATGTTAATCATGATAGAAATTCAGATCCAAATGTATTCAAATACAGAAGTATATATTAATTCTATATTATTCTGCTATATCGTGCTTTTAAATTGTATGCTTGTATATCATACAAACATTCAAATTAAACATGTATATTGGTTGATTAAGTTAGACAAATTTACATACATTACAGTATACAACAATATAATTACTCAGTATGAAATTACTGAAAATTGCAACAAAAGTATACATATATATTCATAATAATATTGAAAAGTGTTAATTTATTAAGAGTTTTCTCCAGTCATCCCATCGCCTATTGAAGTTCTCAACATTACCACTATTGTGATACATGTATTTTTCCCTCTCATAATAATTTGAAAGATACATTCTAAAACAATTGAGTGATATAATGGCACTTTGTCTTGACTTTGAATATATGAAATATTTCAATAAAATATGATTAGATTTAATGTAATGAAATTCTTTTGGTGAATACCAAAAAGAATATGAGGTGGAGATAACAAAATCTTAATATTTGTATTTAATCTAATCCAATTATTAAACTCTGTCCACACAGCCTTTATAGGCGTACAAAAAACTAATAAATGTGCAATGGACTCAGTTTCTGATTTACATATGTTACAAAGTGAGAAGTCCTTGATTTTAAAAGTATATAACAGTGTATTTGTAGCTAGTATTCTATGTACTAGTCTGACCTGAAACCATCTTAGTTTTGTATCTTTTGTAATTACTAAAGGATTCAAATATGTTTGTTTCCAAAAATCTGCAGGTACACAAGTATTTAACATATCCAAATCTGGATCATTTAACCATTTAAATTCACATTTTGGCATTTTATACATAGAATTGACAAAAACTTCATATAGATCTTTACAACCTTTATCAGATGCAAAAATGATTTTTAAAAATGGTGGAATGGTAAGTTACACTTATCAGTCGTATTCTTGAGGGCAGGCCAGCACTTAACTAAACATCTTACCATGCCTAGATAGGTAGTAAATGGTAAGCATATAGAATATATGTTAATTAAATCTTGATGAGAGAGTATCTCACCGTTATCCTTAAATAAGTTTTGGAAAGAAGAAACCCCTTTTTTGTAGAGTCTTTCAATATAAATGGACTCATTATTGACTTTTAAAAGCGGGTTGTACCAAAGGAGTGAAATCAGAATATCATCTAATGAATTGGAGGCTGATTTTACTTGAAATTCCCCAAGAGAATTTAGAACTTTTTTCCAAAATGGGTTCGCAGTATTTTGAGATAGTTTGGTTATGTAAGCTGAACCAGAATGACAGATGGATTAAATATTACTATCAACTATTGTTCTAAATAATTGAGTCCAAATGCATTTTGAATTATAAAGCCTGCGAATCCAGATAATTTTAATGATTTAATGAAGTTTTCTACATCAATCATTCTGCAACCCCCTCCCCCTCTTTGGTAATCTTGAGTAATGATGTTTCAATTCGGTCTTCTTATTATTCCAAATAAAATTGTAAAATAGTTTTTGAATATGTTTTAGATTAGTTAGAGAGGGTTTCGGCATAGAAATAAAAAGATGATGGACTTAGGTAAAAGGATGGATTTTACAACTGTGATTTACCAAGTGTGGTGAGATTTCTTTTTGACCATGACTTAACATGCATAGTGATAGCTTGTATTCTCTCATCAAAGTTAATTTGTTCGATATTTTCTAGATTGGCAGTAAAATTAATGCCTAGGACATGAATTGGTTCATTTGTCCAGCACAGATTAGTATTAGCACACAAATTATATCTACAGTTGTACCTAGAACCAATCCAGATATTGGTGAAAAGGGGTTTTTTTATTATTATTTTGCTAATTTTTAATGAGATATTGATTCTCGTTTGAAAATAAAAAGTTTTCAGCACTGAAAATGTCATATTTTTCTTTAAAATTTCATAAAATCATGATAAAATGGAATTTACGAATTTAAATAGATTTATACATAGAAGGGTATTTCGACTTAGGCATAACCTTGTATTTCCCCAAATCAAATCTTTTATTCAGAGTTTTAATCAATCAAATGTTCTTCTTACAAAATAATTATAAATTGAATAAATATAAGTTTTTACAAATTGCATGATCTCATAAGACTACATTATTAATGTTAATCTGAATTTTAATTAAAATATTCAAATATGAATAATGCAAAAATATGAATGGTTTATGATATGTTCAAAATTGTTTATCTGTGTGGATTAAGTTCATCAATGAATGAGTTGCTGAAAAAAGGATACGATATCTCCGGCATTCTGTTTACAGCATATACCAGATTATTTTCTCTGACCCAAGTGTTTTAGAGAACATTCTCGACTGCGCAAATAATCCATTGTGGATCTGCAAGAGCTCAAAAGAGAAGACAGAAGACATCTGACCAAGCTGTCTGACACAAAATTATCAAGAACTTGCAAATAAAACATGATAATAGTCAAATAAACACAGAAAACGGCAGTGCAAATATATTCAATTGTACTGCAGTTATGATACGGACTTCGGCAGGTCAATTAAAGTAACAAACGTCACTCATTTGGGGTGTTTAATCGGATTACGGGCATCCACCTTCCACTTCTCTACAAAAGCAGCACAGTCAAAAGAAACGCATTTGAAAGTTTATAAATAATCTTCTATACATGTATAGAAAACAGGACCATTTCAAATCCCCAATTTTCAATAATATAACTAACATCTAGTCCTTTGGCTTTTCATTAATTCATAAGAATATTTCTCATTAAAAATTGCAGAGCAGAATAGCATCTATTATCCTTTACAAAAATGGTATTCGCAGATATAAATATTTCGTTTTAGATTACGGCGATACATAAAAATCACCTTCTGCATCTTATAGGTAATATGCCAAAGTGGAGATTAGGAAGACGTTAATATTTCCGAGTTTTTTTTTTTTTTGGTGGGATAGTTTTCCAGCAAATTCTTAGCATTTCAACGGGGACTAGCTGCATCGTGTTTTTGGCTGACATTTTCTATATCCATGTCGATCTCCAATAGAATCTGAAAGAAACAGCTTTTCTGGCTGACATTTTTCAGATTTACAATGTGAAGAAACGGTTAGCGTTGCGATTCTATTTTACATACAGATACATCGACAACGTTTTTTTCAGTCGACAATTCTGACTTTGAAGATCAAATAACGACATCTATCGCAATGATCTCGATATAAAAGACACAACTGAAAGCACGCACCTGTTCTTCTTGGTACGTCGATGTGCTCTTGTCACTTACTGTTGATTGTTGTTTATACATCTCTCTTTAGAGACATTGCGATTTCAACTTCAACTTCGGAGTAGCTATTGACTCTTCAGTTCACAACATAGCTATACTTGGGCAAATTCTTAAAACAAGGATATCGTGCTGAGAATGTCCGAAATTGCCACTGACGAAATTCTTTCCCCACACAAGGATATGTTAGAGAGTAGTCGGAATTACAAGTGAGAAAATTCTTCCAACGCACAAGGGTACGTATGTTAGAGAATGTCCGAAATTGTTTCCCACACCCAAGGAATTGTTAGAGAATGTACGAAATTGTCACTGAGAAAATGTTCTTCGCACACAAGAATATTGTGAATGAGGAAATTCTTCGGTTGATATATGAATCTCATGTTAGTTGAGGTTCCTCTTCCCTAGATATTAAACGTCATTTTGGGGCTTGATCATTGGCACATTTTCTGGAAATTATAAAGCACCGATGTCCTAAAATACATGTTCGGTTCTAAATCGTTTATAGGCGTAGGAACTGGGAAAGAGGGGGTGCCTCATTTTTTTCGCTATAATATTTTAGTAAAAAGATTTATTTGTACTGTTAATAACTTAATTGTCCAGTATTTCTTAAATCCCTATATATCATAATTAGGTTTAGGTATCGTTATATCTGTAAAGTACATGTTTATATGTTTTATTGTTTGTTATTTATGTATTACTTGTTTTACTGTTTGTTGATTTAATTTGTTTTAGTAACATAGCTTTAATGAGACCCTCCCCCCCCTTTTCCCTTGCTAATACATGTATATCACCTTACGTTGTAATACGTTTGTTTAAAATTTGGCGATTCAATTATCTAGGTTAGCGTTGCATTATTACTATATTTAGTATCATTTCTTTGACTCATGACCTACTTTCACCAGCTGCTCGCATGCAGGTGCTCGTTAATTACCTTCTCCCGATGAGCTGCTGCATTTCCATATATACAGAGGGAGCAGTCTTTACGTCAGTTCAGTTCAATTCTTTTAGCACGGTACTGATGGCTTTAACCAGAATGGATTTATGTGATTTATATGTGACTGCTTTATTCTGGATGTACATGCAGAACTTGGATTTGTAAAAAAATTAATGAACTTTGTACTATACATGGAATTATCATTTCCTGTCGGATCTCCAAAGAGAACAAATGATAGCTGTCTGTACTTATGTCTTTAATGAATAACAGAACCAGTCCACCGCTCGGAGGGAATATACATAGACGTTACATATCATAAGTAGCGTATATTTTATTTGTTTAGTAAAGTGTTGTATTTATCATCAAATGGAGGAAATATCAGCGTTATGCAAATTAGAATTAGAAAATTAGATTAAAGATAGATTCAATATTTATTCCGGAAACTAAAATTATTCCGTGTGTAGAAGTTTTTGTTTTTCCATCTTTTAAGATCGAAAATTATATTCTAATGATTTAATAATGAGCAAGTACCAATTAAAGATTTTGAAATGTTTTGATTTTCTGTCTATGAAATTTTACGCCGAGTCTCGTTTATTGATTGTAAATTAATTAGAATACGAATGTATATCTATTTTTGTTGTGAATTACATAGTCGATATTTTACATAAGAATGATTGAAATAAGATACTGTGCCTTAGTATAATATATATATATATATATATATATATATATATATATATATATATATATATATATATATATATATATATATATATATATATATATATATATATATATATATATAAAGCACAAAAAGAATCAATGAAACAACTGGGAGTACTATGGGCCTTGGATCTCCGAAGAAATACCTGTAGAAAATAAAGCCAAATTAGACAAACTTGTAATATAAAGCACAAAGACACTACAGCTAACAAGGCACCCTATATTTCACTTATATTCGTTTCCCGTTTGGGACTCGAACCCACGACCTATGGTACTAAATCACCTACGTAGTTGTCATGCATCCGACCCTCTAACCTACTGAGCTACCCGAGCTCCACAAAAATGGAGCTTTAATAGCCAATCATTAGCTAATCGCATGCATGACAACACGGCCGCGGAAAGTGAAGGAATTTACCCGACGTAAACGCAGGCGGATCCTCTGAGAGAATACAACACTGAAAGAGAAATAAACATATAAAGCACAAATAGAATCAGTGAAACACCTGGGAGTACTATGAACTTTGGATCTCCGAAGAAATACCTGTAGAAAATAAAGACAAATTAGACAAACATATAAAACACAAAGACACTACAGCTAACAAGGCACCCTATATTTCACTTATATTCGTTCCCCGTCTGGGACTCGAACCCACGACCTATGGTACCAAATCACCTAACTGTCATGCATCCGACTATCTAACCGACTTAGCTCCCCGACTTCACAAAAATAGAGCTTTAATAGCCAATCATTAACTAATCGCATGCATGACAACACGGCCGCGGAAAGTGAAGGAATTTACCCGACGTAAACGCAGGCGGATCCTCTGAGAGAATACATCACTGAAAGAGAAATAAATATATAAAGCACAAATAGAATCAGTGAAACACCTGGGAGTACTATGGACCTTGGATCTCCGAAGAAATACCTGTAGAAAATAAAGACAAATTAGACGAACATATAAAACACAAAGACACTACAGCTAAAAAGGCACCCTATATTTCACTTATATTCGTTTCCCGTCTGGGACTCGAACCCACGACCTATGGTACCAAATCACCTACGTAACTGTCATGCATCCGACCCTCTAACCTACTGAGCTACCCGAGCTCCACAAAAATGGAGCTTTAATAGCCAATCATTAGCTTATCGCATGCATGACAACACGGCCGCGGAAAGTGAAGGAATTTACCCGACGTAAACGCAGGCGGATCCTCTGAGAGAATACATCACTGAAAGAGAAATAAACATATAAAGCAGAAACACCTGGGAGTACTATGAACTTTGGATCTCCGAAGAAATACCTGTAGAAAATAAAGACAAATTAGACAAACATATAAAGCACAAAGACACTACAGCTAACAAGGCACCATATATTTCACTTATATTCGTTCCCCGTCTGGGACTCGAACCCACGACCTATGGTACCAAATCACCTAGCTGTCATGCATCCGACCATCTAACCGACTTAGCTACCCGAGCTCCACAAAAATGGAGCTTTAATAGCCAATCATTAACTAATCGCATGCATGACAACACGGCCGCGGAAAGTGAAGGAATTTACCCGACGTAAACACAGGCGGATCCTCAGAGAGCATACATCACTGAAAGAGAAATAAACATATAAAGCACAAATAGAATCAGTGAAACACCTGGGAGTACTATGAACTTTGGATCTCCGAAGAAATACCTGTAGAAAATAAAGACAAATTAGACAAACATATAAAGCACAAAGACACTACAGCTAACAAGGCACCCTATATTTCACTTATATCCGTTCCCTGTCTGGGACTCGAACCCACGACGTATGGTACCAAATCACCTCTAGCTGTCATGCATCCGACCCTCTACGAATATAAGTGAAATATAGGGAGCCTTGTTAGATGTAGTGCCTTTGTGCTTATATATATATATATATATATATATATATATATATATATATATATATATATATATATATATATATATATATATATAATTCAGTTCCTACACCACTATCGTTTTAATCTCAATTTTCAAGAAATTGTCCAAAATGACCCAATGGGCCTATTTCGAAATAATACCAAATATTTTTAAAGACCTAACTATTTTTGCCTTTTTGATGAAATTTGTATGTTTTGAATGAATTCAAAAAGTGAACGAGTTACGGGCAAATAGGTAAAGACAAATACTTCTTCCGCTTATGATTTTCAAAAAGCTAATCTATTCATATTCTTAATCAAAAACCAGAGAATGATTTCCTATTCCATAAGTCAGCCCGGATGCTATGTACCAGTATTCGTAAAGCACTAGGAAGAATTAAAAAAAGTTTCAGTAACATTCATATCACATTCCTATCCCTACATACTTCAACATCAATACTAACAAGGTAAGTTGAAATTTAGCGATAGAAGTGGCAATAGCGTTAAAGATGTGTTCACTTCACATAGTGTCAGTGATATAATTCGAATGCAGGGATAGGAATTGTTTCATCCAAATAAGAGAGTGATATGTAACTAATCTCAATGAAATATGATGATATACTTTTATTCTATCTTTTTTATTAGTAGAAGTATATTGTTATTCATTTTTGGATATTGATGTCCACTGTGGTATGTGATGTGAGTAACACTGCATTAGCTCCTTTTTATATTACATGTACATTATTTGGTTGAATCAAAGATCAAATCTTATATTCTTAATCTAGCATAAATAGCAACTATGAAACACACTAAAACACGTTTAAAAACAATACAGTTGAAAGATAAAGGCTGGTAAAGACTGTTATCATATAACATATTTATTAAAGTGGATTGTTGTGCTACATTATATCTTTAATCAATAAACAGTATACCAGAAATAAACAGTATACCAGAAATAAACAGTATACCAGTATACCAGTATACCAGAAATAAACAGTATACCAGAAATAAACAGTATACCAGTATACCAGTATACCAGAAATAAACAGTATACCAGAAATAAACAGTATACCAGTATACCAGAAATAAACAGTATACCAGAAATAAACAGTATACCAGAAATTGATTTCAATGTTTCAGCGTTGAGCACTTAACTAATTTGATACCATTAGATATACGAGGTATGATAAAAAGTTCTCGGTCCGATGTACTTTGATACAATGAATAAGTATCATGCCCAAAATTCATTATTCAATCATAGTATAGAATAGAATATGGTTAATTTCCAATACTGGGAGCAATTCTGAGCATAAACAGGTGAAATTGAACAACAAATAAACTATACTAAACTAAACAATCTGCATTCATACAAATTACAAAACAAATAAATAAATGACTAGATTACTAAGTAAGAAGGGAAGAGATCCAATAGACAGACAATAATAAGCATTTTGAACCTACTGCTACACCCCTCCCCCAGAGAGAAAGAGAGAGAGAGAGAGAGAGAGAGAGAGAGCAGTGAATAAGTATCTGAGTAAGAAGGGGATGATTCCCAAGGAAACTCATGGACACTCCATGAAAACCTTGAGAGGGAGTCATTTTCTTTTAGTACTACCCAAAGATAGGCTAATGAATTTAGAAGAGTGTTGGTTGGTTTTCAGTTTTTCAGTTATATCGCGACATGGAAGCAGGAGGTTACCAACCTCTTAAACATTTAGAAGAGGGTAAGAGCATTGCTGATGAACGGTGGACCTCCCAAGGAAGCTACCACAGACGAAACATTGATATTGTGCACACTCTTGTCATTTGTGACAGAAGGCGAAACCTCAGAGATATAGCCAGAGATGGCATTAGTAATGGGGCTGGGCTGCACAATCAGTTTTAACCGACATAACTTTTTAATCGACATCTTAGGCATGTCAACGGCTAGTTCCTAAAGTGTTTACTGGAGAACAAAAGATAAACAGGTATGATGTTTCTTTGCATCATTTATCTCGCTATGAGGATAATCCGGAGAATGTTATGGGCCGAATTATAATTTAGGATGAAACTTGGATTCAACATTTTGATCCTGAATCTAAGAAACAAAGCATGCGATGGATTCACCCTCGCTCACCACTCCTATGAATAAAAGAGAGTTTCCTCAACTGGGAAAGTCATTACCTCTATCTTTAAGGACAATCGGGGAATAATCATTTTTTATTTTCTTGTGAAAGGTCGTACGATAATTACGCAAATAAGTGAGAGTAACTACGTCAAGAGATAGTGAGAAAGAGGAGAGGGAAGCTAACTAGAGGCGCTCTGCTTTTGCACGATAATGTACCCGTTCACACTTCCCACGTTGCGACGGAATGCAGCTTCGAGGTTCTTCCTCGTCCCCCCATATTCTTCAGATTTAGCCGTATCTGACTTCTGTCTTTTCTCAAAACTAAAATATTACTTACGTGGTAAGAAGTTTGGAAGTAAAAAGGGCATCATGGACAATGAGTGCTTAGAGGAAAAAGCATTCCGGTTTGAAGGGATTCAGAAATTGAAACAAAAGCATTGAGATATAAAGGGAGATTATAATGGTTTATTTAAACACAAACTCCAGGTTCATTTTTAATAGATAATATGATATTTCATGACATTTAAATATATGAATAAATTAAAATACGAATTAGCCATAATTTACGTATCTTGCACACAAATTACTTTGTATACGGAAACGATAGAGCTGCAATGATTATTAGTTTCAATAGAATGTTTAACTAAGAATTAAATAAAGATTGTGAAAATCAAACTGATCTTACTGTTAGTTGACGGTGAATTCATGCAATTAAAATGTCTCAATGCCGTTGAAACCCAAGAACTATACACGTCTAACCTGTATGAAAACTGAACTCAAAGTGCATAAAGATAAATCACGAAATGCGGGAAAAGTCCATTAAACAATTCAATTGGACAATAATTTCACATGACAGAAATGACCATACAGGTAATATAAACAAAGGTAATGACACAGAAAAACTGACCACTAAAGACCCAAGGGAGATAGGGATTAAATACATTTAAAATATACGTGTATGCAATGCAATAATGATAATGAATGATGTAAATGATAAATGTATTAACAATGATGTAAATGATAGATGAAAACTAATGCAAATAATCCAATGATCAAGCGAGATAACTCTTGCGATTAATTCTCGCAGTAGATTTTAAAAATTGTGAAACAGGTACGACATTATTTTAAATAAAACACAAAAACAGCCATTTTGATTTACAAAATTATTTATTTAAATCAAAATACACCCTATTACAATGGAAAAGACAACTCTTTCAATCCTGGGTTTCCTAAGTGCACGTGACCCAGAACGTTTTTATCATACATATTAAATATATGTACAGTTACTATATTTAGAGAGCCGGTGTGGCCTAGTAGATAAGGTGCCCTATTCGTGATCGAGAGGTCCCGGATTCGACTCCCGCCCTGGGCCCACCAGTGTTCTGTCTTTCAGATGAGACGGTAAAAATCGAGGTCCCGTGTCACGGTAGGCGTGGCACATAAAAGATCCCTCACTGCTTCGGGTGGGTCTGTTGCAAAGGTCTAAATTTGTATGCAATGCATCAGGCAGATGCCGTCCCCATATACGTGAAATAATCGTGGAGTGACGTAAAACAATAATCAATCAATAAAACTATATTTAGAGAATAAAATTCAAATAAAGTTTAAATTAAGGAAACCATGGCATGCTACACGGCCATTACAAATATAGCCCTGTCTCAAGATGTGGCGAGTTCCCACAACTCTTCAGTTGCGTGCACGTCGTAGGGAGGCTTTTTTTTATATCTTCAGTACTTGGCAAGCAGCGACAAAAGGCCAAAAATCAAAATGTCATACAATCAAGAGTTATGTCCCGTCACAAGTCATAACTCATGTGTCGAGCAGGGATCGAACCAATGACTTTTAATGTCGTAGAGATATCTTTGCATATCGCCAGAACCTGTCAGATAGCGGCAAACATTTCAAACCGCTTACAACAGTCCCGCGATGTTTGTGGCGTGCACATGTCAAACACATGTCGAATGGGTTCGCCCAGTACTTGAGCTCATCTTCATCTTGATTAAAATTACTAGTTGTTGAGTGCATATATAGTGCAGTAAACGTACCATTTTACCCATTTATAAATGTCCTGTAACATTATATATAGTCTAGAATACTGTGGCGATGAGATATTCGTGGCAATATGGCTGAAAAAGCCATATACTCTGTGGATTATTTCATATTATGGACCTTAATTAATGTATTTAAGACTTAAGTAAAGCAGCATTACAAGTCTGGGTATAATCTTCAATATTGAACAAAGATACATGTCAACATCAGAAAATTAAAATTTTGTGCATATGTTATTGACTCAGCCTGGTAAATCAATTTCCGTTCATTGTCATAAATGACAATTATAAACTCTGATAACTGACAACAAACATCTACGATGTGCCGACTATATATATCATGTATGATGTGCCGACTATATATATCATGTACGATGTGCCCACTATATGTATCATGTATAATGTGCCGACTATATATATCATGTATGATGTGCCGACTATATATATCATGTATGATGTGCCGACTATATATATATCATGTATGATGTACCGACTATATATATCATGTATGATGTGCCGACTATATGTATCATTTATGATGTACAGACTATATATATCATGTATGATGTGCAGACTATATGTAACGTGTATGATGTGCCGACTATATATATCATGTATGATGTGCGGACTATACATCATGTATGATGTGCAGACTATATATATCATGTATGATGTGCCGACTATATATATCATGTATGATGTGCCGACTATATGTATCATTTATGATGTGCCGACTATATATATCATGTATGATGTGCAGACTATATATATCATGTATGATGTGCAGACTATATATATCATGTATGATGTGCAGACTATATATATCATGTATGATGTGCCGACTATATATATCATGTATGATGTGCAGACTATATATATCATGTATGATGTGCAGACTATATATATCATGTATGATGTGCAGACTATATATATCATGTATTATGTGCAGACTATATATATCATGTATTATGTGCAGACTATATATATCATGTATTATGCGCAGACTATATATATTATGTATGATGTACCGACTATATATATCATGTACGATGTGCCGACTATATATATCATGTATGATGTACAGAGTATATATATCATGTATGATGTGCAGACTATATATATCATGTATGATGTGCAGACTATATATATCATGTATGATGTGCAGACTATATATATCATGTATGATGTGTAGACTATATATATCATGTCTGATGTGCAGACTATATATAACATGTATGATGTGCCGACTATATATATCATGTATTATGTGCAGACTATATATATCATGTATTATGCACAGACTATATATATCATGTATTATGCACAGACTATATATATTATGTATGATGTACCGACTATATATATCATGCACGATGTGCCGACTATATATATCATGTATGATGTGCAGACTATATATATCATGTATGATGTGCAGACTATATATATCATGTATGATTTGCAGACTATATATATCATATATGATGTGCAGACTATATATATATATATATCATGTATGATGTGCAGACTATATATATCATGTATGATGTGCAGACTATATATATCATGTATGATGTGCAGAGTATATATATCATGTATGATGTGCCGACTATATATATCATGTATGATGTACAGACTATATACAACATGTATGATGTGTAGACTTTATATATATCATGTATAATGTGCAGAGTATATATATCAATCAAGCAGATTTTCATAGAACAACATCTATTTGTACCAGTATATGATCATATATAACATACAATTAACAAAATTTACTACGATCCATTTCAGACAAAGGTGCAAACGTCTAAACAAAAATGGCGAAGTATAGCGTTTCCCTGACGAGAATCCACCAGGTTTTTTCATCAATATTGTGGATCACAGGCTTCTTTTTCAATCTCATTACAATAATTGCCATTCTTAAATCTCGTTTACATGTACAGCCTGCTTACGTTTTTGTGTTAAACTTCATCTTCATCAACTTCTTAGTAAGTGCTCTCTCTTTATCAGTAATCTTGGTGGCATCCTTTGATGACAACATTATATCATCCGATGACATCATCTATAATGTTCTGGGTTACATCAATGACATTTTGATTGGAGGCGGGCTGATGTCACTTGTACTTATTGCTCTAAATCGTTATGTATTCATTGTACATTTTGACATGTATGCCCAGATTTACAGTTCCCGTAAGAACGTTACAGCTATGTTGATCGTGTCCTGGGTCGTATTCCTAATGCTTTACCTATTACCGTTGACTGAAGTGTGGGGAGTGTTTAGGTACGTCAGTGTCTTGTGTATATGTCACACCGTCTATAGGTACGATCATTTTGGTACGTATCTCGTTTTCTTCATCTTAATAACGACAGTGCCATGCTTGGTGTATTTTTATGCTGCCATTCTATATAAGCTTGTGACGAAAAGAAACAGTGACAAATTCAACGATGTAACAAGGTTAATTAATACTGAAATCACCAACAATGAAATGAAACTTGCGGTAACCATTATCCTAATTTTGACATGTGACGTCATATTGTTAATGCCGTTTTTAGTTTTGACACAACAGGATCCTGGATGTGAAAAACACGACCCTATTTACCACATGGTTGCTTTGTACATAGGATTTTCACAAATTATTGTAAATGCCATCATATACGCTGTAATGAATCGGCATATTAGACAAGCGTACAAGAATATGTGTGGATTAAAACCAACTTCCACTTCAATAACTGAATAACAAAGAAAGAGGAGAAGGAAGACGAAGAAAAAAAAAAATAAGTAAAAACCCACATTTTTTTCTGCGATGTAATTCATATCGGAAATGATTTATATAAAACAACGATAATTTTATTCGCAACAGATATGCCACATATATATTTTATAAAATGGTTCGTTTAACAAAGAAATCGCGGCATTAAGTCATTTGCCTACATAAATTTTCGTAACGGCGCAAGGTTTCACATGGAAAAAAAGTGACAGGTACGGTAAAACAAGATTTTTCGTTGAATTGTGGAAGTCGTAAATGAATACGTGACTGCTGGGATATATATATATATATTCTATAACAATATCGGAAACAGGATTCCCATAAAGTTGAAAATAACACTTATTATGAGTCAGCTATAGATAAATAAAGAATGTGGTATTACATATATGTATATTCACTCACATCGGTACGGGATGAACTGTACATTTGACCTTTTTACGATATTTTATTAAAATGTTCATTCATCATTATACTGTTTTGAATTTTCATTTAAAATTAATATATATTTTTTTCATTAATATTCTTTATGAACTTTTCAGAAACGATAAACATGATCTTACGTGTAAGCATCACTACTGCGAACCTTACATCAGATGTAATAGGTCAACAGTATATATATATATATATACATATTTCTCTGTTAGTTACATACTAAAATATATATATATATATATATATATATATATATATATATATATATATATATATATATATATATATATATATATATATATATATATATATATATATATATATATATATATATAAACTTTGATTTAAGCGTGTAACATATGACAACCCCAACCGTGCGTCAACTGATTGAATGTGTGACCGAATGATATGTTGATGTAAGTAATTAATTATATTTTCTTACATATAATGTAGGAGTAATTCATACTATGATTTAAAGTTATCATTCAAGAGATAAGTTGAAAGATAAGTTGACAAATTTGTTCAGACCGGATGACTACAGTAACAAACCAAAAGCATAAGAAGGACATAAAACTATGGGTTTTTGGGGGTTTATTGGCTAGATCAAAACAGGGGTGGATCTAGAGTGGGGCCACAGTAGGTCACGGAGAGGCTCCTTTGTTGACAAACTTCTTCGGACCGGATGGATTAAGGGCAACAAATCGAATGCAACAAAACTTGACAGGAAGCAAGTACTCAGGTCCTCTACCTTTTGAGCTGATCCGTTAACAAATATGGCTGCCCTGTCCTTTGAATGGCTTACACAGTTTCGAAATTTCTTTGCAGCTGTGGCATAGACTTTAACGACACTTAATAGAAAGCTAGTTCTTGAAGGTCATCTACATCGTTTGCAATTTGGGGGTCGATAAGTCAACAAAATTGGTCACCATAGCCTCTAATTGGCTAGCACATTTTGATTTCACCTCTGCAACGTCTGTATGGATTTTAATGAAACTTGACCCGAAGCAAGTACTCAAAGTCTCCTAAACAAATCTCTGTTAAAATAGAAGAATTTTAGGCTTTGCAGTTTGCATGTTTGCATCAGGTGAGCGATATAAGCCAACTTGAACCTCTTCTTTATATCAAGAAATAACGGAAATCGATTTCCTGTTATAAGAAATCAAATTATTCAGAACAAATAATCGATTTTTTTTATTATTTAGACAATATATATTATATAATTTCTACATTTTTACATTAACATAACACGCATATTTTCATTTTTACAAATGATCCATAAATCACGTACCCGTAGGTCACATTACCTACTTTAATAACTGATGCACACAGAGTCACAGTTTCAAATAAATGTCAATATTTGAAAACTTTTTAAATCGTTAAAAGCTTTTACATTCGGCATAACGTTATTTGTCTCCGAAATTAACTTAAGGAAATACTCCGCTCGCAAAATTTTTATGTCTCCGTACTGAAGAGTTCACTTATCAAATGCATGTTGATGACAAGAAAGATAATTCTGATATAGTTATTAATAAAGCTGCAGAATTTCCAGGAATATTGCAAATAAAGATTTTCTTTGTCTTTTCACAGGAAAGGTTTCAATTTCTTTGCTTTATTCAGGTGATTATGTATCCAAAATATTTTATTTCAAATGTGAAAAGAAAATATCCGCCAGAAAATAAAATATCGAGTAATGTGTTATTCTTGCCTTTACATGGCAATGAAAAATGTCTGAATCAGTCAATGTGTGTGTGTGTGTAGGTGTGTGTGTGTGTAGGTGTGTGTAATCTTGAAGTTTTACAACGACAAAATGAGCACGGTCTACATTCGTCGACAGCTGTAGTTAAATTGTATCTTAACATTAAGGAAACACTTACGAATTAAAACGTTACAGAATAGGGGTGAGGGAAGAAATGTGGCTCTAGGTTGGGGTTTCTCCTTGAAACCGGAACTTCTACCCCGGATTTATCTGAGAAGGGGTGGTGATGTCTAAAGTAGGATTTCCCCCATGAGGGAAAGGAAGGTCTACTATAGAGACAATTTTCCTAGGGGGAAATCTACTCGGAAGGGGGAGGGGGGCTACTCTATAACACCGGGATACGTAACCACTGCTTGGTTAACATCATCAGAGACGAAGTACCAGAATATGATTCTCCTGTTTGGTAAGCCTCATCAAAGACGAGGCGAGCTGCCATGATACGCATCTCCTCTGTTGCAAGCCTCATCAGAGACAAGACGAGGTGCCATGATACCCATCTCCTGTTTGGTAAGCCTCATCAGAGACAAGACGAGGTGCCATGATACGCATTTTCTCTTTGGTAAGCCTCATCAGGGACAAGACGAGGTGCCATGATACGCATTTTCTCTTTGGTAAGCCTCATCAGGGACAAGACGAAGTGCCATTATACGCATCTCCTGTTTGGTAAGTCTCATCAGAGACGAGATGAGTTGCCATGATACACATTTCCTCTTTGGTAAGCCTCATCAGAGACGAGGCGAGTGGCCATGATACACATCTCCTTTTTAGCAGACCTCATTAGAAACAAGAAGAGGTGCCATGATACGCAACCCCAGTTTGGCAAGCCTCATCAGAGACGAGACGAGTTGCCATGATGCACATTACCTGTTCGGTAAGCCTCATCAGAGACGAGGCGAGTGGCCATGATACGTATCTCCTCTTTGGCAAACCTCACCAGAAACAAGACAAAGTGCCATGATACACAACCCCTCTTTGGCAAGCCTCATCAGAGACGAGACGAGTTGCCATGATGCACATCTCCTGTTTGGTAAGCCTCATCAGGAAGGAGACGAGGTGCCATAATACGCATTATGTGTTTGGGTGTATGATTAAAATAATGAAAGACGTCTTCATTTCGTTTGTGTTTAAAACACCTTGGAAGACAAAGAATTCCTTTTGAACTTGTATTATTTCTATAACTACCGACAACCTCTGCATCAAGATGCAAACACATGATTACTATTATACAACAACAGATGATTACTATTATACAACAACAGATGATGAATACTATTATACAACAACAGATGATTACTACTATACAACAACAGATGATTACTACTATACAACAATAGATGATTATTATTATACAACAATAGATGATTACTATTATACAACAACAGATGATTACTACATGTACTATACAACAACAGATGATTACTACTATACAACAATAGATGATTACAATTATACAACAACAGATGATTTCTATTATACAACAACAGATGATTACTACTATACAACAATAGATGATTACTATTATACAACAATAGATGATTACTATTATACAACAACAGATGACTGCTATTATACAACAGATGATTACTATTATTAAACAACATTAGCGGAATCAGTCAAATTTACAGAAAACAAACTGACTTTCCTTTTCAAAAAATCCTTCTTTCGTGTGCGTGTGGGTTTTAATAACGATAAAAGCAGTGTGTGTCACAATATTCTCCTGACGTATGTTCCGTGTGCACATTCTTTTCTACAACATCACTGAGAAGTACAAATAAGACATTTACCCATAAAGATTTCATTATCAAGTAAATTGGGTAGAACTTATAAGTAGTATTTAGCTTAACTTTCAGATGTGAATGTTTAACTTAATCTTACTTCACATATCAACTGCTGTGTATACATATTGACAGCATTATCGACGTGTATGCCTAGAACGTACCGCTATAGGACAGTGTTTATAACAGCTTTGAAGTAATTTGTATTTATCTCATAATTCTTGTAATTTTCAGGCATTTATGTCACATATTTACGATTCTATACTCCACACTTTTTTGTATTCCTTCAGGAGTATTCAAATTTTTCAATAAATATTACATGAAATTAACGGAACTTTTGGAGACGGGGGGACTGAGTTCCACTGAAGTTCTTCTTTTGTCAAATTCATAATCCTTCTTTCCTCCAAACATCGCGCCAAGTCTTTTGGACACATGGACGAGTGAAGTTCGCCTGCGTTTTAAAATAGACTTTTGTTGCTGAACCAATTTGGCTTCACGTAATAGAGCTTGAAAAGCGATATTAATAGTAACAAAACTGTCCGCTGCAGATACTTCGTAATATTGGCAATTGTATTCTAGCGCCACCTGGTGCCCTTCATCTACTCCAATAACTCGTCTATGTTCAAGATCAGTCTTATTGCCTAGTAACAAAGTTGGGATGTAGTTAGCAGAACGCGCTTTGCTGATATTTTCTAAAATAGTTTTTGCTTTGTCAAATGAGCTCACATCACATATACTGTATACGATGACCACGGCATCCGCCCAGCTTACTTGAGAGTCATTAGGCAAGTGCTGCTGGTTCTGAAAAAGGCAAAAACTTTGAAAAATGATTACATGCCGTCATAGTCAGTAGGGACTTAAGATTTTATAGAAGTCTATCCGTCAGTCATTTTATCAAAAGTTGTCTTACCACTTATCAGATTCAAACCAATGCCATGTCGATACATGTACTTAGTTATGAAAAGAGAAAATGACTATTGATTTTGTATTAAAAACTTTGTATAAAAAAGGGCCAAACAACATCTGAACCTAGAGGGAAAATATTTTTTCCGATGGTAAGGCAAATATCATATATTAGATTTAAACTAAATTTGTTTATACGTACTTAGTTACGAACATGGGAAGATTAATTGTCAGGTCCAAGAAATCTAAGCTTAGGGTCATAATTTAAAAAAATCCTAGATTCTCATCCAACTTTTCTGAACCAATGGGGCGAGAAGGGAGAATTTTAGTTTTTAATTTTTATTTTGTCTTCAGAGTAATCGGACACTAAATACAATAAAATGGGACCAGGCAAACACGGAATAGTGACAGTACTGTCAACTTTCACAATTTCATTTTACTTACTAATAACATATCTTAAACAAATTCAGTAAATATGAAAGCAAAATTTCATAAAATCTGTGATTAAATCAATTATTAAAAATGAAAATACAGTTAAAACATGGTTTCCGCATAGTGAATCAAGTACTAGATATTACATTTAAATCAAATTCAAATATATACATCTACTTAATTTTATATAAAATGAAGATGATTTTTAAATTTTAAATCAAAGGTCATAATAACTAAAAGTTAAAATATTGGAAGACTGTAAGTTTAAAATGAACAAAAAGTATGTAGGCAGTCTGCAGCAAAATAATACGTCGACGGGACACAAGTTTTACATATACTAACTATTTACGGTGTGTTACAGATGAATTTAGGTGGTTTACCAACTTTTGGCGGGAATTTGCTCTTTAAAAGCAATATTCAGATATCCGACCTTTATTTCTGTGATATAATTTGATATCAGAATGGTATTGTTAGGAGACATTAACTCTTCGATGATACTTTCAGAATGCCTGTTCTCTGTACACTATAAAGTATGCTATGATTTCTGTAAGAACGTATAAAAAAAGTCAGCGAATACTTATCCAAACTTAGTTTTCAAGGAAATATATACATATATATATATCAGATGTTGATTTTTTCAAAAGTATTTATGCTAACAATTGTGATAAGTTTTAGCCAGAAAAAAGTAAATTTTGACCTTCTTGTAACAGATATCCAGGATCTCAATGTCAGTGATATAGTCCTCCTGCCGGATACTAGACTTGTACAGTAAATCTGAAATAAACAAACTATAATTTACAAACATATGGTAATAATGAAATCATCGCTGAACGTGACAGTACTTTATACAGATGTGCACTCGTAACGTATAGAAAATTTCAAGGAGGTGAGTGATTTGCCCATGTTCAATACGGTAGATTATGGTTGTGCATATTGTCCTTGTTCTATACGGTAAATTATGGTTGTGCATATTGCCCATGTTCAATACGGTAGATTATGGTTGTAATTATTGCCCATGTTCTATACAGTAGATTATGGTTGTGATTATTGCCCATGTTCTATACGGTAGATTATGGTTGTGCATATTGCCCATGTTCAATACGGTAGATTATGGTTGTGCATATTGCCCATGTTCAATACGGTAGATTATGGTTGTGCATATTGCCCATGTTCAAATCGGCAGATTATGGTTGTGAATATTGCCCATGTTCGGTGCGGTAGATTATGGTTGTGCATATTGCCCATGTTCAATACGGTAGATTATGGTTGTGCATATTGCCCATGTTCAATACGGTAGATTATGGTTGTGATTATTGCCCATGTTTTATACGGTAGATTATGGTTGTGCATATTGCCCATGTTCAATACGGTAGATTATGGTTGTGCATATTGCCCATTATCAATACGGTAGATTATGGTTGTGCATATTGCCCATGTTCAATACGGTAGATTATGGTTGTGCATATTGCCCATGTTCTATACGGTGGATTATGGTTGTGCATATTGCCCATGTTCAATACGGTAGATTATGGTTGTGCATATTGCCCATGTTCTATACGGTGGATTATGGTTGTGCATATTGCCCATGTTCAATACGGTAGATTATGGTTGTGCATATTGCCCATGTTCAATACGGTAGATTATGGTTGTGCATATTGCTCATGTTCTATACGGTAGATTATGGTTGTGCATATTGCCCATGTTCAATACAGTAGATTATGGTTGTGCATATTGCCCATGTTCAGTACGGTAGATTATGGTTGTGCATTGTCTGTCTCATTTGTTTGATCGTGATTACTTATTGACAGTTTTGACTAACGTTAGAGCTTTTAAATACAATGGAATACGTATTTGCGATCTTGCGTATTCTCCAATTAGTCACGGAAAACTAAGCCAAATTTTAGATGAACCTCAAAACAAATTGCAACAAAAATTATTTTGCTACCATGCATTTCTTTGAATTCCCCCAAAACACCAGAAAAAGGTAGGCAGCGATCCCCCTGGGGGAAATGTGCTTAATTTGTATATTTCAAAATGGCCACCAAAATGACTATGCTTCAAAGGTATGGTCATGAATTAAATAATTTATTCACTTCTGTTCGCAAATTTGGAGAATTTTAAAAGTCCTAAAGTGTGTATCACAGATGAAGGAAGATGTTTATGTCCAAAATATATAATTTGGGTTGTCCCTTCATTTTCAAAATTCAAAATTGGCTGCCAAAAAGAATATTTTATATGCAAATACACTAATTGAGTGATATATTCACTTTCAAATACAATTTTTGAGCAAGTCTGTTTGTATCTAAAACAAATAATTTGGGTTGCCCCGTCATTTGCCTAATTCCAAAATGGCTGCCAAAAAGACTATTTTTGCATGCAAAATACACTAAATGAATCATAAATTCACTTTCAAATACAATGTTTGAGCAATATTATATAAAATCATTAAATATGTTTCTTAGTCAAGTCATCTGCTTTGGAGGATAGGGGTCGCCACTTATACATCTATACGAAAAATTAGCAGGATAGGTGTCGCCACTGTGAAATCTATATGAAAAATCTTGCAGGACAGGTGTCGTTAGTTGGTATAACAAATTGAATATACTAAAAGAATTTGTATATGTTGCATTTTGTAATAAAACAAGCATTGATTCAGATAAATGTTCTAAACATGGAGATTTGATGTATCTACAATGCGCCTACAGCACAATGGATGACCAACAGTTGTACCAAAAGAAAAAGGAGGCAGTAGTATAAACAGTGCCAACTATACAGTCCTAACGGGACAAATACCTCCTACGGCAACACAGTTGAATAACAACAAGATGAAAAGGCCATGACTGTGTAAGAATTTCAAGAATAGAATTATCTGGTCGTTGTCATCAGCAGCGAATTTTTTTTTTCGAAATCAAAGAACACAGTTTAAAACTCATTTGTAAGAATTTAGGATTCCTTTGCACTTTGACTTGACTTTGAAGATATGAACTTAGTTCAAGGTCATAACAACCATAGGTCAAGGACAACAATTATGTAAACAGGAGAAGTTGCGATGACCAGATGTCGCAATGTAATTCATGATTCTTTTTACCTTCAAAGGGCCATAACTGTTGCAAAAATTTACAGAACAAAATTCTCTCCCTTTATACACATCATATCGGGTGATACTCTTCATTTCTACCAGGCCCCAAGGTTATAAACTTTTACCCGTGCTCAACCTCGAAACCCGCACTCTCTCGAGCACGGCTCTCGAGTATGAGTACGGGTGAGGTTATAAACGTATTCGCGTACGACTAAAAACTTCATATTCCTCAAGACCCTGAAGTGGATTTGACCGGTCACGACGACGAGTTTGGTAATTTATTCGAAGTTGTCTGCGTCTAATCTTGTTATCAGCCGCCATAGTTACATTGCGAGTACAGTTCTGAGTAAAGTTTTAACCAATCTTGAGATTTTCTAGTATATGCTCGAGATTGAAGCACGCTATCATGCTCCAGTTTATATAATCTCAATGAGTTTCGAGTTGTGCTCGAGTTTGAGCGCGTACTAAGTTTGGAGTACCGTATCGAGCTCCAAAAGTTTTATAACTTCGAAACCAGGTTTGGAGAAATTCCACTGAAAGGTGTAGGAGGAGTTGCGATGACAAGCTATTGACAAGTCAAAATGTAATTCATATTTTTTATGTTCAAAGGGCAATAACTCCTCCAAAAATTTACAGAGCAGAATTTTCTCCCTTTACTCAAATCTTCAGGTGCTACTTTCATTTCTGCCTGGTTTGGTGAAATTCCACTGAACAGTGTAGGAGGAGTTGCGATGACAAGCTATTGCCTACAGACATACGAACGGACAGACATGGTGATTCAAGACCTCATAATTTTATTGCGGGGGTATAATTAACAGCGAGGCAGCAGCATAGGGTCGTGTCCTCGACAAAAAGAAAGTCGGCAGTGCTGATGACCTCGCTGTCCAGGACACGATCTTATGCTGCTGCCTCGCTGTTCACTAGAACTATTTATACGATTGCTTCCTTTTTCTTTCAGTATAACTGTTGGTCGTCCATCATATGTAGACTCATTGCAGATACAACAAATCTCCATGCTTAGAACATTTATCTGAATCAAGACTTGTTTTATTACTAAACGCAACATGTACAGATTCTTTTAGAGTATTCAATTTTTTATATCAACTGGCGACACTTATCCTGCTAGATTTGCCATATAGATTTCCAAGTGGCGACACCTATCCTGCTAATTATTCATATAAATTTCCAAATGACCCCTATCCTCCTAAGAACATGACTCCTGACTAAGATACATTTTTTATGCTTTTAAACTTCTCAAAATTTGTATTTTAAAGTGAATATATGATTCTGTTAGTGTATTTTGCATATAAAAATAGTATTTTGGCGGCCATTTTCGATTTATGCAAATGTAGGGCCACTCAAATTATTTGTTTTAGATACAGACAGACTTGTCCAGCCGAAATACATACTTAGGACTTTTAAATTGCTCAAAAATTGTATTTGAAAGTGAATATGATTCAATTAGTTTATTTTGCATGTAAAAATAATGTGTTTGGGGCCATCTTGGATTTATGCAAATGAAGGGGCAACCCATATTATATATTTTGGACATAAACATCTTCCTTCATCTGCGATACATACTTTATTTTTTAAAATTACTCGAAAATTGCACATAGAACTAAATATATGATCTAATTCGTGACCCGTTTATTTGAAACATTGCTAATTTGGTGGCCATTTTGAAAAATATTGCAAAAATTCAAATTAGGCACATTTCCCCCAGGGGGATCGCAGCCTACATTTTTCTGGTGTTTTGGGGACTTCAAAGAAATGCATGGTGGCAAAATAATTTTTGTTGCAATTTGTTTGAGGTCAAACCTTAGTTTTCCTGGACTAAATGTAAAATGTGATCAGTCGAGTTACAGTCACTTATTTATATCGTAACACACGGAAAGTGAAAGAAAGGTCGACAATCATCATATTGGAATGTTCTATGAAAAATACAGAAAATCAAACTTGTGGCGGATTCAAGACGTGGAGCGCTTTAGATGTGAGGAATAAGGAGTAATCGTCTAAAGAGTCCTGGTTCGAATTTACTGGTGACTATTTTCGCTTTTAGTACATTATCTCATCCAGCTGGGTCTGTTAAAGTACCTCTCTTTCAGATCAAAATCTCTTACTGGAAAGTCGGATTATTAATTTTTTCATATACATGTATTGGCATCATAACATATACCGTGATCATTAGTGTTACAGTGTCCTTTTTCCTCCCTCATCGTCACCACATAGTTCAGTGGTCCATAGGACAACAACAACAACAACAACAACAATAACTTGCAATTTCTTCTCAACTGAAATATGACAAGTAAATCTAATGTTTGAATTTAATTGTTATGATTTTAGAATGTATTTTCTGTTATATAAAATCAATTCTGCGAAAAGAAGTGGGGGTCGGCATTTCTGTCCTCTATTTTTGAAAGAGGGCACGTGCCCCATCTGTATATCCTTAGTTCTAAAGAAGTCAATCAAAGCTTATTATCAGAACGTATTAGTGCATTAGTGCAATGGTCTTGGTGTGACGCAATATATTAAAAAAACCAATGTGTTGTTTACTGAGAAGTGTTTCCTGATTGGTTCTGAGTGTTTCACTTTGAACTAATTGAATATTAAATTGCGATCCCACCTTTCACAAAACGACATTTTCCAAGGGTTCATATGAAGCTTTGAAATTGTGAAGATATTTTGTGAGTTGACTAACCTGTATCAGAACTGTACTCCCCTATATATCTCTTAGTCAGGAATCGCACTGTTACCGCTACAATAGATATAATCAAAGTAATAATTAACTCTCTCTCTACAGGAGTTTATACTACTTTATGACAATATATATGGATGGATAATCAAGCCTTCTTGAGAAAACGAACAATCGTCATCAGGTACAATACCAAACCTCCCAAAATCAACAGGTACATTGGTAGACCTTAGTGCAGTAGCAGACTTCCTAATTTTAACAGGTACATGTACACTGGCAGACCTCCACATGTCAATAGGTACACTAGCATACCCCCACGCCCACTTCAGTAGGTACACTAGCAAACCTCCCCACTTCAGTAGGTACACTAGCACACCTCCCGACTTCAGTAGGTACACCAGCATATCTCCCCACTTCAGTAGGTACACTAGCACACCTCCCGACTTCAGTAGGTACACCAGCATATCTCCCCACTTCAGTAGGTACACCAGCATATCTCCCCACTTCAGTAGGTACACCAGCATACCTCCCGACTTCAGTAGGTACACCAGCATATCTCGCCACTTCAGTAGGTACACCAGCATACCTCCCGACTTCAGTAGGTACACCAGCATATCTCGCCACTTCAGTAGGTACACCAGCATACCTCTCGACTTCAGTAGGTACACCAGCATATCTCGTCATTTCAGTAAGTACACCAGCATATCTCCCCACATCAGCAGGTACACTAGCATACCTTCCCACTTCAGTAGGTACACTAGCATGTCTCCCCACATCAGTAGATACACCAGCATACCTCCCCACTTCAGTGGGTACACTAGCCTATTTCCTCACTTCAGAAGGTACCCCAGCATATATCGCCACTTCAGTAGGTACACTAGCATACCTCCCACTTCAGTAGGTACACTAGTAAACCTCCCCACTTCAGTAGGTACACTAGTAAACCTCCCCACTTCAGTAGGTACAGTAGCATGTCTCCCCATTTCAGCAGGTACACCAGCATACCTGTATTGTAAATAACTGTAAATTTGTGTATCTATAGATGCTATTTCTTATCGTAGATTTTGTACAGGAAAATTTCTTTCTTTCTGTCTCTCTGTTTGTATTTCCCATGTCAATGGGACAGAGAATCCGGACATTCACCAAATGAACAGAATTTATCAAAGTATATCTATAAATAATGGTATATTTCTAGTGTGTATCCATCTTGTGTAAATTGATCAGGGCCTTATACATACTACCTAAGTGTAAAGATAACCTATATTATATTTTAAAAGGAAAGGTGAATCTAAAATAAAATGTTTGCATGCTCTGGGACTGGAGTGGACTTTGCTTTTGTTATATGCATTAACTGCCGAGCTAATCAAATACACAAGCTCCTTGTCACTTTATAGGTGCAGTATTTAGTTAGCTTTTAATTCCTCTCTTATATATGTAGAAGATAGTTATTCAGTTTTCAAAGACTGAAAAGAGAAAGTCAAATGAAAGTTTCATGGAATCTTTATCAGTAAGATGTAGATATATATGTATAATATCGTGTTCAATACCGTAATGAAGATCTCTGGAAAATTTAACATTCAAAATTCATACTCTCTCTCTCTCTCTCTCTCTCTCTCTCTCTCTCTCTCTCTTTCTCCGAGATATGTAAACACTTTATAATAACATCCAATGATTGAAATTTGGTACAGAATTTGGATAATACATTTATTTATTATTCTTTCCGATATTTCACCAATAGTCACTCAAATGTTAAATGGTTAAACGCTCTATAAAATTTTCGATGTTAAATGAATAAACGCTCTGTAGAATATTTCGTTTAGTGTAAACTAAAATTAACTTATTGATTTGATGATTTTATAAATTATCTGAGAGATTTTTTGATGCCTTACCTGATTTTCCCACGTCATTATGACCTACCACTATCACTTTCAGGGTAGACATAATTAATATGCACGATGATGCAAATAGTCTATCTAATCGTTAAATCCAAAAATACTCCATTTTACATCATTCTGTATAAAGTCTTTTGAAAGTTGACATTTCTTCTTTTTCTGATATCCACACCACATTATTGCACACCCTTTTCGTGATTTTCTTTCACGATAAAAGTTAAGTAAGGTTTTCGTTCTTGATTAAAAGGTATAATTCTATTCAATGATTATTCAACAACGATTGACGATAATTCTTTCACATACTAGATCACAATCAAGATAAACTTTCCATGAGAAGAATTTAAACTATGTTCAATACGAAGAAAACAATCAAGACTTTGACGAGTGAGCCGCTGCATGCTCTGCTTTGGTCCAAGATCTGACCTATCACTGATTACCTATACGAGTAAATAGGTCCACTCTGACAAGTGCAAGACAAACAAGGTCTCACACGAATTGCCGGGTTCGGTGTGGAGGATAAACGTAATGTGCCCTTCAGGTGAGGGGATTAAGTTTGTTTATCCCTGGGTAAATGAAAAAGTGACAAGATAAAGTTTTATATTTCATAAGATCTACTCTGCTTTGGAATGCAGATTCGCTTATTTTATGTCCAAACATCTGTTGCTTATTGAATATCGATTTTTGTGAAAGTTACATACTACTTTGAAATTACATACAAAAGAGATTTTGTTGTACCAAATTTGATTAGATAAGAGGTGGAACAGGAAAACAGGTGGGCTTACATTACCTTCTCATTAAAAAGTCACCTGATTCAATTTCATAACAGTTATAAAATTAGATATATGTATTATAGTAGCGCAAAGGAGTTGATTCTCTTAGTGAGTGTGTGTGTGCTGCTTGGGAGTATTTTTCCCCTTTTCAATGGAGTTTTCTTTTGGTTGTATTTTTTTTATCTTATTTTGCGTTGTTTGTTTTAATTTTTGTTGTTCTTTTATTTTTTTCGTCGAGAATAGTAAAATTCAAAATTAGACACATGACTCATGTCAAAATTTCCCTTCTTTTATTTCTTTCAGTCAGTAATGAAAAAGTCAGGACACGAGGATTATGGAAAACTGCGACGACATTGAATGTCTAACACAGAATAGCAATACTTTTACATGGTATTATTGACTGTCTGGAATAGATTAGCAAAAATCTGAGATGCTATTATTTAATTCTTGAATAGAGTAGGAAAATATTCCGTCTTATTATTGAAGGTCTGGAATAGGACAGCAAAACTCTTACATGCCATTACTGAATGTCTGGCACAGAATAGCAAAACTCTTACATGCTATTACTGAATGTCTGGCACAGAATAGCAAAAGCAAAACTTTTAGGTCCTAATGCTATTATCGAATCTCTGTAAGAGAGAAAAAAAATCTTACACGGTATTATTGAATGTCCGGAATAGATTAGCAACAACGACACCGATAATGGTTGTTTGGCTGGGTTAACGTCGCGTTCAACAATATTTTCAATTATATCGCGACGGCAGAATGGAAACCCAACACACACACACACCCGACCGTAACTGGTGATGTAGGTGGAACCTTCAATTTCATAGTAGAGAGGGAGAAAAAAAAACTGTTATTCGAACACAGAACCTTACGTGCTGATGCTCATTCATCTTAGCTATTTGAGCCAATATCTCAGTCTGAAAAAGCAACATTTGTCCTTAAATCCCGTCACACTATTACGTGTCGGAGTTACGACTACTGCCCGAGTTTTCTTCTATATTACTCCGAGTTCTTTTCCACATTAACACAAGCAGCATGATAATCCTCTTTTTGAACGAGTTTCAACAACATTTATACGATCTGTGTGACGACTTTGGCTCAACATCTACATTTCAAGATGTATCTGTGTGAGTATGAGGGAAAATACGTATACGGTTTGGATGACGTAACGGACGAATGCACAATGTAAGATTACTGATAAGTAATTTCTATATTGAATTCTTTACCTTAAACTGCAAATAAAAGTCCTCAACTACAGCTATTTAAGTTTAAACAATATTAAAACGTTTGCTTGCCGAATATTAGAAACATCACTGGTGGATTCAGAGGGAGGCCGATGGGACTTTCGCCACTTCCCTCCCCTCTCCCGATTAAAAAATAAAAGGAGAGAGAGAGAGAGAGAGAGAGAGAGAGAGAGAGAGAGACTATCATTTGTAATTGTCTACGCGACTGAAAAGTATGAATATGAATCCGATGATGACATCCGCACATCTACTCGCTTTTTCCAGTTCGTTTTGGCTAGGTTTAGGGCTTCAACCCCAACGTCTACCCTTCTCCAGAAATTCTCGTCTGTAAATATTTTCAGGAAAGAAATTTATCTCATATCATGCATGATCTCATCTATATGCTTGTCATTACCTGGAGTGAAAATTATGTCATTTTAAGAATATGTCTTTGTCTTATATGGGCATTACATAATACATTTTAAATAAGCTAGATATCTCGTGTAGTAGCCTACTGCTGTCAGTCTAGGTAAACAAATAATATTTCATTACACGTGGTGCTTGTGGCTTTAAATAGAACAGTAGGTGTGCGACTTTTCAGCCAATCAGTGCGTGCATGACCGTTAAAGGTCAAGAACGTTTGTAAGCTTATTACAGTTTTCCTGCATACGATTCACTCATTTATATGCAAAGGACAAACTGACACGAAGTCATCATGGATAACGGAATTTCTCCACCCAAGCGAGCTAAAGTACAAAATGGTCAAACAGTAAGTTACTTACAGTATACATATCTTAGTAATTAGATAATGCTATACAGTGATCAATACACAGATAAATATGGTAAATCAATGAATACTAAACTGCTGGCAGATCTCCATACTTCATACTGAATTTGGCCTACTGCAGTATGTAAAGGTGAATACAACAGTGGTTAGCACTGGACTGAGTAGTATTTAAAGAGCCGTTTTAACAGGCACTGTTTGAAATACTTAATTTATTTAGAATATCAAAATATACCTATATATGTATAATTATACAGAGGCGTAGCAATTAAGTCAATAGCGGGGCAAGGGGTAAGGGGGGGGGGGTGTAGGGTAGTACTTTGCGTTGGGGTGGTGTGAGTTTGATTCCTCAATGTGCGTTGTGTTATGCGACAAAATTATAAGTCAGTAAGAAAGTTAATACTTTTAATAAAATCTCTACAGCAATGTACAAGATAGCAAGTTGGCTTCGTGCGACGTGGAAAAGGGGGAGACCCGGCAGTTACGATGATCACAATGTTATATTTCACAATATAGTATCTTCAAGTTCTTTCTAAATCAAATAGGTCTGAATTCTATCAAGTATTTCCGAGGTCTAACCTATTTAAACTCCCCAACTACTTTATATACTAAAGCACTATCCATTTCCACAAGGAAAATAGATTAATTATGATTCTACAAGGAAAATAGATTAACCGTAAATTGACCAGTCTAATTCTACAAGGAAAATAGATTAACCGTAAATTGACCAGTCTAATTATGATTCTACAAGGAAAATAGATTAACAAACGTGAACTTTAGTGTCTGTTATTGAATCATTCACAGGAAAAATCGTCCAAGATATAATGTTCCTTGGAGGATCCATTGGTGATGTTTCTTAAAAACAATTCGTAAGTAGCGTGGTATGCCGCTACCTTACATTCCTCCCCATGTCACTAGAAAATATTCGAACACAATATTTTCTTAAAACAATCGATTATGTAACATGTTCTGTGTATTAGTCCAACGTTATGAATCCTTAAAGCATCATCCTCGGCAATATTTCTCGGCATACGAATGTTCCTGGAAGTCCATACTGCAACAATGTACTAATAATGAATATGTACACGAAAATTAAGTTCAGCATATCTCCCGTTAAATTTCTATTTACAGTCTAGTCCAATGAAATCGAGGGTCGTCATCTCAACCCATATCTCAGTTCGTCGCACACCAATCTTCCATTATATTACTATATACAATTTGATCCAATAGGGGCAAGGGTCGTCGTCTCAACCCATACCCTAATTCATTTTTGGCGGGCAAGGGACGTCGTCTCATCCCATACCCTCAAAGTTCTTTAGGCCATCGGAAGAATCGGATACACCCTTTCTTCAGTGTCTGTCTTCTCAGTAACGGCTTGGTCCATTGTTGGCGCAGTGGGCGTGGCAGTTGGTTCCTTAGCAACAAGATTTCTCATCTCTTGCATATCATTAACATCATTTGATTTTATGTCTGACTTTACCCTCCAAAATCGTCTGGCAATCTTACATGCAAAAATATTTTTCTTATATTTCTTATAGATAATTATCAAAACAATAAATCCTACAACTATAATTACAAAAATCCCCATATAATGCCATTTCGAAAGAGGCTCTTCTATCTTAACCTTTTTTAGATTCTGAATAGTATCAATGAATTTCTCAATTGGTACTGTTTCAATATGTTTTAATTCGTCAGGAATATTTTACTAATAATCTACAAGACTATCCCTTTAGTGAAATTTGAGTCGTTAGCGATCCTCAACCATATCAATCTAACTCATCAAATCACTACAGATCATCAAGGGGTGATCTAAATACACCGGTTCAAGAAGTTTTCGTTTCAGCTTCTTTATTTGTTAATCGCAAATACCACATGTGATGGGAACCGATTTAATGCAATTTTCTATTAATTAAGCCATTTAATGTAATCAAGGAGTTAACCATCTCCTCCATGTGTATGTTACACATGCCACATTACTATGGACATTACATGGCGTTAATCAACCTATCAAAAGATTCAAAAGCCTTCAATAGTACTTTATTGCGACTTTTACCGCGTTTCTCACATTTCCTGGGTATTTTATTGTTGACAACTTCATCTATAACCATTTCATCGTCAGAAAAGTCGGGGCCTGGTTGTTCAGAGTCCGAATCTTGTACTGATTCCGATTCAGTACTCTCTTGGTTTAGTTGTCTCTTTTTTCTCCGCCTGAGTCTATTAGACAATTCCATCAAGGGTATGTCATCTTCACTTGATGATGAATCCCTTCGGGTTCTATACCTGTTTGCCATTTTGCTAAGTGGTATATTTTCATCAGACTCGTCAGAATGTGACTCAGATTTATCACCTGCATCACTTTCTTCAGGAGGTACTACATAATTAGTTCTCCTAAGCCGATTACCCATGTTATCTTTTGGTATTTCCCATTGATCTATTTTAGCCAAACGTAATTGTTCAGCATGTGCTTTCGTTGTAGTGCCATCAAGTTGACTTTTAATTATAAAACTAACCGGAGAAGTTTGTTCTATAATTCTATAATACGGTTTCCATCTGACATCAAATTTATTTTTTCTACTATGGTTTTTATAATAGACAGGGTCTCCTATTTGAAACTTGACTGATTTACTGTTTCTATCGGCATATTTAGCTTGAGCCTTTTTAGCTTTCTTTAAATTGCGATGCACTTCTAAAAATGATTTGTGCTGTATTTGTAACGCAATTTGATGTTGATCGTCACCGAAATATTTGCGTCGAGGTTTCAAAATATTGTCTAAGGGAAGAACCACGTCTCTATTATAAAGTAGGAAAAAGGGAGAGCACTTGGTCGAATCACTGATGTTAAACCTTATAGCGGCTAAGGTTTGATTCAAGTATACGTCCCATACTGAATGTTCATCCTTCAGATATTTTGACATAACATCGTGCAAGGTTCGGTGAAATCGTTCGACTTTAGCACTCCCTGTAGGATGCAAATACGATGTTGTCACGTGATGAATATTCAAAGCTTCCAAAGTCTCTCTGACAGCTTTGTTTACATTTTCTGTACCATTGTCAGTAACCAACTGCAATAGTGAACCGTATCTGGGAAATATTTCATTAATGAGCAGATGCGTGATGTTATCTGCAGACTTGTCTTTTACGGCAAACGCTTCTGGGTACCCGGAATACAAATCAACAAATGCGATTATGTATTTGTTTCCAGATAAGGAAGTGGGATAAGGTCCTGAGAGATCCAACCCAACTTTAGCCCAGGGGTATGGTGGAATGTCCGTTTCCATAAGAGGAGGTTTTATCTTTGTCAAATTTCTAGTCTGACACGTTACGCAAGACTGAATATATTCTAACAAACCTTGATAGAGTTTTGGCCAGTAATATTTACTTTTTATGTTATAAAAGGTGCGATCTACACCGAAATGACCTAACTCATCATGGTACTGTTTTATAACATTCATTCTCAAATGACTTGGTACATACAGTCTTAAGGTGGGGTTGTCATTGATATCAGAGATATAATACAATATATCTTTCACCATCATATGACGAGCTTGATTGACATTCGAAGCTTCACCATTTTTCAACTGATTTTTAAGTTTTAATATGTCCGAATCCTTCTCCTGTTCTTCAAGCATATTAAAACCTTCCAGATCATTCACATTCGGTAGTTTTAGTTCTTCATTCTGTACCTTGCAACTAGCATGGTCTCTAGGTTCGAATCTATTAGAGTTCAAAGCATTGACCTCTAGTGTATTCCGGTGGATATCTGGTATATCACCAGTGTTTTCATCCGACACATTGGCAGTTTCTTGAGGACACCTTGATAACAAATCAGCACACGTGTTCTCACGACCAGCTATGTATTCAATTTTGCAATTATAAGCCATTATATTCATTGCCCAGAGTTGAATCTTTTTATTTTCCATAGGGGCATCAAGAATATATTTAAGGGGCTTGTGGTCTGTTTTTATGACAAAACTACTATTGTGAAGGTAATGATCTAACTTCTGTAGCGCATAATGGATAGCATACGCCTCTTTTTCTATGGTAGACCAACGTGTTTGCGTATCACTAAGTTTGTGACTTAGGTAATAAATTGGTTTTTCATTTATTACGTTCGGAATTGCATCATCAATGTCATCACAGGGTTGCGTCAAACATGCACCTATGCAAGTGTCGCTTGCGTCCGTATATAACGTATAGGGCTTGTTTAAGTCCGGATATGATAAAAGGGGAACCACTGTGAGACTTTGCTTGAAATAGTCAAAAGCATTTTGACATTTTTCACACCACTGAAATCTTGCATATTTTTTAGTTAAAGCGATCAGTGGTTCAGCTATCTTTGAGAAATTAGGAATGAATCGCCTGTAATAGCTGCACATACCTATGAAACTACGAATTTCTTTTACCGTTTTGGGAGAGGGCAAGGTTCGAATCGCCTCTACCTTTTGTGGGTCGGGCTTGACTCCATCTTTGTTAATTACAAATCCCAAATAAGTGGTTTCTTCTTTAAAGAAAGTACATTTCTTTAATTTCAACTTTAGGTCATGTTTTCTTAGCCTGTCAAAGACCTGTTGAATATGAGCTAGATGTTCTTCATGAGATTCTGACCAAATAATGACGTCATCAATATAAGCAGTGCTGAATTCCTCACAACCTTCTAGAAACTATGCTCATTAATTGTTGAAATACGCCAGGGGCATTACATAATCCAAAAGGCATTTTGTTGAATTCAAACAACCCTTTATGACAAGCAAAAGCAGTTTTGTGTTTGTCTTTTGGGTCCATGGCTACTTGCCAATAACCAGATTTCAAATCTAAAGTGGTGAAATATTTAGCTTTTCCTAATTGCGCGATTATGTCGTCTATCAACGGAAGGGGATAAGATGTAGTTTTAGTAATTTGATTCAATTTCCGAAAATCTATGCACATTCTAGTGGTTTTATCCTTTTTTGCAACTAAAACAATGGGAAAACTCCAAGGTGACTGAGAGCGTGAAATAATTTTTGCATCTAACATTTCATCAATCGCATTGTCTACTGTTTTCCTATGATGTAAGGGAATTCTATAGGGTCTAAGTTTTATTGGTTCATGGTCACCTGTGTCAATTGTCATTTTCACAGTTTCCGTTTGTCCTAACTCTGTATCTTTAGCTGCGAATAAATCTTGATTGTTCACAACTAATTGCCTAACACTTTCCAAGTGTTTGGGTTCGGTATCTAAATCTTTTAAATCTAGAGACGTTTTATTTGACAAAACTTCATTGATCGTTTTTGTTTTATCTGCAGCGGATGTCTCTTTTTCATCTATCGTGAGATTAGTTACTTTTCCTATGATACAACCACGTTTTAAATAAATAGTTTTGTTTGTATGATTACTGACAGCAATGGGCACTATTTTATTTGATTTTACTATTGCATTATTAATTTCAAGGCCAGGTTCGGAATCCACATATCCTTTTTCTACTGCACTTATTTCAATAAATTCAGTGTGATTCAACGGAGTTTTTATCCGTGCCGGAACAATGTTCATAGTGTTTGGTTTCACTTTTACACCTCTCTGTAATCTTACTAGGGTGTTTATGTGACAATCTTCTTCAAGCGGTACATAGGACCTTCCTATTTTCAAATATCCTAAGTCATAATAAAGTCTTACTCCGTGAGTTGTTAGAAAATCTCTGCCTAAAATAATGTTTCTATTCATATCTGCTATAACATAAAATGGTTGATTTACTGTAGTCCCTCCTAATTTAATTTCTAATTCCACATAACCGTCTATTTCTAATTTTCCGCCATTTACAGATTGGAGACTAATAAACTTCTTTACCAAATTTGGGGGTCTATTTAAAGATTGATAAATTCGCCTGTGTAACAAACTAACTTCAGCGCCACTGTCAACTAATGCTCTAAGTTTCTTTTTACCAATTTTCAAAAGGGACGAATTTGGACTACCAGCTAAATTTATTTTGTAAGACGGATAATTTTCTGTTTTATTCTTAATTTTATTTTTGAATTTTCTTTTATTTCTGACTGTTCGTTTAAAACTCCCGGCGACGGTCCTGTTTCGGCGGGAGCCTACTAGTTTTCCTGATTCATAGACTTATGTAGAGACCAACAATTCCTACGAATGTGACCTTTCTTTCCACAATGAAAACATTTCATGTCTGCATGTTTACCACGCCGAGCCTGGAAATTTTGTCCTTCATTTGTCTTTTGTACATCATTAATTTGTTTTAAGCGACAACGATTTGTAGTGTGGTTAGTTCGATTACAAATAGCACATCGCTTACGGGGCCTATAATGGTCAACTTCCATCGGCGTCTCACCATTCTCATGCAGAAAATTGTGTGAACTATAGGTGGAGCTACCTGTCCTAAGACTAACACGTTTCCGAAATGATAATTCAGTTATAGCAATAGAGATTGCTCTCTGAAAATTCTCGGGATTTTCCCGCATTACTTTGATCTTCAAGTAATCGTAAGCCAACCCATCTATAAAGAAATTCACTAACTGTTTCTGAACTTCTGCTGTATTTAAATTATCAAAAGCTTGGTCTGCTAATTTTGACAATCTATGCGCGTACAGCGATACTTCTTCATCTCGTTTTTGCTTTACTCTTTGTAGTAAGGACAGCGCGTGCTGTCGATCCGTTACGAGCGCGAACCTTATTGATAACTCTGCCTTAACTTGATTCCAATTAAATCCGGGGTGATCATCGTATAATCGTTCAATAAAGTCGCTAACGGCATCGTTACTCGTTCTGTAAGCAATTTCTTTTGTCTCATCTTCCGTTAAACCATTTAATTTAGCACATTTCTCAATGCTCTTAATCCATCTATCAAATTGATCTGGTTTTGTTCCGTCAAAAGATGGGACATCTAATTTTACCCCTTGTTTTGTTAAAATCCCACTTAATCTATCAACTTGCCTACCTAACCCTTGAAAAAGTAAAGGTACATCAATATTTTCAGCCATGACGATTTCAGAAAAGTAAAAATCAGACTTACCGACAGAGAATGATGGTTAAAATCCAAATCCAGTCTACGGCAACCAAATCACATGGACGTGTAGGGTAGTACTTTGCGTTGGGGTGGTGTGAGTTTGATTCCTCAATGTGCGTTGTGTTATGCGACAAAATTATAAGTCAGTAAGAAAGTTAATACTTTTAATAAAATCTCTACAGCAATGTACAAGATAGCAAGTTGGCTTCGTGCGACGTGGAAAAGGGGGAGACCCGGCAGTTACGATGATCACAATGTTATATTTCACAATATAGTATCTTCAAGTTCTTTCTAAATCAAATAGGTCTGAATTCTATCAAGTATTTCCGAGGTCTAACCTATTTAAACTCCCCAACTACTTTATATACTAAAGCACTATCCATTTCCACAAGGAAAATAGATTAATTATGATTCTACAAGGAAAATAGATTAACCGTAAATTGACCAGTCTAATTCTACAAGGAAAATAGATTAACCGTAAATTGACCAGTCTAATTATGATTCTACAAGGAAAATAGATTAACAAACGTGAACTTTAGTGTCTGTTATTGAATCATTCACAGGAAAAATCGTCCAAGATATAATGTTCCTTGGAGGATCCATTGGTGATGTTTCTTAAAAACAATTCGTAAGTAGCGTGGTATGCCGCTACCTTACAGGGGGGGGCGGGGGGGGGGGGGGGGGGGCCCCCCGGGGTTGGGTTGTCCGTATTATTCTTTTCCGGTAACCTGAGCGGAGTTATTTTCTGAAAAAGGTAGGGGAAAGGCGGCCCCTGTCTATGATTACATGTGTCGTGTATGGTGTGCATGTTTACTGAACACATCCGTATTCATGTAGAAGACTCGGAAACATGCAAAGTAAACAGAGAGTTGATTTCATGATTCATAATTCATAATCACATTTCTCACATTAGATAGCCAAAAGCCTGAAATTTCTGATTATGTCAATGACATAGATCTATATTACTGTGAGAGAAAAAGAAATATTTTTTCTACTGCTGATCAATATTTATTAGACAAGAAGAAAGGTGATTACAACTATCAGAAATGTCCAGAGGACAGAGATGTCCCTCTGTTCGTTGCCCCTTTGGAATTTCGCCATATCCATAGGCGAATCTATAAATTTTTGAAAGAGGGGTTATAGCATCCCATGACTGATGTTTTGCACTATTCGGTCCGAAAAGAGAGGGCTGCAGCCCTGAAACTGGTCGAAATGACCCTTTTTAATAAAATTTTCCGACCAAAGGGGAGGGGGTTGCAACTCCCTCTAAATCAGCCAACGATATTCAGACGAAAAAAGATGTTGTATTGGCATTTGTGTCATAAACTCTCCATGCCTTTTATCCCCGAAAAACGTATAGGAAGCAAATGAAAAAAGAGGGGGACATATATTGTATATTTTAAATAACATAAGCAGGTGTTAAAATTTTGTTACATTTCACGTCAGTCAGCTCCTAACCCCCCCCCTCAAAAAAAAAAAAAAGACGAAGGGAAAGGGGGGGGGCGAATTGGTTCTACCCTCCCCTTGTCACACATAAATGATTTGCATATGGTGAATACAAACTGCTTCGATAGACAGATTCTATAAAGGTTGGGTGGTTTTGGTTTTACATGGCTTACAACAATGTTTCACTATTCAGTCAGTTCCTACAGAGGGACTATTGGTATAAATCAAGAATCGTAAAAGTATTATTATCAGTGCCGGATTTAGAGGGGGTCGCCTCCCTTCTTTTCGCCAAATACGTACATGTATAACTCCAGTTTTAATAGCCAAAATGGCTAGTAGCTTGGCAAATATTTGAGTTTCACATATGTCCCCCCCCCTTTTCTTTTTAATCCTGGATCCGCCACTGATTATTACTATTTATTTTGGAACCTTATTTAAGCATTTTCGTGAATATAAATATTGATATCCCTTTTTTATAGATTTTTGTGATGAACCACATCTTCTACATTTGACATCTTACATTGTTTCACTGTATGATGCAATACTGCTATATTCAAGACATTTCCTTGATCGATATGATAAATCTGTCATAGATGATCTCCTTGTAAATGATGCAATGTTAGCATAGCTTTTGTAGGAAATGATGCAACCTGGGATATTTACATGAGACGATACAGCAAACGAGCACGACTTTTATTGTCGTTGATGAGAGTGATGAAACATAAATAATTCATAATTGCATGTAATGCCATTGTTATATTGCCCACCTTCTAGCAGTGCAGATCTCCTCCCATTGCAGACCTTCCCCCCCTTTTTTATATCAATTCCAGTTACCAGTTATAGGTTTGACTTTATGATAGTATCTCCTACCGGATAAATTATAGAACTCGTAATTAATAAAGCGGTTTGCTACGTATCTAACTGTCCGTAAAATACAGGGATTTATGCTGCATTTGATTATATTTTACATTCGTTGATTGAAAAAAGTCAACTTTTAAAAGACTGCTTTATTGCGATAGTGGTCTTCGGATATATTGGTTGGTTGATTGGTGTTTTACGTCGCTTTCAACAATTTTTCTGTTATATCGCGACATGGAAGCAGGAGGTAACCAACCTCTGAAACATAGTGGCGCAACCCGGGAATCGAACCCGGATCGTCGGCGCCGCACGCCAAACGCCTAACCACTACACCAAGCCTGCCCCTCTTCGGATATAAGAAAAAATCGACCGAAAGCATAATCCGCGCGAAATCGGATGTGCGCGAGTATGTCTTTTGGCACACGTAAAATGTACGACCATTAATGACGTACGTAAAAAGACATTAACTTACCGAACGTCTAACGCACCTTTCTGTTTGTTTCTTTTACGTCACAGTCGACGATATTTTATCCATAAATGTGACGGCACATAAATGTGCAGGCGGTTTGAAGAAGGTTTGACTTACTGTCGGGCACCCTCGCCATAGACAGGTAGGGTTCTTTAACATGCCCGGTCAGGCACAAACACGGGACCATCCTTTTTATGGTCCTTCCGAGAGACAAGACCCTCTGCCGTGCAATAGGGTTCGAACTTATAACCTAATGATGATCCTTAGGTCGTAAGCCTAGATCGAGAACAACGGTCGATGAATCTAACTCAGGATCCCGTTTAGTACTGTCGTTTGTAAGCTTAGATCGAGAACAACGGTCGATGAATCTAACTCGGGATCCCGTTTAGTACTGTCATTTGTAAGATGAGATTTGACTTGGGATCTTTGTCCATAATGCCACATGCCGGTTTATACCGTTGTATTGTCTTCTTTAGAGAATGTTTTGATATGTTGCTAACTTTACCGGTACTTTAGCACTGGAAACAAGTATACGTAAATGTATAAAGAAATATGAAATGGAGTTGATTTATTCACTTTGGATTGGCATAGATCCGCCACTGTTTTTCCATCTCCATCTGATCGAAATAATATGTTGCTGGACTGGTTAAAATGTATATATTACTGACTAGTCACATTGTTTCGGTATATCAAAGAGAATTATATTTGTAATCTGATAAATTATTTTATTACCATTTTAATGTATAAACAATGCAAATAATGACGCGAAGAGACACAAAACAGTTCTGTTGCTTTAGAAGAATGAAAGTTTTATTGTGTATGTAAATAAAGCTACCGCAAAATAGCGATTGCTTGAAGTGACAGAATCTCATATAATTTACTTAAATATAGGCACCGATAGATTAATCAAACGATTACCTCCATTAATCATATTAACTTTATCATTACCATTATAAATCAGTAAATACTCTGTGTATCTTGTATACTTGGATTCGTCTTAGGTGTGAAAAGGTTTTACTCAACCTTACTCGGTACTATAGATAGTATGGTTATATATCTGCATATTTAACGGGTTTTTTTTATTTTTATTGGGGTGTTGGCAGTGTTTGTTCTAGCGATATGACTTTAGTTCTTTAATTTGATAGTTTGAGAAAGGTACGCTGTCATCTGAGTTTAACAAATGAACGATCATCTGAAGCCGATTTACGGCCATATCACACTGACATTTCGGAGCAGTGGATCCTATTCGAACATCTTCAGGTTATAGACATTTCATACTGTCTGTTATTAATTGTTTTTACGCAGATGCTATGGTTTTATTATTTCGAACGCCCTACAGACATCAGGACACCGCATTCCTTATCTCCATTTTACTATCTTAGTACCATGGTAGTCATGGTTCTGATAAGCGCTAACATTACCATTATATATAGAACCACGGCCACTGATTTAGAATATCATGCAATTAACAACCAATGGACGATCAGATTTACTGTCATTCGTTGATGATTGAATGACAGTTGCCCAGGTTAAATTCGATAAACGATGATACAACAAATGAATGATCTTCTGAGTTAAAGTTAAATAGTGATCAGCTGAGTTATTTGAAAAAACCCCGATGACCAGAGTTTAGAGTCGGTTACTGATGGCCAGAGTTTCGAGTCGGTTATCGATTGCCAGAGTTTAGAGTCGGTTACCGATGGCCAGAGATTAGAGTCGGTTACCGATTGCCAGAGTTTCGAGTCGGTTACCGATGGCCAGAGTTTAGAATCGGTTACCGATGGCCAGAGTTTAGAGTCGGTTACCGATTGCCAGAGTTTAGAGTCAGTTACCAATGGCCAGAGTTTAGAGTCGGTTACTCATTGCCAGAGTTTCGAGTCGGTTACCGATGGCCAGAGTTTCGAGTCGGTTACCGATGGCCAGAGTTTAGAATCGGTTACCGATGGCCATAGTTTAGAGTCGGTTACCGATGGCCAGAGTTTAGAGTCGGTTACCGATTGCCAGTTTAGAGTCGGTTACCGATGGCCAGAGTTTAGAGTCGGTTACCGATTGCCAGAGTTTAGAGTCAGTTACCAATGGCCAGAGTTTAGAGTCGGTTACTCATTGCCAGAGTTTCGAGTCGGTTACCGATGGACAGAGTTTCGAGTCGGTTACCGATGGCCAGAGTTTAGAATCGGTTACCGATTGCCAGAGTTTAGAGTCGGTTACCGATGGCCAGAGTTTAGAGTCGGTTACCGATTGCCAGTTTAGAGTCGGTTACTCATTGCCAGAGTTTAGAGTCGGTTACCGATTGCCAGAGTTTAGAGTCAGTTACCAATGGCCAGAGTTTAGAGTCGGTTACTCATTGCCAGAGTTTCGAGTCGGTTACCGATGGCCAGAGTTTAGAGTCGGTTACCGATGGCCAGAGTTTAGAGTCGGTTACCGAATGCCAGTTAAGAGTCGGTTACCGATAGCCAGAGTTTAGAGTCGGTTACCGAAAGCCTGAGTTTAGAGTCGGTTACAGATGGCCAGAGTTTAGAGTTGGTTACCGATTGCTTGAGTTGCAGTTGATTAATTATCGTTTGAAATGACCTCAATTTATTATCGCCTGAGTTCAGTCTAATGAACTATCTAGGTATGCTTGGCTATAGGTTTTAGTTATGAAAATACTGCTGTGATATTGTTTTTGATGAAGATATTGTCACAGAAGTGCATTTTGACTGTCGTTGAATATCATCTTTTTATGTGTAGTATAATTGGTTTAAACAGTATTTATTCGAAATATATACATCAGATCAATTGACAATAAATAAAAGTAAAGGATTTGACAAGAAAAATATCTTATATAAAGTCATTTCTTTTTTAACTAAGTTAAATCATTTATAATGATGACCGAAAAACAGTATTTTTAAAATATATAAACCAATATAACGTGTACATGTATGCACAAATAAAGAGAAATATAAATTGTAATACAGGGATAGAGTGGTGAAAATAAAGGTGAGCTTAATCATGAAAACCTGTTGCTTTTTCAATAAAGTCTTTTGCTTTACGAAATATATCTTCGTTGACTTCGTCGCTGTACATACGACGACCATTGAGAAGAATTTCAATATCAAATGCAACAGTAATTGTATGTATGGTTGTATTTCTTATATGATTGTAGTTGTGGCATTGTAAAAGGTAATGTTGTGCATCTTCTCTTGATCCACAACTACAGGTGTCAACACGTGAAACATGGGTCGAGTATAGATCGGCATTAAGCGAACAACATTTCAAACGAAGGCGACTATGTAGGACTTGTAGCTTCCTTTTGCCGTAATTGAAGTATTCTCGGGGTGTGCTATATTAGAATTCGAGTGTAGTATAATTAGTGACCTAGAAGGAAAGTGTGGTAAATTATGGGTAAGAAATTAGGTGTCCAAAACATGAAAAAATATTTATCTCATGAAAACCGATAACATGGTACAAACGTGGAAAGGGGAAACTACGATAAAGCACCTGAATATTGCTCATCCGAGTTCCGTCTTTTGACTGTCTCTCGGTCAACTTTGGTGACCTGTAATTAGTAATTAGCCGGTTCAATCACTTGAATGTTGAAGTCTGTAAGTTAACAGAACATTTAATTTATAATTGTTATTTATTTTGTAACCAAAACAATAAGGAAAAAAATAAACAATACATATACCAACATGCTTCTCTATCAACAGCTCGACGACACAAAGAAGAACCATGGGTATTTGGGAGAACAGAACGACACAGAAGGCAGTACTAGTCTCGTGTTTTCTGTCTCGGAGAAGGTCGGTGCTTTGGCAGAGGCTCTCAAGGTCTTCCAGGTAAAAAGATACTAAATAACTAAAAGGACTTTCCTTAGCAACCAATTAAACACAACAAAAATACATAATTCAAAAGAAAAACACACACACACACACATCCCATAATGAAAAACATCCATAATAATAATAATGATAATAAATAAATTAATAAATAAATAATAATATTTACAAAAAGGAAAGGATAACAAAACAAACCAAGAAAAACATAACCAGTCTTAAAAAGGGTACAGTAAAACACAAAGATTTATAATGAATAAGCATCATACAGATTTAAATCTTTACTTCCCAGAAACATGGTGTAAATTTGCATCATATTGAGTCGAGGCCATCAAAACAGTGTGTGTCTGATTTTGATTTTTTTGTATCCTGTGACAATAAAACCGGGGGATTACGAGAGGCATTGGATGAAATTAGAGAGAAAGCGAAGTATCTAGCAGTTTTGTCACGTGGTACTGACGAAGGAACTGGAGTAGAATCAGGTATAGTTTTTATCCTTAATCCTCTGAACTTGCTCACCAAGCTATTTTTCAGCTAAGTGTAAATCTAAGATCAAATGAAGTTGAATTAATAAATGATTGATACTTATCACCATTTTGTCAGGAATAATGATGTCACTGACTCAAAATCCTTTGTCAAGTGATGGTTACAATCGTGAAGTTTTAATAGAATTGCTGAAATCGCGTTTAATAAAATGTTTGCTAGACAGTAGTTGAGATATGACTTAGATGTATGACGAAACTAGCCACGGGTACAGTACACTGGTGTAGAACACAGAAGACTAAACTCATGAAAGACAAAACTATAGTGACGCTAAATAAAGTATTGTGAAAGTCTTGTGACTTGGAAAATGACCTCTCACTTTAGACGATTATGTATTTGCCAAAATGAATGATTTTAATACACCCTTCTCATTTATCTTTGAAACTTAATTTCGGAGCTGTAAGTTCCGAGTTGTTACATCAAAGCCAATTTTGTGTAGCTGTTCACACGAACCAGCTAGAGTTCGATGTGACATATAAAGCTAGGAGACGTGATGATATAGATACTGATGACTATAAAGCTGTTATTATAAACAGTGTAATGATGAAATTTCAGACGGGAACAATGGTGTATCAGGTAAGATACAAAACCTCAGCCATTTTTATATGAATACTGATTATTCTGGCATTAACTTCATAAATTCTCAACAACTTTTTTAATGTTCATTCTGAATTTATCATAAACTCGATGTAATCTCAACCTTGTCGTAACATTGCACATCGCTTATCATTTACTTTTGCAAATATGACAGTTGTTTTCAAGAATGGTCTTTCATGATGTGGCAGTTTATTCTACAATATAGTAGCGAAGTGTTTAAATCTTTGTAATCGTTCCTTTTTATACGCCCGTCGAAAGACGGGACGTATTATGGTATGGCGATGTACGTCTATCCGTCCGTCTGTCCGCTATGGACACGATAACTTTAATAAACGTCAGCTGTTTTTCATGAAACTCGTACAGAATGCTTAAATAGTGTAGGGGAATCCGCCTTTCTATTTTGAGCAAATTTCGTTTTGTCGTTCCGGAGTTACGGGACTTGGATTTTATTTCTACTATGGAAAGATGCTATGGAACGCGATAACTTTAGTAAACATCAACTGTTTTTCTTGGAACTCCTACAGAATGCTTAGATAATGTAGGGAAAGCCGCCTTTCGATTTTGAGCCAATTCCGTTTTGTCGTTCCGGAGTTATGGGACTTGGATTTTATTTTTGCTGTGATAAGATGCTATTGAACGCAATAACTTTAGTAAACGTCAACTGTTTTTCATGAAACTCATACAGAATGCTTAGACAGGGTAGGGGAAGACGCCTTTTGATTTTGAGCAAATTCAGTTTTGTCTTTACGACGTTATGGGCCTTGGATTTTATTTTTGTTATAGTAAGATGCTATGGAACGCAATAACTTTAGTAATCATCAGCTGTTTTTCTTGACACTCATACAGAATACTAAATAGTGTAAGGGAAGCCGCCTTTCGATTTTGAGGAAATTCTGTTTCGTCGTTACGGAGTTATGGAACTTGGATTTTTACTATGAAATGCTATGGAGATGCTCTGTAACGCCATAAGTTAAGTCAACGTTAGTTGTTTTTCATGAAACTTATACAGAATGCTTAAATGGTGTAGGGAAAGCCACCTTTCAGTTTTGAGCAAATTCCGTTTTGGATTTCAATATTTCATAAAAGTATTACCAAAGAGACCCGAGTTTGGGGGTAATAAAACCGTATGTTCACATTGATCCCGTCCAAGATAAGCGACGGGCGTATTAAGCCACGCTAGGCGTTGCTCTTGTTATGAACTTAAACACAGTATATAGAACTATTTCAAGTTTACGAATACACATTTTTATTTCACTTACGTAAATGAGCTGAGTTTTAGAAGCACTCTATATAACATCGGCACGTGACATTTGTCATCAACTTCAACAACCATGATGCTCTTGATACTGAATCATCGTAAGATTTAACATGTGATTTTCATTTTAAGGTGATAGAAAAATAAAACTCAATTGTATATTGATACCTAATAAAGTGCTTAAAGTATAGGAGCTTTAACCGTTGCCGTTGGGAAACTTGGTGGAGATGTTAAATATCTATTGCATTGATCAGCAATAATCAATGACCTGTAGACCAAAGTACAGCTTTTGAGATATTTATAGAATTAAGTAATGTTGTTTTAATGTACTAGGTGTATCACCACTTCTGATGATAGTCCTGACCGTATTTTTAAAACCATTATTACATTGGCGTTGTCAGAGACACATATACATGTTGCAAAGTGTTAATAAAGGTTATATACCCAAGACATGTTGTACAGTGCTAATGAAGGCTATATACTCAAGGCATAGTGTACAGTGCTGATGAAGGTTATATACCCAAGACATGTTGTACAGTGCTGATGAAGGCTATATACCCAATGCATATTGTACAGTGCTGATGAAGGTTATATACCCAAGACATGTTGTACAGTGCTGATGAAGGCTATATACCCAAGGCATGTATTATAGTGCAGATGAAGGTTATATACACAAGGCATATTGTACAGTACTGATAAAGGCTATATACCAGAGACATGCTGTACAGTGCTGATGAAGGTTATATACCCAAGACATGTCGTACAGTGCTGATGAAGGTTATATACCCAAGGCATGTTGTACTGTGCTGATGAAGGTTATATACCAGAGACATGTTGTACAGTGCTGATGAAGGCTATATACCCAAGGCATGTTGTATAGTGCTGATGAAGGTTATATACCCAAGACATGTCGTACAGTGCTGATGAAGGTTATATACCCAAGACATGTACAGTGCTGATGAAGGTTATATACCCAAGACATGTTGTATAGTGCTGATGAAGGTTATATACCCAAGACATGTTGTACAGTGCTGATGAAGGTTATATACCCAAGACATGTTTTACAGTGCTGATGAAGGTTATATACCCAAGACATGTTGTACAGTGCTGATGAAGGTTATATACCCAAGACATGTCGTACAGTGCTGATGAAGGTTATATACCCAAGACATGTTGTACAGATTCGAACCCCGGAACGCGTGAGTATTGATCTATGTGGTTTCCAGGAATCGAACCCGGAACCTACGACTTACTAACGGTAACCACTGCGGGAATAAATGTTTTAAATATTAGTGTAACACATACCCAATGCATGCTGTATAGTGCTGATAAAGGTTATATACCCAATGCATGTTGTAAAGTGCATCATATTGAAAGCGGTCTTTCTTGATACTATGGTGTAATACATCTTCCGGCTCCTTATATCATACCGCCGGCGTCGTTGTCGTCGTCGTCAGCGGCGACTGTAGAAAAAACTTTTAACTTAAGCAGGAAGAACGTACCCATTATGGGTGTTTGATTGTTCTGGCAAACACCAGCAGGAGGTACGTACCCGTAATGGGTGTCTTATTGTACTGATAAACACCAGCAGGAGGTACGTATCTATAATGGTTGTCTGATTGTTCTGGCAAACACCAGCAGGAGGTACGTACCTATAATGGGTGTCTGATTGTTCTGATAATCACCAGCAGGAGGTACGTACTCATAATGGGTGTCTTATTGTTCCGATAAACACCAGCAGGAGGTACGTACCTATAATGAGTGTCTGATTGTTCCGACAAATACCAGCAGGAGGTACGTACCCATAATGGGTGTCTGATTGTACTGATAAACACCAGCAGGAGGTACCTACCTATAATGGGTGTCTGATTGTTCTGATAAGCACCAGCAGGAGGTACGTACCCATAATGGGTGTCTTATTGTACTGATAAACACCAGTAGGAGGTACGTACCTATAATGGGTGTCTGATTGTTCTGATAATCACCAGCAGGAGGTACGTACCCATAATACGTGTCTGATTGTTCTGATAAACACCAGCAGGAGGTACGTACCCATAATGAGTGTCTGATTGTTCTGGCAAACACCAGCAGGAGGTACGTACCTATAATGGATGTCTGATTGTTCTGATAATCACAAGCAGGAGGTACGTACCCATAATGGGTGTCTTATTGTACTGATAAACACCAGTAGGAGGTACGTACCTATAATGGGTGTCTGATTGTTCTGATAAGCACCAGCAGGTGGTACGTACCCATAATGGGTGTCTGATTGTACTGATAAACACCAGCAGGAGGTACGTACCTATAATGGGTGTCTGATTGTTCTGATAATCACCAGCAGGAGGTACGTACCCATAATGGGTGTCTTATTGTTCTGATAAGCACCAGCAGGAGGTACGTACCTATAATGGGTGTCTGATTGTTCTGATAATCACCAGCAGGAGGTACGTACCCATAATGGATGTCTTATTGTTCTGATAAGCACCAGCAGGAGGTACGTACCTATAATGGGTGTCTGATTGTTCTGATAATCACCAGCAGGAGGTACGTACCCATAATGGATGTCTTATTGTTCTGATAAACACCAGCAGGAGGTACGTACCCATAATGGGTGTCTGAATGTTGTGATAAACACCAGCAGGAGGTACGTACCCATAATGGGTGTTTGATTGTTCCGATAATTACCAACAGGAGGTACGTATCCATAATGAGTGTCTGATTGTACCGACAAACACCAGCAGGAGGAACGTACCCATAATGGGTGTCTGATTGTTCTGGCAAACACCAGCAGGAAGTACGTACCCATAATGGGTGTCTGATTGTTCTGATAATCACCAGCAGGAGGTACGTACCCATAATGGGTGTCTGATTGTTCTGATAAGCACCAGCAGGAGGTACGTACCCATAATGGGTGTCTGATTGTTCTGGCAAACACCAGCAGGAGGTACGTACCAATAATGGGTGTCTGATTGTTCTAGCAAACACCAGCAGGAGGTACGTACCCATAATGGGTGTCTGATTGTTCTGGCAAACACCAGCAGGAGGTACGTACCCATAATGGGTGTCTGATTGTTCTGATAATCACCAGCAGGAGGTACGTACCCATAATGAGTGTCTGATTGTTCCGACAAATACCAGCAGGAGGTACGTACCCATAATGGGTGTCTGATTGTTCTGGCAAACACCAGCAGGAGGTACGTACCCATAATGGGTGTCTTATTGTTCTGATAAACACCAGCAGGAGGTAGGTACCCACAATGGGTGTCTGATTGTTCTGATAATCACCAGCAGGAGGTACGTACCCATAATGGGTGTCTGATTGTTCTGATAAACACCAGCAGGAGGTACGTACCCATAATGAGTGTCTGATTGTTCCGACAAACACCAGCAGGAGGTACGTACCCATAATGGGTGTCTGATTGTTCTGGTAAAGACCAGCAGGAGGTACGTACCCATAATGGGTGTCTTATTGTTCTGACAAACACCAGCAGGAGGTACGTACCCATAATGGGTGTCTGATTGTTCTGGTAAAGACCAGCAGGAGATACTTAAGTAAAAAATGGGTGGCTGATTATTGGGGTAAAGACCAGCATGAGAAATTTATCCGTAATGGGTATCTGATTGTTCGGATAAACACAAGGACAGGACTCATAATGGGTGCCTGATTGTTCAGGTAGATACCAGCAGGAGGTACTTACCCTTTCTAGCTGCCTGATTGCTCAGGTAGATACCAGCAGGAGGTACTTACCCTTTCTAGCTGCCTGATTGTTCAGGTAGATACCAGCAGGAGGTACTTACACTTACTAGTTGCCTGATTGTTAGGGTAGATACGAGCAGGAGGTACTTACCCTTTGTAGCTGCCTGATTGTTCGGGTAGATACTAGCAGGAGGTACTTACCCTTACTAGTTGCCTTATTGTTCGGGTAGATATCAGCAGGAGGTACTTACCCTTTCTAGCTGCCTGATTGTTCAGGTAGATACCAGCAGGAGGTACTTACCCTTACTAGTTGCCTGACTGTTGGGGTATATACCAGCAGGAGGTACTTACCCTTTCTAGCTGCCTGTTTGTTCGGGTAGATACCAGCAGGAGGTACTTACCCTTACTAGTTGTCTGATTGTTCAGTTAGAGACCAGCATGAAATTCTTAGCGTCAGAAGGCAACTTAGGGATAGGTTTGGTGTAGTGGTTAAGCGCTTGGCTTGCGGAGTCGACGATACGGGTTCAATTCCCGGGTTGCGCTACTATGTTGTAGAGGTTGGTTACCTCCTGCTTCAATGTCGCGATATAACTGAAATATTGTTGAAAGCAAAGTAAAACACCAACCAACCAACTTTTTAATATGTCCATATAATAGAGAATAATTCATTTTATATACAGATTTCCTGTTTATATATCTTCATATATCTATAGTAAGATGGCGGTACATACGTGCATTAGATTTGCTCACATTTGCAGTGAAAGCTTTGTACATCCATACTTTTCTAAACTTCAACTTTAACTATTTTATTCCGCTTGCACATATTGCAACTAGTTCGCTTATTTGCTTAATGTTGTTTGTAACAAGTTCCGAATATTTGAAAGAGTGATGAAATTTTAGCAAACTGAACATACGTGTTGTAGGTAGTATTATATATCAATTGTAAATTCGAGTCATTATGTGCATTAGTCGGTTTTAGTTTTCATATTTCTATCCGTCGTTTTTTTTTCTGTTTTGTTTATTTTTTATATATATAATTTCATTTTATTTTATCCTATTTATTTATCTATTTATTTATTTATCTATTTATTTAATTAGTTTTTCTTTTTGTCTGTTTTATTTTATTCAAGTTCACATAATATGTGAATTACGAGAAAGACATATATTATGAATAGACACGATCAGATATTGACATTTTTGTTGACGAAGACGTATTTTGGCATGACCAAAGCCGTGAAATAATAATTGCTCAGAAAAAGCTAATATTTAAATTTTCAATGAATAAGCATTTCCTAGTACAATACAAATGGTATTTATCATTCTCAGTGCCATGGTTTCCGAGAAAAATAATCGAACTTGATCGCTTTGCTAACCAGATTTTGAGTTACGGATCGGAACTGGACTCGGATCATCCGGTGAGTAATGTTTAGTCCAACGAGTATGTATGTATGTTGCAGTGAACCATGAAGAGAGTCGTTTAGAATATATATTACTTACATTGAAGTGGGGTGAACACGGATTCTGGAAAACGGAGACAATTCTAAAATATTTCCCTGAAATGAAATAAGAGAGAATAAAATGCCTGCGTTATATAGTTTATGTTCACATAAGTTGAGTACTTAGGTGTTGCTCTTTACCGTACTTTCTTCATTTCGTCATAATTTTGTTTCCTCTCATTTACTCGATGCTGGGTGGAGATATAATTTAATTTGAAATATAATATATAGTCATATTTTGAGAAATAAACATCGCTGTAGTTCATTTCACTAACAGTCGGAAGTGAACTTGTAAACATAGCTGAATCCGTAAGCGCAACTTATGATGAAAATACGTTTCAATAAAAATTGTAAGCGTAAACTTACGATGAAAATTCATCAAAATGTACCTGTGCGTAAAGTGCGAATTCGTCGTTGATCCTGTAAATACCTGATTACGTGCACAATTAAAGATACGTCTACGATTGTTTGTGAAATGGGCTACAGGCTAGCATTTAGTTCAAGTTGACTAATTATTATGCCCCCACCTCGAAAACTTTCGGGGGAGCATATAGTCGCTGTCGTTACCGTGTCAGTCCGTCCGTCTGCCCGGGCTCATATCTCCTATACCTTTCATAAGAATTTGATCATACCTCATCAAAATAGTTAAAGACTTTGGGACAAAGGTCACTCAAGGTCATTTCTGAAAGGTCAAGGTTACTTATTAACTATGACTTAAAATACCACAAAGTACTTATATCTCCTACACCTTTCATCAGGATTTGATCATACTTCACCGAAATGTTATCTAGGTTCAGGGCTTTTGGTCAAAGGTCTCTCAAGGTCAATTCTGAATGGTCAGTATGATTTATTAACTATGACTTAAAATGCCATGAAGTACTTATATCTCCTACATCTTTCATTAGAATTTAATTATACTTCACCAAAATATTATTTAGTTTAAGGGCGTTTGGACAAATGTCACTCAAGGTCATTTACAAAAGGTCAAGGTCACTTATTAACTATGACTTAAAATACCCTGAAGTACTTATATCTCCTACACCTTTCATAAGAATTTGATTATACTTTACCAAAATAGTTAAAGACTTTGGGACAAAGGTCACTCAAGGTCATTTATAAAAGGTCAAGGGTACTTATTAACTATGACTTCATATACCATGAAGTACTTATATTTCCTACAACTTTCATCAGGATTTGATCATACTTCACCAAAATATTATCTAGGTTCAGGGCTTTTGGACAAAGGTCACTCACGGTCATTTCTGAAAGGTCAAGGTTATTTATTAACTATGACTTCATATACCATGAAGTACTTATATTTCCTACAACTTTCATCAGGATTTGATCATACTTCACCAAAATATTATCTAGGTTCAGGGCTTTTGGACAAAGGTCACTCACGGTCATTTCTGAAAGGTCAAGGTTACTTATTAATTATGAAATAAAATACCATGAAGTACATATATCTCCTAAACCTTTCATCAGAATTTGATCATACTTCTCCAAAATGTTATCCAGGTTAAGGGCTTTTGAACAAAGGTCACTCAATGTCATTTCTGAAAGGTCAAAGTCACTTATTGATTATTACAATGATTTCCTATATATTAAGCCATTCATTTGCTTCATTATTACTGTGCCTCTTAGAGCATCCATCAGTTTTATTGAGTTTTTGTATATGAATTGCATAATTTTCTGCATTATAAGTATAACTTCTGTTCTGGGAGCATCCATCAGTTTTACTGATACTCTTGTTTGCCATAGTTATGACACTTGGACTCTGTGATAGATGGCAATATTAGAGTGAATGTTGTATTATGAGAAGGTACAGGTAAAATTTTAGAAAATTCAGTAAAACCATTGGTTCTCGCCAGAGACGTATGACAAAGAGACTGGCAGCTCCCTGCAGTTGTAAGATATATATGAGAATATTAAGAGACAAGCTCAAATATTCTTAATTATCGTGGACCTTGGCGGAATTAGACCAAATATTGAATACTTTGAACTGTACAATCATACTAGATAATACAAGTTTTTAGTTTTCAATATTTATTGGCAACAATAGTGACCGCAGTGGATTTTTCAACAAACATTATCATACATGTAATCACAATTCGTCATCATACATTAGCACTCTACATTGCCATAAGTGGAAGCCCATTGTCTAATTGACAAGGGCAAACAACATAGATGGTAGAAAATTTATCATACAAACAGTATTCATCATTCGATAGACCAAAATAATTCAATATGTAACCTCGAATGCATCATAATATATTGATATAGCATTAACATTACACATTAAGTGGATGCCATTTGACAAGGATAAACCACAAAGATGGTAGAAATCTACCATACAACATTATTCATATCATACAAAGTCTATATATAGAATATGTTGAGTGGTTTATGGCTACTTGATCTTTGATCACGTCAACATCCCCAGTTGGTAAAACCACTCAAATATTCTAATAGACAGGTTCATCACCGTGGTTCTGATCAACACATTATGTGTATTTACTGACCCAAATATGTGTATGAAGGAGACTATTAGTCCCGCTATTACCTAATATGGGAAAAGGCAGTCTGTAAGCATGTTTTGCAGACAAATGGACCCATCAGGGTTGAAAAGGTCAGTGGTAATGGTTGTGAACTGAGGTGCTTCAACATATAACCTTATAACCTAAGAAAATTGAGGTAGCATGCCTATTGAACCTCCTCTGAGATTTTACAATTGAATAACTACCAGGGTCCACATATCTCCAATTTAGGCTAAGGAGAGCATAAGACCAAATTCGCAAAGCATGGGAATAGATTTAATGCAAGTATTCATATAAGTAAGTAATAATCCGACGAAGTTTCTTATGCGAGTGTTACCTAGAAAGATGTATAATTAACAGAAATACGAAAAAACTATCAATATGGTCATTAATGGTGGCCTGAGGTGGATATGATAGGTGTGTATTTCTCCTCCAACCACCATCAGCCTTTGGAAATATGCCCATAGGGGAAACATGCAAATTTGAAAATGTAGAATAGGTAAAAGTACCCAACATTCGACCTTTAGAAATTTATCCCAGAATTTTTTCTTGTAGTTCATTATAGTGGCTTTTGTAGACAAGAGTGATTATTTATCTTGGGCCGCTGTAGTGTATAGGAAATCCAAATATGATACTTTGTTTATGTTCTTCTGCAGTTTGCTTGTCATAATATGATTCAATGTGAGGAATTATGGCTGGCACATTAATTGGAGATTTGCCTAAGCCTTGAGGTCTTTTGGGGGTACGAGGTTGTATATATCCAAATTTTATGTTAAAGTTCTGTCGAAAGGGTGCATTGAACTCACAAACAATGGTGTGCGTATTGACAGTTAATCATTTGAACAATAACCAAAGTTATCAGGATGTGGCACTTCGTCATATTAACCGACATGGATTGATTGAGTGATTGATTTTGTTTTACGTCACACCACGAATATATCACGGCATCTGCCTGATGTGGGGCACAAATTTTGACCTTTGCAACGGACCCACCCGAAGCAGTGAGGATCTTTAACGTGTCATGCATACCACGACACGGGCATCGGGTTCTACTGTCTCATCCGAAAGACATGACACCGGCATGACCAGAGTGGGACTCGAACCCCGGCCTCCCGATCAGGAGTCCGACTCGATACCGCTGGGCCACGCCGGCTTTTAACCAACATGGACGGCGTATATGTTAATGCTGAGTTTTATGTATATCTGAGCCAGAGCTCAGTGTCTACACTATACCAAGAAGTCGATAAGTTTGTGGTAAGCTCAAGTCTGAACTGTTCATCATACTGGACAGAATTACCACCCATTTTGGGCAAAATATGAATGTCATTTGAGTATTAAGTAAATCTTGGGGAGGGGGGGGGGTATTTGGTTTTGTTTTGGTTTTTTTGTATGAGCAGATAGATAAATCCTCATGAAAAGTGTAAAAGAATCTAATCACTACTCCATAGTTGTAATTTTAGGTCTTGACTCAGGTTTTAAAACTTACTCCCTATTGGCTCTCGCTGATTATTTTGACAGTTATAACCTTCTGACATGGAATTATCGAAAATTCTTAGCTTCCGTCGTTTACTTCAGATTTATTTGGTTCTAATCTACGTTTATATTTTGTGAAAATTATGGCATCATTAAATTAATTTTCTCAGTTTCTGTAATTTTCCTGGATAAATAAATGGATATATTGAAGTATACTGTAAAGCTGTTGACGTCGAATGTCGCCACAAAACATTCCAGTAAGCAATCATTTTCCCTGTGATGAATAGAGAAATTGAAATACCATGGCATTGATGTCGTTCCTATACGTCTAGTCCTTAGAACCTTGGAATTTGATAAGAATCATTATGTAGAATGATTTCGCCTTGTATTCAAAGATTTTAAGGACAATATGCCCCCTTATTTCTTTTTAATGTCTGGTTCTCTATCGGTATTTATACTTTTTAACGGTAAGTCGTCTTTAATTTTGTTAATTATGCATCTAATGAATTGGATTATTGGTATGATTTATAATTGTTTCAGAAGGGAATATCAAAATTCATCGAAATGTTTGGTGATTAGCAAAATGTAATTACTTTCCGTTTTAAAAGTTATATTCCTGCCAACATGATCATCCCATTTATTCATGCAACTTTCACTCTTGAAATAATGTATTTTTTTCTTGTTAGGGGTTCACTGACCCTGTATACAGAGCGAGACGAAAAGAGTTTGCAGATATTGCATTCAACTACAAACAGTAAGTACGACCACAGCGAATTGTAACTCTGAACTCTGAAAAAAAAAACATGAAATAACCTTTCTTTTTGTTATTAAATCGATATATATATATATATATATATTATATATATATATATATCGTATTGTACTAACACCGCTTTCCAATCAGTAGAGAACACTTGCGATGACCATATTCGATAAGATACAGAATCATGAAGTCTTAAAATCAATAGGCCCCCGGTACAGTTTTATTTATATATGTATAGTACTCATACTGGAATAAGGTTGTCTGTAGATAAACTAATTTTTAGGATTGTTTTTATCCAGCCCTAATGATATTGGACTGAAACTTGGTACTCATCTTAAATACTATTACCTACAGACCGAGTATTAATTTTATCTGGTCACTTTATCTGAAATTTCCCGGATTTTTTTTTTCAGGCGTTCATTGAAATATTTTATTGGAACAATGTACTTGGTACACATTTTTATCATACATACCGAGTTTTCCTTTTGTTAGGATTCTCCTACTCTGGCTAGAGTTAAGGTTAAGGTATATATAGCATTAAAAATATTTCAGAAAAATATATTAAACAAAATTAGTGTTATTTTAAGATCATCTACGAATTTTAAGCGCACTATTGTATAATTTTGAAGATCAAAAATCATGTGTGCTATATTTTGCCACGCGAAAACTACAAAAAGATCAGTACATTGAAAATATTGTGTGTTAGAAAATTGTCATCCTCAACATAATTTGTTTAAATATACACATTCTTCTTGACTTTGTGTTTGCTTTAATTGCAGTCTATTGTAAATAATGAGTTGTTACAAACAATACCTGTTACAAATATAGACCATAAAATATAGTCTTTTAGCCAGGTTTATCTATTTTTATATCATAGTATATATTGTCTTTGACTATAGTCTGTTTTAGATGTAATGTTGTCATGTTTATTTATCTTTCTATATAATCTCTTATGGTATATTTTCAGTGGACAACCCATACCGAAGGTCAAGTACACTCCTGAGGAAATTAAGACATGGTAATAACCTTTAACCTTAAGCACTTCATTGTTCACATATCTTCCTGGGAAATATTGACTCACATGTGCATGTATTTATATCACAATATTCCATTTCTTATTTTTTAGGGGTACCATTTTTTCTGAGCTCACGAAACTGTACCCGACCCACGCATGTAAGGAATTCAATCATGTGTTTCCTTTGTTGATCGACAACTGTGGGTATCGGGCTGACAACATTCCGCAGTTAGAAGACATTTCCAATTTCCTGAAGGGCAAGTTGTTTTTATTTACACATACTGTTAAAACAAGTTATTAGCCTTAAAGCAGGCTTCATTTTCAACGTAAAAAAGGAAAACTTATGCTAAAATAAAATTGTAAAGAATAATGTAATTATCAGTACTTATGTCTTTAAAGTTGGTTGATTGGTGTTTTAAGTTACGTCTAGTTAGACTATTTTCAGTCACACAGTGATAAGGAAGCAAGAAGTCACTAAGCTATTAAACATGGTGCGATCAAGGACTCGAACCCTGAGAGTCTGCACCGTGAATGGAACGCTTATCCACCACACGAGGATATATCTTCGAGGAAAGACATTCATCATAACGTATTTCCTTTGGTCAGACAATAAAAAACCCCAAAAAACCCAACAACAGCAACAAACACAAATAACCCCCCCCCCCCAAAAAAAAATCGGGATCCCATGTCAAAGAACATGTTCCCGCTTTGAAGGTCCATAACTGCCTGAGGTTGGCGTTAAAAAGGTCTCTCGTTGCTTGAGGTAGGCTTTGAAGATCCTTCAATACATAGGATGGGCGTACATGGTCTTGTTGCTTGAGGTTGGCGTTATAAAGATCCCTTGCTGCCTAGGGTAGGCGTTAAAGATCGTTCAGTTTATAAGATGTGTGTACATGGTCTCGCTGCTTGAGGTTGGCATTATAAAGGTACTCGCTGCTTTGGGTAGGCATTAAAGATCATTCATTGTATAAAATGGACCTACATGGTCTCTCTGCTTGAGGTTGGCGTTATAAAGGTCCCTCGCTGCTAATGGTAGGCGTTAAAGATCCTTCATTTCATACGATGGACCTACATGGTACATTGTACAAGATGAGCGTACATGGCCTCGCTGCTTGAAGTTGACGTTATGAAGGTCCCTTGTTGCTGAGGGTATCGTTAAAGATCCTCCATTGCATACGATTGACCTGCATGGTCTCATTGCTTGAAATTTGCGTTATGAAGGTCCCTTGCTGCTAATGGTAGGTGTTGAAGATCCTACAATACATAGGATAGGCGTACATGGTCTTGCCGTGTCAGATAAGCGTTATAGGTTCATGGTTGATAAAGACCCTTTGTGGCATAGGATAGGTGTAAGAGTCTCTCACTGGTGGTAAAGGTTCCTACTTGCTTAGTAGGGGGGATAAAGACCTTTTATGGCATAACAAGAGTTTAAGACTCTCTCACTTCTTAGGATTGTGGTAAAGTTTTCTACCTGCTTAGAAAGGGTGATAAATACCCTTTATGACAGAGAAAGGGTTTAAAAGTCAATCTTCTCACACATCTTAGCATTGGTGGTGAAGGTTCTTATCTGCTTAGAATGGATGATAAAGACCCTCTATAGCATAGCATGGGTTTAAGAGTCTCTCACTTCTTATGATTGTGGTAAAAGTTCCTACCTGCTTAGAATGGGTGATAAAGACCCTTAATGGCATAGGATGGGTTTAAGGGTCTGTCATTCCCTCTCACTTCTTAGCATTAGTGGTAAAGGTTCCTCCCTGTTTAGAATGGGTGATAAAGACCCTTTATGGCATAGGATGGGTTTAAGAGTTTCTCACTCTCTCAGTTCTTAGGATTATGGTAAAGGTTCCTACCTGCTTAGAATGGGTGGTGAAGACCTTTTATGGCATAGGATGGGTTTCTCATTCTCTCACTTCTTGGGATTGTTGTAAAAGTTCCTACCTGCTTAGAATAGGTAATTAAGACTCTTTTTGGGATAGAATCTGTTTAAAAATCTCTCTTTTGTGGTAAAAGTTCCTACCTGCTTAGAATGGGTGATAAACAGCCTTTATGGCATAGGATGGGTTTAAGAGTCTCTCATCTTAAGATTGATGTTAAAGGTTTCTCCCTGTTTAGAATGGGTGATAAAGGTGATAGTTTTTAAAGAGCTCTCGCTGCTTAAAAAAGTTCCTCGCAGCTGATGATGAGTGTGGCATATACTGACCTTAAAGATGCATGCTTCACTACTTAGGGTAGATATATGAGATACCTCGTTCTCTAGAGTATGTGTTTGAGTTGGCATTAAGGAATATACACTGCTTTAGATTGACCACAAAATGTCCCTGACTACTTCTGGTGAGTCATTGTTTGACACTAGAGTATGTATAATATTGTCGCTATATTCAACTCCGAACCGATAACATAATCTCAGTCATCTACATTATCTCAGTCATCCACATAACCTCAATCGTCTACATAACCTCAATCATCTACATAACCTCGATCATCCACATAACGTCGATCATCTACATAACCTCAATCATCCACATAACCTCAGTCATCCACATAACCTCGATCATCCACATAACCTCAATTATCCACATAACCGCAACCATCCACTAACCTCAGTCATCCACATAACCTCATTCATCTACATAACCTCAATCATCCACATAACCTCAATTACCTTAATAACCTCAAGCATCTACATAAACTCAATCATCCACATAACCTCAATAATCCACATAACCTTGATCATCTACAAAAACTTAATCATCCACATAACCTCAAACATCCGCATAGCTTCAGTTATCTACATAACCTCAATCATCTACATAACCTCAATCATCTACATAACCACAATCATCTACATGACCTCAATCATCTACATAAGCTAAATCATCTACATAACAACAATCATCCACATAACCTCAATCATCCACATTACCGCAATATTCTACATAACTTCAATCATCCACATAACCTCAATCATCCACACAGCCTCATTCATCTACATAACCTCAATCATCTACAGAACCTCAATCATCTACATTATCTCAGTCATCCACATAACCTTATTCATCTACATAACCTCAATCATCTACATTATCTCAATCATCTTCATTATCTCAATCATCCACATAACCTCAATCATCAACATAACCTCAATCATCTACATAACCTCAAACATCTACATAACCTCAAACATCCACATAACCTCAATCATCTACATAACCTCAGTCATCTACATTACCACAATCATCTACATAACCTCAATTATCTACATAAGCTAAATCATCTACATAACTTCAATCATCCACATAACCTCAATCATCCACATTACCACAATATTCTACATAACCTCAATCATCCACATTACCGCAATATTCTACATAACCTCAATCATCCACATAACCTCAATCATCCACACAGCTTCAGTCATCTACATAACCTAAATAATTCACATAACCTCGATCATCTACATAACCTCATTCATCTACATAACCTCAATCATGTACAGAACCTCAATAATCTACATTATCTCAATAATCCATATTACCTCAATCATCTACATAACTTCAAACATCTACATAACCTCAAACATCTACATAACCTCAATCATCTACATAACCTCGATCATCCACATAACTTCAATCATCTACATAACCTCAATCATCCACATAACCTCAGTCATCCACATAACCTCGATCATCCATATAACCTCAATTATCCACATAACCGCAACCATCTACATAACCTCAGTCATCCACATAACCTCATTCATCTACATAACCTCAATCATTCACATAACCTCAATTATCTTAATAACCTCAAGCATCTACATAAACTCAATCATCCACATAACCTCAATCATCCACATAACCTCAAACATCCGCATAGCTTCAATCATCTACATAACCTCAATAATCTACATAACCTCAATCATCTACATAACCACAATCATCTACATAAGCTAAATCATCTACATAACACCAATCATCCACATAACCTCAATCATCCACGTTACCGCAATATTCTACATAACTTCAATCATCCACATAACCTCAATCATCCACACAGCCTCATTCATCTACATAACCTCAATAATCCACATAACCTCGATCATCTACATAACCTCATTCATCTACATAACCTCAATCATCTACATTATTTCAATCATCCACATAACCTCATTCATCTACATAACCTCAATCATCTACATTATCTCAATCATCCACATAACCTCAATCATCAACATAACCTCAATCATCTACATAACCTCAAACATCTACATAACCTCAAACATCCACATAACCTCAATCATCTACATAACCTCAGTCATCTACATTACCACAATCATCTACATAACCTCAATCATCTACATAAGCTAAATGATCTACATAACTTCAATCATCCACATAACCTCAATCATCCACATTACCACAATATTCTACATAACCTCAATCATCCACATTACCGCAATATTCTACATAACCTCAATCATCCACATAACCTCAATCATCCACACAGCTTCAGTCATCTACATAACTTCAATAATTCACATAACCTCGATCATCTACATAACCTCATTCATCTACATAACCTCAATCATCTACATAACCTCAATCATCCACATAACCTCAATCATCTATATAACCTCAATCATCTATATAACCTCAAGCATCTACATAACCTCAATCATCCACATATCCTCAATCATCTACATAACCTCAATCATCTACGGAACCTCAATCATCCACATAACCTCAATCATCTACATAACCTCAATCATATACGGAACCTCAATCATCCATATAACCTCAATCATCTATATAACCTCAAACATCTACATAACCTCAATCATCCACATAACCTCAATCATCTACATAACTTCAATCATCTACATAACCTCAATCATCTATATAACCTCAAGCATCTACATAACCTCAATCATCCACATAACTTAACCTCGATCATCTACATAAATTTAATCATCCACATAACCTCAAACATCCACATAACTTCAGTCATCTACATAACCTCAATCATCCACATAACCTCAATCATCCACGCAACTTCAATCATTTACATAACAATTAATTCAGATATCAAGGAGACTAATTCAGGCTGAAAAACAGAATAGTGAAGTTTTATCCTGTAACATGTTATTTTGTTGTTATTCTGTAGATTGTACCGGCTTTCGTCTGCGACCTGTAGCAGGATTGCTTTCATCACGTGACTTTCTGGCAGGTCTCGCCTTTAGAGTTTTCCATTCCACTCAGTACATTCGTCATGGATCTAAGCCCATGTACACCCCAGAACCGTTAGTTTATAGATACTTTTTTATCGTTTCTCTTTTAGTATTTGATTAAGTTTATGTTACCGACTTGTTTGAGATTAAAATTTTAAAAGTCAGAGAAAACTTCTGAATAATTGAAGTAATACTGTATTTGTGGTTTTCTTTGAATCAGAGATGTGTGCCACGAGCTCCTAGGTCATGCACCACTGTTTGCTGATCCTGCATTCGCTCAGTTCTCCCAGGAGATTGGTTTAGCAAGTCTCGGAGCCCCGGATGACTACGTTAAGAAGCTTGCAACCGTACGTCACAATCTCACTTTCAATCCATAATGACGTCTCTTTACTTTCACTTCTCTGCCATTGACACCGGAAAAGGGCATCATGTGTTTCTGATCATTTCCAAGTCTCCACCTAACAGTTTAGTTCATAATCATGCATTCTAATTATTTATTGTGATTTATTACATCAGGTGATGATATTCCATAATTATTTATTGTGATTTATTACATCAGGAGATGATATTCCATAACTATTTATTGTCATTTATTACATCAGGAGATGATATTCCATAACTATTTATTGTCATTTATTACATCAGGAGATGATATTCCATAACTATTTATTGTCATTTATTACATCAGGTGATGATATTCCATAACTATTTATTGTGATTTATTACATCAGGAGATGATATTACATAACTATTTATTGTGATTTATTACATCAGGTGATGATATTCCATAACTATTTATTGTGATTTATTACATCAGGTGATGATATTCCATAACTATTTATTGTGATTTATTACATCAGGTGATGATATTCCATAACTATTTATTGTGATTTATTACATCAGGTGATGATATTCCATAACTATTTATTGTGATTTATTACATCAGGTGATGATATTCCATAACTATTTATTGTGATTTATTACATCAGGAGATGATATTCCATAACTATTTATTGTGATTTATTACATCAGGAGATGATATTCCATAACTATTTATTGTGATTTATTACATCAGGTGGTGATATTCCATAACTATTTATTGTGATTTATTACATCAGGTGATGATATTCCATAACTATTCATTGTGATTTATTACATCAGGAGATGATATTCCATAACTATTTATTGTGATTTATTACATCAGGAGATGATATTCCATAACTATTTATCATGATCACAGTTGATAAATGTTATTCATCAAGAATTTAAAAGGAATTTCCCACAATTAAAAATGCAATATGAAATGGAATTGTTTATCAAGTAGTTTTAAGGCATGATGCATATGTTTGTAGTGCTATTGGTTTACGGTGGAATTTGGTCTTTGTCGACAAGAAGGGAAAATAAAAGCTTATGGAGCTGGACTTCTCTCCTCCTTTGGAGAACTTCAGGTAAATTGAGAGAAAATTATCGTAATGACATATCTCCTGCCATTTAGTATTTACAGAGATGAAATAATAACTAAATATTTCATGAAGTTAGATAAGATTTTAAGACCATTTTAATAAGGCATTGCATTTTTCTAATATTCAGTAAATCCAATTTATTTCACTGTTACTTTCACGTTCACAGTACTGTTTGACTGATGTACCAGAGACACGCCCATTTGAACCTGTTAAAACAGCAGAGCAGGAATATCCAATCACGTCTTATCAGCCTGTGTACTTCGTCGCCAATACTTTCGAAACGGCTAAAGAAAAAATGAAGTAATTGAAGTTATTACACAATGTATACACATTATGTAGATTATCAATGTTTTCGAGAAGACTGATTTGCGTTTTACAAATTTTCACTTTGTATATAGTTTCTGTGATATATTTTGATAATCTGCAATATATCATGGTGTAATTTCGCTAGAAAAATAACTTAAGAACTACATTGTACAAATTATAAACCATATGCATTATTCATAAAACACATGGTTTATACGGTTTTAGTTTGTAGATAACTTTTGTATTTCACAGGGACTATGCTTCAACTATACCACGCCCATTCTCGGTCAGATACAATGCCTACACACAGAGTGTGGAAGTCATTGATAACAAACAACAAATTATCAATCTTACCAAGATTATCAAAGGTAAGAGTTATCTTTCTTGCCCTTTAAAAACTTCGATTTCTGTAATCAAACTGTTTCTTTGAAAAGTTCAAGTGTACCCAGATTGACATAACCTTCAGAATATGTATTAAAGATATTGACTCATGTGAGCTATAGTGAGGGTGTCTTGTCAATAATCCGGAAAACTCTCTCCATATTCAGTGTTTCTTTGTAACCGCTATCTAATCTGAATGAGAATTTGCATACAGGATCCATAGAGTAAGGAGATTCACTTTTGTTGTGATACAGGTAATTGATCTTGAATAAGATCAAGAGATTACATAGGGAGTAAATTAGTTAAACCTTTTTGTCAAGAAGCACAAGCCAGTCATTTTCATAATTGAATATTAAAATTGTCCTCGTTCCTTCTTTGTTGTTTCGGACCTGGATGATAGCTATATTAGTCATAATATACTGGAACCATATTTTCTGTCTGTCTGTGCATGGGTCTGTCTGTTGACAAGTAAGTTTCGGCACTTTTTCCACACATCCTTTGAGTTATTGGACTACAGCTCTGAAAACATCTTTATTACCTACAATTACACAAAGGGAATTGGAATTGTGTCACAGTTATCTACTTTGTTTCCGCAAAATGCTTCTGCAGATATATTACTGATGCATCCTTTGCTGACAGATCTAGTTTCAATTTGTTTATAGTCTTGTTTATTGTTTTATGCCATTCCAATAGTATTGCACTATTGTGTTTGATGGCTTCACGAGTAATTCCCAAACACAAATTGTGAACTGTAACTGACAATGATTGTTCATACAATAATATGCAACTTTGAACAAGTGAGTTTAAGACATGTTTATTATCATCTATATTGGCTTCTGCGCATGTATTACACTACAACCTGATATTGATAGTCTTGGATCAGTTTATTTCGGGCTGAAATACCCGTTAGCTTTCAAGACAAAAATCTTTGTATTTTGGCTTAATCAGTTTTACAGCATTACAGTTTGTAAGAGTAATAGAAAATTATTGTGCACAACAAAGAAGTTTGGATTAATATGTGAATTTGATTACTTCTTGCTGTTAACGATAGAAACAAGTGGGTGAAATACGGAGTTGGGTTCCTTTTTTACATATGTTCATGCTTATTAACCATGCTTAGAGCATATACTAGGTGCAGATGAGGCTACAAAAAATAATAAATTACCGGAAATAAAATCTGAACTAACAGCCTGGATCATATCAGGTCACATGGAATAAAATCTGAACTAACAGCCTGGATCATACCCGGGTCACATGGAATAAAATCTGAACTGACAGCCTGGATCATACCCAGGTCACATGGAATAAAATCTGAACTGACAGCCTGGATCATACCCAGGTCACATGGAATAAGATCTGAATTGACAGCCTGGATCATACCCAGGTCACATGGAATAAATTCAGAACTGACACCCTGTTTCATACCCAAATTACCTGGAATAAAATCTGAACTGACAACCTGGATCATAGCCAGGTCACCTGGAATAAAATTTGAACTGACAGCCTGGATCATAGCCAGGTCACATGGGATAAAATCTGAACTGACACCCTGCTTCATACCCAGGTACCTGGAATAAAATCTGAATTGACAGCCTGGATCATACCCAGGTCACCTGAAATAAAATCTGAACTGACAGCCTGGATCATACCCAGGTCACCTGGAATTAAATCTGAACTGACAGCCTGGGTAATACTCAGATCACCTGGTATAAAATTTGAAGTGACAGCCTGGTTCATACCAGGTCACCTGGTATAAAATTTAAAATCTTCAAATTAGAATTCGATATAGCAAGTTATGAAATACCTTCTTCACCGCCTTGGATGATGAAAAAATCGAACGTTATACTGAAATTATCAGATCATAAGAAAATTGATACGAATTCTTTGAAATATCAACAAATGTTTTCAGAAATAAGATCTCTGTATTCGGAATATAAATCATACTATACTGATGGTTCCAAGGATGATGGCAGAGTGGCAGCTGCTGCAGTAACTGATACCGATATTTCTTTATCCATACGTTTACCAAATAATTGTTCTATATTTACAGCTGAAGCTAAGGCTATACTTTTAGCAATTGTTCATATTGAAAAAAATAAACACTTTAAGAGTATCGTTTTTTCTGACTCTTTATCATGTCTTCAAGCTATCAAAAATTTCAATACTAGTAATCCCTACATCTTGAGGATTTTAGAAAAGGTAAATTCTTTGTTGTCAAATAATTTTGACATCGTATTTTGTTGGCTTCCTGGACATACGGGATTCGTAGGTAACGTTAAAGCTGACAAAGCAGCAAAGAGGGATTAAATAGACTAGATATCGTAGGTAAAATACCTTATACAGATTTTAAACCATCTATATTGAATTATATTGATGCTTTGTCACAAGAAAACTGGGACCATGAAGATAATAATAAACTTCATGATCTGAAGCCGATTTTTAAATATAGAATAAATTCTCATCATTCTTGTCGTAGAGATGAAATTGTTACTTGTAGACTCCGCATTGGGCATTCTTGGATAACGCATTCTTACCTTTTAAAGGAAGAGCCTCCTCCAGAGTGTATCCCTTGCGGATGTCTATTAAGTATTAAACATATATTGTTGGAATGTGCAGACACTGCACACATTCGAAATCAGTATTATACTGTACAAAGTATGAATGAATTATTTGAGAGTATCAGTATTTCAAGAGTTCTAGATTTTTTGAAAGAAGTGAACCTATTCAACAAAATATGATATATTGAAATGTAACGTATTATAATTGTGTATATATGTATATTTTAGTAACATCATTTACATGTAGATACGTTATACAATGAGAGCTGGTCTTTCCTAAATATTTCTAATTGCTCTTTTTAATTTGGTTTATGTTAGCTTGTAACCGTCGCCATACGGGTGAAATATTCCCGGTGCGACGTAAAACAATAATGAATCTATCTATCTATCTATCAAATTAGAATTCCACAATGATACCACTGGGCCATCTAGTTAAGTGCAATGTAATCCATTGCTATACCACTGCATTTACCATCTGATTAAGTGTAGAATTCAAGTGTAATACCACTGAACCATGCAGTTAAGTGTAAAACATCTTGATAACTCAAGTAAGCTATGGCGACAATTTGGGCCTTTTGTGTATTTGGGTTTCTCGCAAAAGCAATTTTATTTTATTTTTTTTTTTTTATTTATTTTGTTAATTTGTAGGGATGATTATTTATTTATGGCATATTGTCATCTTGCAATCACAATGCAAAGACCTTGTTATGACGCACGTGACCCTTTGGGTGTAACTAGAAATCTTTGTTATTGTGAAAATATGTGTATTCATTTGATTCATTGATTTTTGTATTCATTTCAGGAGATTTGACTTTGCTGGAGGATGCTTTGACAAAACTGAAAAAATTGGACAAGTGATTCAAATGGTTTTATTTGGAAACAATTATTTGTGTAAATATGTACAAAAGGAATTATGTATATAACATTGTTACTAAGGCGTTTTGGTCTCAGAGCGAAATGTCTAGCTTTTAACGTTTATTGTTACATAGTGAAATACAGACTTGTTTGTTTCCGCGGCTCTCCGAGTTTGCTTTTTACATATCATGGATCTGTTAATGTGGTTAAGTTATTTCAATGTGAGACATTTTTACGAAAGACTTTATCTAATAAATTTATCTTTCGTGAATAAGATACTGGATTTCATTTACAAGTCAAATATCGTTTATTTTTTTTAATTATTATTATTACTGTAGCATTAATTACAATCCACACCTTTAAAAAACTTATCTACTTGACATTCTGATCTGCTTAATTTTTTTTTTTTACATTGAAATGAAAGTAGATTTTATATTTTGTAAATTTCTGTTTTTTTCATGTTTGGGTATTTGGGTTCTATAGGCACTATAATTTTGCTTATATTATTGCCTCATTGATTTCATGTATTTCACTGTCTTGCATGTTATATATTGTTTGTTCATGAATGGTAGAGGAAATTCTCGTTTTCAAATACGGTTGTGTAAAAAGATGGAAAGGATAAAAACTGATGGAATAATTATTCCTCATGCAAGCAGTAGCAGGTTCTTTTTAAGTTTGCTATTTTCGCTAAAAGCGTTAGTACCACATCTTGTAAGATGGACCCTGATAATGCTAAGAAGAAGTCATGTGCACAACTATGGAGGAATATCAAGATAGAAAATTAAATATACAAGTCTGACACATTCTAATCTGTATTTTCTCCTTTACTGTATAATAACTGTAAACATGTACACTGTTTCATACCAGATATAATTCAGTACAGTTATACATTTATATGCACATGCAACTTTGACCCTCAGGACCATCAGCCCTTTCATTTTGAAATAAAGTTGGACTGTGTATGTTTTGTTTCTTCATAAACATTAATATGCAAAACTAAGTTACGTAACTGGTTATGAAAATCAGTAGAGGTGATAATTGTACAAGGAAACATATGCTAGGTGCTTTTAAAGCTGGCCTCTCACCATAAAAGGCCGAGATGTAACTATTGATTGATTGATTGTTTGTTTGAATATTGTTTTACGCCATTCCACGATTATTTCACGTATATGGTGTCGGCATCTGTCTGATGCACTGCATACAAATTTAGATCTTTGCAACGGACCGACCCAAAACAGTGAGGGATCTTTTACGTGTCACGCCTACCGTGACACGGGACCTCGGTTTTTTACTGTCTCATCGGAAAGACAGAACACCGGTGCGCCCAGGTCGGAAGTTGAACCCGGGACTTCTCGATCACGAGCAGAGCACCTTATCCACTAGGCCACACCGGCTTACCAAGGTGTATCGAAAAAAAATTACGCTCCCGTATATTTTATGAATACTAAATGAACGTACGATCCAAATGCTCTTGCTTACCATATAATGTCAAATCGACAAACCGTGACATTTAATTGGCGGCTACCTGCATGGACGGTCAACATGGCTGTACAAAACGTATAAAAACTATACACAGTACATCGATATTTAACATTTACATCACTAGACGAATTCATTTATTTACCTTTTTATATCTGTTTAATTCTTTAATGACAACTTAATTATTTTAGTCTTTTATTTCATTTTTGACTGGTATTGTAAAAAACGGATGCAAGTCTACATGTATGATGTAAAAATGAATATGTTATTACATTTCATAACATGATCCACCACAATGTATAGGAGACGCAGTGGGCTTTTCTGGCTAAACATCCCGCTTCTTGCTTTATCCTTTAAGCCCATCTTCCATATTCTACCCGGGTGGCATTCGCCCAAGTTCATTCCCCTCAAAATTACAATTCTTCTCTGAATCCCACCCTTCCCTCATTTCTTCTCTTTCCAACCTCACCTCATAAATAAAATGAAATTCGGAATTAGTATACAGCATTCCCACAGACATTTTCTTGAATTCAGAGTGTTCGATTATTCGATTATACGTATTTTTACATTTAAAGAGACAGAAATGTTGGAGAGAAGAGAAAAGCTGCTTGTTCTTCAAACAACATATGTTGTTTTCATCTATTCTTTCCTTTTTGGGGGAATAGGGTAGCAGTGGTGGTTGGGTAGGAAGTTCCGCACGGTTTTGTATAATATTATGAATGGGGATCCATGTGAAGTCCAATAGATATAAACGAATAACATTTTTATTAATTCTAATTACTACCGGTATATGATTTTAAAAGATTTTTTCTTTCCCTAAACCCCTCCGCCCCCTCCCCGCTTTTTTTTTTTGCACCTGTCTAAGAGATCTTGTGCAAAAAGCGTTCGGTCGTTCCGTCCGTCTGTATGTGCTTCCGTAATTCCACAGCGCCTGATAACTTTCAATAGAGTGTTGTTACAGTTACCAAAATTCAACAGTAGGTATATCCCCTAAGCGCCATCATGTGACCCCGGGGTAGGACATTAACAGCTATGTTTATTTGCATATGGAGCATTCGTGTTCCAGTTTGTTTAGCTGAAAATTTAACTAGTTCTTGAATTTGTTTTAACAACGAACTAGTCCGTCAATTATAACATAAATTATCACAAAAGTGTCATATAGTTTTCTGTTTCCGTAAAATTATTGATGAAAATTGTACTTGAAATGAAATGAAATAAAATAAAATAATACATTTGTGAATTCAGACGCCAGAAGAGGGGTTAGGCTTTCGGAAATTTTCATACACAAGGTTTTAGGGTATATGTTGAGGCTGGAACCTTTATGTCTGGCGCAGGTTATTAATCTTCTTTCACAGTTCAAACTACATTGCTTTGTCCAGTTTATTTTGGAGTGTGATTATAAGTAATGAAAGGACTGGGACAAACCTTTAAAAATAACCCCCCCCCCTCCCTTTCCAAATGGAAAAAGTAATTATCTTGATGGTTCTCCGTTGGCGGATCCAGAGAAAGGGGCATGGATGGTGCAGATGATAGGAACCCCACCCATTTCCTTGTTTACACATCCCTTATATCAAAAAATTCTCTTTCCTGGCAATATAAGAGACATATCCTTTGCATGACTGTACAGTTACTACATTACACTTTAATATCGGTAACCTCCTACCTCTTTCAATCAAAATGGCTTCATTCGCCCCAGATGTGTAAGTTCAACGAGTCTCATACGTTACAAATAGCATTATTCAGTATGCACCCACTATGTAGGATCATAAACATAATCCGTGTACAATTTTGAAGATTTCGTCTTCAATCAATACCATTTCCTGTTTGTATGTTACTTATTCGACCATTCCAAATGGTGTGTCAACAAACGGATGTGTAAACTGATGTGTAGATGTATTTGTTTACTGTAAAGTATACATGTATAAATAATATTATGCTTTCCAAATGTGTGTGGTCCGTTGTGGAGTATTGGAATTTGGCTCTTGTAATTTGGAGAAAGGATAGTATTACCTGAATATCGTTAGTTTCCAAATTACCTACTAGTATATATCATTTGCCTTTTTACATTTGCATGGAAAGGGTGGGTTCGTTACAAGTACAACTGAACACACGATACTATTTGTACATTATGATATATGTCATATCTAAATAACTAGAACATGTAATGTAATTTGTTCGTTCAACTTAAAAATTTGTTTACTTACGTTACGCACGGTTGGGTGGATGGCCTTTTCGTGGCAAAATGCATACAGAATTACAGTACCATGTGATCTATTGTTAGAAGCAACTTTGTATTATTCATGTATTGTTACCTCAAAAAATGAAGAAACAAAAAAAAAAAAAAAATGAAATATATAAAGATAGTTACATGACATGTGCTTCTGTTTGCGACACCATGTTGCCTTTTTCGTCACTTCGATCAAATGTCATGGTTGCATGACTGAGCCTGTTTCTTTTATACTGTGGGCGAGAGCTCTATTCGAGCATCTGGGTCAGACATTCATTTAATATTCATAAAACATACGGGAGTGAGGTTGACTTAAGTCATCTTCGCTTCCGTAAAAGAATTTTCGAAACACTAAGGCTTTTTATTGTGAGAGGCCAGCTTTAAGTGAAGATGACGAAGACTTTCAAGTTTATTGTGAGTGTAGACCTTTAAACGTTTTATACGCCATCAAATGTGGACATATTGTACTACACCGCGACCGTTTGCCCATCTGTTCGTCGTTCCCTACTATCTTGTCTACTTTTCTCCTCTTTAACCATAACAGGTACAAATGGTTTTGTTGAGATAAATGAAAGGATCCGCGCTTCTTCCTAACTATGAGAGATGCAGATGATTTGGTGGTGGTAAATGAAAGGGTTTTTCTTGAAGTTGTCCGCATGGGTTATAAACTGGTGTCTAGCCCTTGGGGTAGTGTAAAATGGGCGGGGTAAAATAATCTTGTCCACGCTTCTTCTCTTTAACCTCTTTAACCAAAGCAGATGCAGATTATTTGGTGGTGGTATATGAAAGCCCGACTTAAGGACAGATCCCGGTTATTCAATTTTCAGATATCTTTCTATCAATTTCTACCAGGCCTCGAACTACAGACCAGTTTCCCTGACATCAATCTCGTGTAAGCTACTGGAGCACATCATTCACAGCCATGTTATGGACCACTTTGACCAACACTCCATCATTACCAACAATCAGCATGGCTTCAGATCTAAACGTTCCTGTGAGACACAACTAGCCACCACAGTAGACAGTATTGCCCGCTCCTTGGACCAGGGAAGCCAAGTCGACATCATCCTTTTGGATTTCTCCAAAGCCTTCGACAAGGTCCCTCACCAGAGATTACTACATAAGCTAGACTACTATGGAGTTCGAGACAACCCCCTGCTTTGGATCAAGGACTTCCTCAACAACAGACAACAGCAAGTCTTACTTGATGGTCATACTTCAACAAGTGCAGATGTGTTGTCAGGAGTGCCACAAGGGACCGTTCTTGGACCATTACTATTCCTGACCTTCATCAACGACCTCCCAGAAGTTACCCAGTCAGAGGCCCGATTGTTTGCAGATTGCCTTCTATATCGCAGGATCAACAGTGAAGAGGATAGCGACATGCTGCAGAAGGACCTAACAGCACTTGAGGAATGGGAAAAAACGTGGCAGATGTCCTTCCATCCAGAGAAGTGTGTGGTAATTCAAGTAGCCACTAAAAGGAAGACTATACCAGCAAACTACAGTCTACACAACCATCGGTTAGAAGTTGTTGACTCCAGCAAGTACTTGGGTGTTACGATTAGCAACGATCTTCAATGGAAAAAGCATATTGATGCCATTACAGCCAAGGCAAACAGGACCCTGGGCTTTCTCCAACGAAACCTCAGAGATGCAGAACAACAGCACGGGTCAGAGCTTATGAAGCCATTGTACGCCCAACCCTGGAATATGCTGCCTGTATCTGGGACCCACACGCCATCGGACAGATCAACCAGATAGAGAAAGTTCAACGAAGAGCTGCACGTTTTGCCACAAGAAATTACTGGGAGAGGACACTGGGACAGGACACCAGGCAGTGTCACCAACATGGTCAACTCGTTAGGATGGGAACCACTACAGATAAGAAGAGTAAGGATCCGCCTTCTACTGTTCTTCAAGATCCAGCACAACCTAGTGGCCATCCCAGCAGAGCAGTATCTCATCCAGACTGACATCAGAACCAGGGGAAAGCACACCATCCGAATACCAACAACAAGGAGGAATGTATACCGGTTCTCTTTCTTCCCACGCACCATCAGGGATTGGAATAAACTACCATCATCAGTAACATCATCCTGTTCTTTGGAGGAATACCGGACAGCACTCAGCAACTTACCACCAGCTCAGTTTAGTAGAGTGAGGAATTAAGATTTTATTGTTTTAATTGTAACACCCTGACCTTTTCACACAACTAACCGGGCCTTCTAACTAGCGCAACGCGAAAAGGGGTCCAGACCCAGAAACCTAATAAACCCGAGCACACACAAAACTTCCTACCATGTACCTCACTCATGCACCACTGTCTCTAACAGGAGCCTTTCAACTAGCGTATTGCAAAAAGGGGCTCCCCCTTTCTTCTAACATTAAAAACATTACTATCAATACCCAACATTCTATTAACAGAGTCTTCTAACTAACGAAACGCGAAAAGGGGCTCATCTTTTCCATCTAAAACTTTACTCGTAATGGAAGAAGAAAGAAGAAGAATTTTGAGGTGCTGTATTAAACTTGAGCATTATTGAGTTTCATTGTAACCTTTGATATGGCTACCAATAAACATTTTGAGATTTTCCAACTTCCTGATTTGACAGAACATGGAATTTCTTCATTGCCTCATATAGGCAGAAATACACAATTTACAATAAAAAATTTTCTAGCAGATATTTTCTGTTCAGAATTCAAATACAAGATCTCTGAAATACATATTTCTAAATAAAGACAGGAACTTGGGACCTTTCCCTTGTACCTTTTATGAAATTGGCACTGGGAAAGTGACACTTGCATTTATTCTGTAAACCATGAATAAGAGTTATCTCTCTTGATGATATAGTCTTGCCAGCACAACGCTCAGTACCTACAATATGCATTGCAGTCTTTGCAAAAACGCATAAAAGAGTATGCATGAAGAATATAAAATACCTATTAGGCAATTCCAAGAAAATGATTGGAAATATTTGCCTCACTTTCTTCTTCAGATTCCCTTTGAACAGGGGTTTCAATTGATTCATTTCCTTTCCTTGAAGAATTACAATGACTACTCAGGTTATGAATCCTGATTTATATGAGCACTGAAGTGTGACTAACAATGGGATTGACTCAAGTGTTATTATGCCTTTTGCCGCGGGCAAAGAAAAGTACGGAGTCAAAACGGAACTTCTGCCGGTTATCGTACACCGACGGCGTGGAATTCTTCAACGCGGAGATATAAAAACATTGACTCCCGCCTCTGTCCTTAAATTGTCTAACTTGAAGTTGTCCACATGGGTTTTAAACTGGCTGTAGTCCCTTGCGTAGGGAAGGAGTAAAATTCTTCTCTTTGCTCCTCTTTATCAGTGAAAAATATATAACTTACGCAGATGTTGGTAGTGTTATGTGAAGGAGTCTAACTTTAAGTTGTGCACCTGGATTTTAAATTTTGGTCTGGCCCCTAGGGTAGGAAATCATGCCAACATGCGTATCATGTACACGTTTTGCGGTGTCCTATTTTTGTAAGAAGGGGCTGCATTGGACTGGGATGATTGTGAGAAGTAATGGTGAATGTCATAAGACTTATAGGTGAGTAATGATATACATGTAGCATGAATTTGGTCAGAAGTGTGACTGTAAGTCTGAAGATCTGAGTATATGTGATATATATGTGGTTTAAGGTCAGAGGCGGGAGTCAAATTTTTTACATCTCTGCGTTGAAGAGTTCCACCCCGTCCGTGTACGATAACTGGCAGAAGTTCCGTTTTGACTCCGTACTTTACTTTGCAAAAGGCATAATAACGCTTGAGTCAATCCCATTGTTAGTCGTTAGGCGAACGATTGGTGACAGTGTTATCAGTGATAAGGCGAACGATTGGTGACAGTGTTATCAGTGATAAGGCGAACGATTGGTGACAGGGTTATCAGTGATAAGGCGAACGATTGGTGACAGTGTTATCAGTGATAAGGCGTACTAGTGATAACAGCGCTATCAGTGATATAGCGTACGAGTGGTGACAGCGCTATCAGTGATATAGCGCACGAGTGGTGACAGCGCTATCACTGATAAGGCGAACGAATGGTGACAGCGCTATCAGTGATATAGCGTACGAGTGGTGACAGCGCTATCACTGATAAGGCGAACGAATGGTGACAGCGCTACCAGTGATATAGCGTACGAGTGGTGACAGCGCTACCAGTGATATAGCGTACGAGTGGTGACAGCGCTATCAGTTATAAGGCGTACGAGTGGTGACAGCGCTATCACTGATAAGGCGATCGAGTGGTAACAGCGCTATCAGTGATATAGCGTACGAGTGGTGACAGCGCTATCACTGATAAGGCGAACGATTGGTGACAGCGCTATCACTGATAAGGCGAACGAGTGGTGCCATCGCTATTACTGATAAGGCGAACGAGTGGTGACAGCGCTATCAGTGATATAGCGTGCGAGAGGGGACAGCGCTATCGGTGTTAAGACGTACGAGTGGTGACAGTGCTTACAGGTGATAACGTTTACGAGTGCTTACATGCTTACAGGTGATTAGGCATACCAGTAGTCATAGCGCTTACAGGTGATAAGGCATACTAGTGGTGACACTGCTTATAGGTGAGCAGGTAACGCTTACAGATGATAAAATTAGTGGTACAGAGCTCGAAGGTTTCCAGGCATACGAATGGCACAGCGCTTGAAGGTAGTCAAGCATACGAGTGGTAAAGCTCTTGAAAGGTAACCAGGCATACGAATGGCACAGCCCTTGAGATAAGCCAGGCATTTGAGTGGTTATAGTACTTGAGATGTCAAGGCATACGAGTGATGACTGCACTTGTAGGTGGCTGTGTATAAGATTTGTGACAGGTCTTGAAGATGATAGGGCATATTGGTTATGACGGTACCTGTAGGAGATAAGGCATACACAATGAGTAAAAGATGCTAAGGTGGGTGGGTGATCATGTGATGGATCCTACTCAGTAGTAAGCAATGGAGATAATCTTAAGGGGAAAGACTTGTCATAAGTGTCTGAATTTCTTTGATGAGGTTTAGTGCATGCAAGTGGCGACAGTGATTCCAATTTTACATAGATGTGGATGTCATAACACGAGATTGTACGTTAACTATGAGAAGTCCCTGTGAGCATGTTGATATTTTTAGTACATAGAAACTATACCCTGATCGTTAAAGTACTTCTAGAGTAAATCAATTTTTCATCGTATTTGCTCACTTTTTCGGATTCTTATTTTTGTACTTACTGCTATACAAATGTATATTGATCAGTCCAATGTCACGTCCAATCAATTTGTAAACATGGGTAAAGTGTTTGTTTCCGTGACGTTACCTTGATGTAATTCCATATTCGGATAATTGTGGAATTGTCGTCATTATTTACAAAATATTGTAGTAAATGCAAAACCCATTTGTATATACAATGTATTGATAATTGGTAATAAGACAAACAGGTGCGCTAACCGGTGTAGCGTGAAATCCGCCAGTCCTTGAAATCTGCCAGTCAAACCGAAACTCTGGCAAATTTCACGCGGGGTCGTGAAATCTGCTAGTCCCGTGAAATCTGCCAGTTTAAAAGCTTTCTTTAAACGAAAAAACTTAAATTAAAAATATTCTCTTGTAAACTTATCACCAAACTGTATATTATAGATACCCGTGTCATACGTACAGATGTAGCGCACACCACACGTGCCGTACACTTGTAGAGCCAAGATTAATGGGTGAATATACTATTACATCTACCTCCAGGACATTTGGTAATAAAACTATACGTAAACGTACTGTAGCACACCTTTAAAATAACTAAGAAATTAAAACACCCAAGCACAGCTGTATCAGTTTTCTCTTTAAAAATATCTTTTCTTGTGTAAGATCCGATAATCATACTTGTTTTTATTTAAGTGTGCAGTCTACTTGAATCAATTTTCACTAGGTGTATTTTACCAAATTTCACTAATACAGGTAAGGTAAATTTTGAAGCTGTAAAAGTGAGATATATGAAAAAATTTTGTTGACTTTTTCTGCAGTCTGTTTTTAACAAGACGCCAAGTTTGTTATTACCTGGTCAGTGACGGAAGTCAGTGCTTATAATGTCTCGTCTTCACTTAGTCCCGTTCCCCATTCCATACCATACGTTACTTCAGCAAAAATTGTTTCAGGTTTAGTTTTGGATAAAAATTCTCTAAATTCTGTAATTTCTATTGAAACGGTCGGCTCAGGTATGAGCCCACCGTTTCAATAGAAATTATAAATTCTGATACTTGATTGGCTTTACAAGACAACACTTCAAGCATAACTACCTCAGCCTTTTCAAGCCATGTTTCGGTCACTGTTACAGCATTGCCAATACGTTTAGCATCTAATGTCGGCGATTCGCGAATTTTTTCAGATGCGATGACGTCACCACACTGTAGTGCTTTGAACGTAGATCACACGTAGATCATATCTCAGATATGAACTGTGTTCGGTTCCTGCACGTTTCTGCAACATTTGAAAATTTCCTATGCACGTTTCTCCAACATTCCAATCCAAGCCAGAACAATAGAAGTGTTATTAGCATAATTGGTGTTTTATAACGATTATCGCTTATTACCTACACCTGTATAATGTCTGTTCTTATTTAAAACATTTTTTCTACATGGTTGATGATATTTTCTTTACTTTATTCTTGATTTTTAATTCACTGAACCTCTTTTACAACACTTTGCATGCACTTTTTATGAATAACATATTTCGAATATGTATTAAACTTCAAAAGACCTCCTACCCGGGAAGAGCGAGCATCTCTACACCAGACTCCTTCGCATACTCAAGGATGCATGTCAACGCATCGGTCATCAACTAAATCCAGAGGTCTTCTTCGCCGACTTCGAGACTGCAGTACGGAACGCCATCCACACAGTCTTCCCCATTACTCACATCCAAGGCTGTTTCTTCCACTATACACAGGCTATATGGCGACGAACTCAAGCAGAAGGACTTGCAGTACCATACAGAGAGGACCCAGAAATCCAGCGCTTCATCCGACGTGCCGCAGTATTGCCACTCATCCCTATGCCACTTGTTGACGACGGATGGTTCCAGGCATTCAAGGACATAGAACACCATCCAGCCAACGTACGGTAACTCCATTCGCAGACTACGTCACTGACTATACTGGGTAGAGGACGACCGCGAGAGATGGAACCACTTCACCAACCAGGGACCGAGGACCAACAACAACGTAGAGGGCTGGCACAGTAGAATTAACAAGTGACTTAACCATGGTCACCCCAATATACTTCAGCTGATCGAATTGCTGCAGAAGGAACAGGCCACTACAGAGGCAACCAAAATCTAGCTGTCGGCGGGCGGTAAGATGAAGCTGAAGGAGAAGAAGAAGTACCAGATGGTCGACAGCAGACTCATGCAACTGAAACAACAGCTTGTAGCATCCCAGATGACCATCATGGAATACGCCGACGCTGCCTCCCACCTCCTCCACCTCGAGTAGTGATGTGACTTGTAACCAAAATTTGGAGTGTTTAGATAAGCACAGACAATTGCCGTAATTAAGATCATTATCACAATTAAGCATTGGAATTGTTTGCACGTTTCTCCAACATTTTTCTCTACCTTTTTTGTAACAAATATTAGAATGTTGTAGAAACGTGCAGACACCCTGTGTTCACTGTACACTTCCACAATATTTATTATCAAAAAAGCACACAAAAAGTCCAGATATATCTAATGGTCCTATCGGAATAGATATTCCAGACACTATATTAAAGAACTAAATTACATATACATCTGAAAGTCCATTTTATAATCCATAAAACGTCAAAAAGACAGAGCGACCAAAAAAAAAAAAAAAAAAAAATCACGCCCATGATCCATTGAATATATCCTGAAAATTTTACCGAAAATTTGTCTTCAAGAATAATAAAGTTATGTTAGTGTAAGTGTTGGTTTATGGGTTAAAATATTGTATATGTGCCATTACATGTTACATAATACTAGTAATTTACATTACAAATTAATATGACATTGTTCTCAAAATGCGTAATACTTCAGTGACCCCCGCCCCCTCCCTTTTCGCCACATATTTATAACTAAAAATCCATATTTGGCACCAAAATGGCTCAGAAGTTTGGATAATAGATATGTGCCTCCCCCCCTTTTAAGAAACCCTGGATCCGCCACTGTACTTGACTTACTTCAAATACCTGCAAAAGTATGCCTCGATACTTATATGCATGCTAACTTGGCTAGTAAGGTATCAAAATGTTAAGAAAAATCACTAAACTTTATCTAAAAACAGTTCATAAAATGTCATATCAGACCCAATTTTAAAATGTAGTGGTTTAAACATATTTATTCAGGAAATTATTTCAGATAATATAGTGTATACCGAAAGGTTCAGGTTTGAGCAACAAGGAGAACTTAAATTAAGCTCGCTTTTGGTAAAATGATTACTGATGAATGAATTTGCTGGCCTTTTAGAAGAATACGTAAAACATATAGATAATATTGTTTAGACCATAAATTATAATATATGCTTAAGGTGAAAGAAATGGTATTTGAAAGAAGAGTGAGGTCGAGTCTGAGAAAGAAAGAAAGAATAAGTGGAGCAAGAGGAGAACAGACTATGTTGGAATGGATAAAAACAAAGCACATGATAATGTTTGTATGTATATCTGTAAGTAAGAACAATATTGAGGTTGTAGATAACATGATAGTGGATCTAGTTGCTAAGATTAGCTGGAATTAATAGTCATTCACAGAAATCTATTGCTATCTTTAATGAAGTTTTGGACAGCTAAGAATATGGATCTATTGACATCCTCACTGTACATAGGACAACACTTTAAAAGAATATTAGTACATGTATTTACATTTACCAATATAGCACTGTTAGGTTAAGCTCTCTCTGTGGCGTAAAATGGACAATTCAAGAAAAAAATGTGTCGTTGCAATATGCCCACACTGACATAAAATAATGTCCGAAAGATTATTTTAGAAGAGGTCAGAGTTCAGAGAGCGACACCCAGTTCTATGGCGTGTGTGAAAGATTTGGTATTTTCTCTCGCCCGTAATGAAATATTTTGGGACTGATGGCTTATGTTTTAAATGAAGTAATTGAAGTCAAAGAGTTAATGTCTTCTGGTAGTAAATTCCAGCCACGTATAGTTTTTGGAAGAAATGAGTCATGGTGGTTGCTGGTGCGAGAATGTGGTATTTGTATATGATTTCCTGATTTACAGCTTGATTAATATTTGTGGATATAAGAGTCTACAGGTGTTTCTTGTTTTATCACTTTGAAGAAAGTCATCAACATATGTTTGTATCTTCTCCCACTATGGACAGAAATATCTATAAAAATAGCTGGGAAAGATTTCCTTATCTTTATGGGGTGGGGTAAGATAACAAATTCACGTGAGCATTTTCGAAACCGGAAATAACGAACTATTTCTTTTGTTTTCGTCCTTCGATCCTTTCTACCAGCAACTCCGCAAAAACTGCTACTCATTTGCATTCTTCTCTATCAAAAACACCAGCAAATGTCGAAAAAATTACAGAACCTACCTCACCTGCCATCTATCCTCAATTTCCGAGCAGAATTTCTCCTGGAACGCATATTCAAATAATCCTCTATTATTCACGGAGCGTCAATCCATGGAGGCACTTTTAATATTAATATGTCATTTTGCTCACATTAAAATCATAACACTAGCAATTGTTAAATGTTGTGTAGTCTTACACTCGCGCACATCTCTACAGACAATAGTACAGTAGAAAGGGCTTTGACATCATGTGTGCGCGCTTGATGACGTCAAATACGGAGTTGGAAAAGACAGGACATTTTGAATCAAATATATTGTGTAAAGTTTGATTATCGATTTATCATATTGATTTCATTCATATAATTGTCTAATTGTTCAATATATCTTTAAAACTTATTTCACCTTATGGTTTATTTACAATGGCGGCAAATGGAATGTGAGGCGGTGATGGAGTGAGTAAATCGGCTTCATTCATAATCACTCGATATTTTCATCCGCTACTATAAAGTTTACTACGATGATGTAAGCGTTGCAGGATTCGTAAACTAACGTGGGAGAAAAAGAATCAACCACCACCACCAGTGATGGACAGAGATATCCTAACCCTCTGTCCATCACTGATGGTGGTGATAGATTCTATTATTCTCCTTTGTAGGATTTCCCATCCTAATTCTGCCCAAATAAATCTACCCCCTCTATTTGGTTTCTCTCAATTTCTGAAATTTCATATTCATGTGCATGCCAGATAACTTCCCCATATTCATGTACATGCCAGATAACTTCCCCATATTCATGTACATGCCAGATAACTTCCCCATATTCATGTACATGCTAGATAACTTCCCCTTACTCCAAAAGTGGCCGAATATATGAAAAGTATGTAGAGGATCTAGTCAAATTACATTTGCCTTTCAATTTCTAAAATGTAGGGACACATTTTAAATTTATGCAGAGTCTATACATGCTAGATAATTATATGCTTGTTTCCTCTCTTTTTTGATAGGACAGTTAAAAGTAAGTTCCATCATTTACCTTTAATGTTATATTTAATAATGAAAATTCGCTGCTTTGCCCCTATATAGAGAGATTATGTTAATCCTTGTGCAGTTTTGAACAATAATTAATGAATCATTAGGTATACATGTACTTACAAGTTACCTCCATCTCCAACATTGGTGAATATCATTTACACATAAATATTTTAGATATCTTCTAATTATATATGAATCAAGTTATTTGATTGGATTTATATGATTGAATAAAGTATTACATAGTCATTTGCATAATATTTTCACAAGAATTTTCAAGCATTAAAATCGATTTTGAATTTGAACCATATTTAGACTTTATCAATAATGGTTTATATAGAACAAATTTGACGAGGTGTCGTTGTTCATCTCATAATCTTAATATTGAATTTGGTAGACACCGAAATATTCTATGAGAGAACAGGTTTTGTACGCCTTGTGATAGTTTACATGTGGAAAATGAATATCCTTTTTAATTAACATGTCCTTTATACTATGATTTACGTATACAATAAAACCATTGGACCATACTATATATACAGGCAAGCGAATATACGCCGCCAGTTTTAGAATTTGGCGGCCATCTTGTAAATACCAAAATTTGCGTGGCACACGGTCTAATATGAACAAGTACATACTAAAGAAGTATCATGCCAAGTTTGTTGCTTGTATCATCAAAAGAACTATTTTGACAGGTTTCCGCCCCACTATTACCAAAATTTATATTATCATGGTCAACATTGTATAAGCTTAAAACACTTTTTTGTGGTAAGAAAGAGAAACATTATATATCTATTGCAAGTTATCTACATAACGCTTTTAAGATGCGACCACTTTATGTAAACAATTGATGCATGTAATTAGTAATATTATATTGTTGCACCTCTATTGCTAACTTTTCATTTAGTGTAAATATGTTGACTTTTCTAGAAGCATTCTTTGCTTAAGGCTAATAAAGTACATATATATAATATTTTCACAAAAATAGGGTATTGACTGCATAAATATAATTACCATTACTGTCAATACATGTTTCAAATTACATGTACATACAATTGTTGTAGGCGGTATTTTTATTTCCCAACTTTAAACGTACCTAAAAATTGTTATTTATATAATTTTTGTTCATATTGGATGAAGCCGATGTGACCTAGTGGATAAGGTGCTGGCTTCGCGCCCAAGAAGTACCGGGTTCGACTACCGCCCTGGGCGCCCGGTGTTCTGTCTATCGGATGAGACAGTAAAATCCGAGGTCCCGTGTCACTGTAGGCGTGGCACGTAAAAGATTCCTCACTGCTTCGGGTGGGTTTGTTGCAAAGGTAGAAATTTCTATGCAATGTATCAGACAGATGCCGTCACCATATACGTGAAATGACGTAAAACAATATTCAATCAATATATACTGGATGTATATCCAAATTTTCAGTGAAAGTTTTTTATCACATGGAAACCATATATACTCAGGGACTTTAAAAACGCCTATCTAACATCATTATAGTTTAATCAACAACTAGGGTAAATAATTGCATCAAACTTGATTTATTTCGAAATTTTGAATTATATTTGACAATATGATTGATACTATCACACGTTTCTTTTAAAAATGATTTGATTTCATCAGTTATGTACACCATGTCCAAAATGTCATGTGTTTTGTTTAGTGATGATTATGCCCCCCATTTGCTTTAACGCATGCACGCAATCTGGACCGCATGGATTTAAATAAAGTTCGAATTTTTCTCATAGGAATATTATTCCACTCTACTTAAAGAGCACGTGCCAACTCATCCACAGTTCTTGGTTGACGGTGAATGTTACGTAAGCGTCTCATTAACTCATCCCACATGTGCTCTATAGGATTGAGGTCGGGTGAACGTACTGGGAAATCCATTACATTAATTCTCTGGATGTTTAGAAAGTTTAAGGTGACCCTAGCCGTGTGCGAACGTGCGTTGTCTTGTTGAAACGTCAACGGATTGTTGACAGTTTGATGACGTTGAATTAATGGAAGGAGCCCAGGCTGTAAAATGTCATCGATGTAGCGCCTCACGGTAAGAGTGTTCCTGAAAATAACCAGTGATGACTTGAAATGTTGATTGATGGCTTCCCAAACCATGACGCCACCACCGCCAAATTTGTCACGCTCAATAATGCAGTTTGCGGCAAAACTTTCATTGCGTCTCCTATAAATGCGCTGTCTTCCGTCAGCCATGGACAAATTGAATCTTGATTCGTCGCTGAACACTACGTCATGCTAATTACGTCGATTAGCAAGCAAGTTCCGGGACCAGGTCGACGATTTCTTCGGTGGCGAGGAGTTAGGATCAAGCCTTTCAATGGGCGACGGCATAGCAGACCTTGCTCTTTCAATCGTCGGCGTACTGTCCTGGGGTGGATTTGCCTACCGTGACGACCTATCACATCTTTTGAAGTGCCTACGGCTGTCGCAAACCTGTCACGTAGATGACGTTGCCTTATGAAAAGTCTTGACGTCTTGTCGTTACGCGTGGCTGACCACTTCCAGGACGATCCTTAACACTTCCTGTGGTCCGATACTTCCTCACAAGTCTCGTGATTGTACACAAATGGACGTTGAAGCGTCCTGCGATGATACCTTGATTTAGGTCGGCGTCTACAAGGCCAAGAACAGCATACCTCTGTTGCTCAAACAGTCTCGACATTTCACGCGTTAGTTTTAATGAAGCAAAGTTTGAAATCAGGATAGATAAAGGCACTAGGTACCAGTATACGTTATTTCTGAAGAAAATGACTCAATGTAGAGCATGTGGTCGAGTACTTTTTGAAAAGCGCACGGGTGAGCAGTATTACGTTATGGTTGAGTGATTTGTCTCGCCGATAGCATGAAAGTTACTGCAATCACACAATATCAAGCAGATATTGAAAACGATTTATTTTCAAAACATTTATGTTTTTACATAAAAAAAAACATAGGCGTTTTCAAAATCCCTGAGTATATTTACCATATTCTTACTTTAAAGGGACACTATCCCTCAACCACGTTTTATGGCATTAGAATAATAAATTTAGGCAATACGCTATTTTTCTAGGCTTGTTAAAGTTATAGAGTTTCCGTTAAATATAAAATTTTAAACTTAAAATCAACAAAGATGCGGTAATTTAAAAGGAATTTATTTGAATTATTTTTCCCGCTTTAATTGTCCTTTTATGGAATTCAAATCCGCCCATTTGCACATGCGCAGTTTTCTATAAACAAAAGACGCCATGTATTTCGAGGAGTTTTCGATGCAAGGGCCAAAAAAAAAAAAAGAGGAAGAAAGAAATATTTAACGGACTCTGTTGTCAAAACGCTTATGAGCCTGCTCTTACCTCGCTCTCCATCATTGTTTTGGTGCGGTCACATGATAGACACGTGATGCATATCATTAAAAAGGCATGGATTACGAGAAAATGTATATATTGACGGCCGTAATTCGATTAATATGTGTATTTTTTTAAAAAGTTTTTTTCGTATGCTTTCTAATAAATATCTAACTGACCTATATAGAAAGTTAAATACAGTACACATTTGTAAAACCCATATTATATGCCGAAGGACAGTGTCCGTTTAAGTTCAGATGCAGTATCCTTTATATTAGGACCAAAACATCAATATACATCTTCTCTTTATAACTGTCAGCATATGTCTGAATTTCATTTGAATCTCAACTAAATATAATATATAAGTAATTTTAAAACCAGAAAACGATATTTGTGACGTAAAGACCGACAGTTGAGCAGAAAGTGAATGCCCAGCTTGGAGAACATGTTATCGTGGGGACATGGGAATGCTGATATTGCTCTGTTTATCCAAAACATGTTTCGGTTTATTATTTCTTCATTAATCTACATTTATATCCTACACATGCTCAACACTCTAAAGCTCTAAATTGGAGATCGTCAGCCGCTACCAGTAATCACTACTGGTAACGTTGCTCAGCTCTTGCCATATAGAGGCCATTCCAGTAAAATCCTGTTTGAGCATAGCGCAATCGGTAAGGTGCTTAGCTAACAGTAAGGCTCAGAGTCCCATCGGTGCCTCGTACGTTGTTCTGTCTTTTGGATGAGACAGTAAACACCGATCCAAACCGACAGACGTATCACGAAAAAGATGTCTCATTGTTTCGGGTGGATCTGTTGCATAGATCTAAATTTCTATGCATTGCATAAACAAACAGGTGTGCTGTGGTCTTATGCATATATACTATACGTTTACGAATATTCCGACATATAAGGAAATTAAGTACATAGCATGGAGGCTATTTCAGAATATGAGGTTATCAACGAATCAGAATCTTTGGTTTTATAAAGTCAACAAAATCTACATTTTTATCTTTGGCAGATTATTTTTCTGCGTGTCAATTCTAGGTGTAATTGTTTTTATGGATAAAATCGGAAACGATTATGCATTGAATGTCTGGGATACTGAGTAGTGTAAGCACGTAAACCAGACAGAAATCATACTGACGATGTCGACCCTTCACATAATCCATGATGATGTTACAGCAAATTACCTACAAAGCACTGCAAACATTTTATTCCATAGTGTGCTATATGTGATATTTAACAAAACCCAATGATTTTATACAAATTGGATTCGATTAAGACCTGAAGCCTTCAAACAAAATTGTTAATTTTCTATCCATATTCTCAATCTCCATTATTTGGTCTGCGAAAAATAATTATTACCGCTTCTTTTACTTCACTTCCTATAAATATGTCATTTACACGGCTATCTATTTGGAATCAAGAGGATTTTATATAATATCTGAACTTGTAACTTGCAAACTGGTTTGTCGAAAGTTTTCATTAATAGTAGGTCACAAGTGTTACTTTATTTCTGTACATTTTAGATATTCATCCGGGTCTGACACCACAAACTGAGAATATACTGAAGTCAAATATTTCATTTTAATTTATTTCATTACCAAACGTTCAAATAAATTATCATGCAGAAATGGTTCAATTCTATTTATCAATAGAATAAAATTAAATAAAATCCCAATCCCAGTTATTAATTCATTGATGAACAGAAGAATATGAAATTATGGCTTAAGTATATTCTCACTTTAAGGCGCCGAACCCCGGTCTCCTTCCATTACATATTTGAGAGTTCTAAAATTGAAGCGAATTTGAAAACATTCTACGGTGGCATAATTATTTCTACGAATAACTTGTGAGATGTTATATCGAGATAATGTTAATACAATATCTGACGAGTCATAGTAACATCTGAATATTCGACTAAATATTTAAAAAGCAGAATAATTGTCTAAAAAGTCAACGTAATCATCATCGTCGCAAAACACAACAGTGCACAATCCACTGACTAGTGGATGTCAGAAAGATGTCATCATTTGCTATGATTTTGTCATAGTTTGAGTACCTATTTTTGTGATACATCTTACGACAGGTTGCATGAATTGAAAACCGAAAAGGTGCTCCGAATACAGACCTCATCACGTTAAGGGAAACTGTAACAATGGACGGTAAAATGACTAAATACGTGTATATACTGCATATCATAGAAATAGTATGCAACAGATTCCATTAGTGAAAACGCTATTTCTTACACGTGCGTACATTTCATTGAATCTGGAGTTTATTAATTGATAAAATAATGATAAATGGACCTCTTCACGATATGACTTGTAAGATTTGGAGGGAATTTTAATTAATTTGCCACCCAATGTTATGACTTTGCAGTACTGTATGTCTAATGCGAAGAAGTGTTTCTACTTTATTTTAATCCGAAATAAAGTTTTGGTGCTTTTTAAAAATCATTTGTGCTGAAATTTAGCCGTTTTCATATATTGTTTCATCATAATGTCATTTACTCATGTACACTTATACTGAAATGCACATCAGTAAGCCCAACAAGACTATATATAGTCGTTTACTCATGTGCATTTCAGTATAAATGTACATGAGTATGTGACAATAATATGATTATTATGCAATGAAAAATTAATTTTACTCATAAATTTCTCATTTTGATTAATTTAATTATTTGTCTACAATTTCAGAGTCGCAGTAATAATAATAATAATAATAGTAATAATAATAATAATAATAATAATAATAATAATAATAATAATAATAATAATTATTATTATTATTATTATTATTATTATTATTATTATTATTATTATTATTATTATTATTATCATTATTATCATTATTATTATTATTATTATTATTATTATTATTATTATTATTATTATTATATATGCCACACATAGAAATATGGAGACCAACGAATGAATAAAATTGTTGAAAGAAATCGTTCTCATTGTCTTTCCTATACTGATATTTCACACCCGGGACCTTATGACTGTTTGCTCCCAAGCTTCCCATCGCATTTACAATTATTAATTCGACTTTTTTTTGACTACATCATATCATTGGCCTAGTAATTTAGCTATTGTTAATGCTTTTTAACAAGTCAATACGCTAACACTTTAAGCTCGGTCGTCTGCTTAATGTAATTTAGCGCGCGAATAGTGATACTGGGCGGACAATACTTCTAAATGGCTACAGTCTCCGATAATGGGTGTTTAAAGTTCTATTTGGTACGTGATTATTCAACATTTCCAGAATATTTGTGAAATGTCGGAATTAATTCAAAAGATATTTTAAGGCAATGTTATAATGTTCCATGATATGGATTTCTGAGAACAGTTTCATCTATCGTTATGAATATAACGCTATTGTATAAAGATGGGTCATTAAATGTTGGTATACATAACTCTATCGTGTCGAAAAGTGAAGTGCATTGATTTATAACACAGCGAAATGAAAAATATCGGTTTTGTTGTTGTTGTTGTTGTTGTCAATCATGAAAAATAAATGATTAAGGATTGAAAGTATACCTACTCTTATAAATTATAAAATATAGCCTTGTTGGTATAGGAATACTGATTTCTATTTTATTCAAAATGTATTAAAAAATAAAATACAACAGAATTGTACATTATTATGAAAATCCATGTTAATTAGGATATAATAAGATGTAATATCTCAGACCGTTGTTCATTGATTTTTAATACATTATTAAAACACTGACAAGTATCAAATTTCTTTCTCAATTAAGTACTAAGGATGTCTATTTAATTCAATGGGGTTTTCTAATACGACAGTCGTGTACATCCTGTGCTTCATTGCAGTTAAGTCATTTTGATGTGGAGGTTATAAAAAGTTAAGATAAAGAAAATTGTATAATTATTGTTGGACGTTCACAGATCTAAACTTGAACACGATGTAAACAGAAAATGCAACACTATGACCTCTAAATTTGTGGATTTTGTAAAAATATAACCATTATAGTCACTTGGTTGTGTTTCTTATGAATGTTGACGCATTTTTCTTGTTTACTTATTCATGTATAAATGTTCAAATTCAAGCCTAAAGAAGATTTTATTTGTTTTACTACAATTTTGTATCAGTTATCTGTATCGGATTTATTCCTTAAAGTACAAAGAGTAAATGATGGCAATAAATACTAACACTGGTTTTACATTAATATTAGTTTTGTCAGAGGATTGTCATTAAACTTGAAGTTGTGGGCGTATATAGTAAAATACTTTATGAAAATAGTCGATGGCATTATAGTCCGGTTCGTGACGTCACATCCGATAATCAATCGAACAAATAAAAGATGTATATATTTAAAGTGTGAGAGGATCTCGTCTTCATCAAACAGATATCGCGAACGTTAATTCGTTGACGTTAGGATCGATGCAAGCATAAGTTATGAAAAGAAAAGACTGATTGTTAAAAGCTTTATAAATATTGCAGTAACTCGAAATCTGTCAAATTATTGGTAACGTGTACGACCATACGGAACATCTACAACAGTGCTAAAGCAACTAAATTAATTCTTTGGTTTAATTCATCATTAAAAGCGTGTTTCTGAGAATCAAATAAAGTGGTTTGCCACCGAGAAACGACTCAGAATATTAGTACATTTATCAGAGGGACTGAAATGTTTTGTCAAGATTCTGTATCGCCACCAACAGACCCAGTAACAGCCAAACGACGTCTAGCTTTCCAGAAAAGCTACAGTCAAGAGGTATGTCCAATATATAAATTTCTAATTTAGTTTTGTCAGAAAATTTTAAATAAAAGTCCACTAAGGAATAATTGTTATTCAAGCTTCTGTCTCGTGGCTGTAAAAGAATCATCTGACATATTCTTGTTGAAAGTTCATTATTGCAATTTACACGATAACATTTCCAGCAATCGTTTATAATCGAATAGAGCATTTTAAACTGATCATATTGTTGTAAAATAGCTGCATTGATTGTATTGCTAAAAGGTTTTCTTCCCCTATACAATGTACTTTATTATTCAGAATTACGTTAAGTGTCACATGAAAAACTAGTGTCCTAAATTCTACTTTATTGTTCCCAGAAATTTAATCATTTTTTATAAACCCGCATATTATTTTTCTTCTCATTTTATCATATATGTGATCTTTTTAACACTTGTTAAAACCCAGGTGAATTCTTATTGTATTAAAATCATAAACAGAAGCTCCATTTCTTTGATTGACGTTCTACGCAAGGAAGTCTTAAAGTTTACAACAATATGATTGCCAATGGTTCTCTACATTGTCGTCGTATTATCGCACTTGTATTGTTAAAATGTAGTTCATGATAACTTAAGATCTGGGATATCGGGTTTTAATCAGGGTTTTATTCCTCTACTTAATTATCAATGTAAAATATAATAATAAAGTAACTGTTATAGGAGAATTGACACAACATTACTGCTTGTGTTCTGAGACTTTGGAATTTTGATGGATTAGTTGATGTAAACCTATTCAATTAATAGTGCGCATATGGTCGTGTGTGTGTGCAATGTTAGAAATAAGATATATTATATAGACATAAATATTGATACTACTGTTGTTGAAAGATTATCAATCTCAAGAGATTCTGTGATGAAAATTAAATGATGTTGGATGATGGAAAAAAATTATAAATTCTCAAAGCGTGGCACTTCTTTCTCAGTGTCCGGTATATATATATATATATATATATATATATATATATATATATATATATATATATATATATATATATATATATATATATATATATATATATATATATATATATATATATATGTGTGTGTGTGTGTGTGTGTGTGTGTGTGTTTGTGTGTGTAGGTGTGTGTGTGTGTGTAAATAAATGCTTCAATAGACTCGGTTTGCGTGATTGAAACCTTTGTGTTTGTTTTTTCGTTTGTGTTTTTGTTTAAAGGTTTTGAGGTCAAGTTACTAAGGGCATTTTCAATCAAGTTTACTCATTAAGTAGACGTGACATAATTAGCTGTCAACGAACAATGACACTGGCAAACTAGTATCACCATACCCAACAGTTTTACTTAGCAACTGGGGACAACATCATCCGGTTTGCGTTTAATTCTTTTCTTTCTTTCTCTTTTTTTCTACGATTAAATCTATTGGTTTTCAAAAAAGTAAAATATCATATAATGATATGTAATACTAAGGCAGGCATCTCTTTTGCGCTTGCTGTATATGCAAAGTATTGTCAACAACTTTATAAATAACACCAGTTTCAAAATTCTGCTTGAGTCATATTATTAATAACATTATTCTGAAAAACGGAAATATCAGTCACAGTTATGAAAATTATTCAAGTCTACCGCACACATTATTGCATATGATTTATAAATATCTCTGGGTATAAGTATACGTCATTGCACTACAAAGCATTATCTTTGGACGTACGTACATGTTACCATGAATGTGTTATTCTTGACATTTTGTTTCTGACATCATTCAAACATAATTGTAACGAAAGGATATCATATTTAGTCAACAAACCAGATGCTCCGTCGTAAGTATACTCGCGTGCTTAAACAAACTAAGAATGTTTAGGAACGATATCGACTTAAACGCTGAAAGAATCTCTGTTTCCTTCTCGACATATCCCGACGTGAATGGACGAAATAAATTTAGTTTTTGTTAAAGGAGGCAAGATTGATTGGATTAAAGCACTTCATTCAAAATAGATACACGACATGATTCCTGCTCCGTGGGATCCCACAAGCATACTCAGTAATAATACTCAGTATGGACGAAGTGTTCGATTAGTTGAATACAAGCTATATTTACAAAAGCGAAATTAATTAAATATAATGAAACACTAATCATGAAGAGGTGAAATTGTTCATTTACATATTTATATTGTCATAATAAAGCGGTTTCAACAAACTCTTTCTATATTGTAATTACTATAGGATTCTTTCTATTTGCAAAAAGAGACAAACTGATTTTATATAAACCAATATAATACACCACCACTTATCAGTAATCAATCATCAATTTGTAATAAAATGAATCATGGGTATTATCATTTGTTTTCTTTCATTGTGGAAAGAAAAATTAATTCTCAGATTTAATGTTAAACGGTGTAAAATGAGCTAAACTGTGCAGTACTACAATACCCATGGAGAATATCAATCATCACGATCACGTGACCTGTAAATCGATGACGTTGATTATAGTCGCCGCTAGAGTTATTCAATATGATGCAATCATGTAACTAAATCATTTTCCTATATAGCTATTGTATCATTGAAATGTAAACTGTTAATATTCACCATATGTAGGCCTGGGGTCGTTTCACTGGTTGATTTTTAAAAGTTATTATTCGCTGCAAGTATATCTTGTTTTCATACCAATTGCCTATTAAATGGTGACCAGAGAGTTTCGTGTTTTGCTAATGATGTCAATATTATAACCAGCATCAATGACCAGATCATTTAGTCTTTGTCTCAGCCAATGTGGAATGCCCCTAAATGATGATAACTAGAACACGGTTTGACGTCATAGGTAGCATGTACGTCACGCGTTTACAATGATGTAAGTTGTGGTTTTAAAGTAAATAAGATGGGCAAAAGGCATTTCATGGTCAGATGTTCTCAACCTATCGAAGAAATACACGTTTTTAAATTACTCTTGTAGTATGATTCAAGAACAAGTTTTTAGCACGCTATGTAACCTAATTGCATATTACAAAATCAGTCAAGCTAGAAATTAATTCCTTTTATCCAAATGTGGTTTATCCTGTTTTGTCTACACGTGGATAAACAACAAAGCTTCTGTTTTCTTGTGATGACAGACTTACTAAAGTACGCACATTGACTGTCTTTTGTCTTTATTTCTCGATAGGTCGAATGCGAATAGTCGAAAATGACCAAATGTAAAGTAGGAAATATTCCACTTGTTGTGGTCTTATAATATATTTTTAAATATGATTTTAATTTTTAAAAATTTTTTTTAATTGATAGGCATATTTACATTTGCAACATGAAACGAGCTCGTTGGTGTTTAATAAAGTCTTAAATATTTACGTCAATTCGTTTGATAGTATTATCTGAGTACAATAAAATCAATTTTCATGCTCTGAAACAAATTCCCCTGTTGTTTGTACCAAGTGATCTATGAATCAGTCTTTCTCAAAATATAAATTCAGTTGTTTCAATATAAATAAAATTTTGGCATTTTAAAAGTGTCTGTGCTTTTTTATGACAGTTGTTTTATGCAAATGAAACACCAACTATTCAGTTTATATGACCTTTACGAAATATATTCTTACAATGATATGTCTGCCTATTTTATCATTTTGATCTCTATTCCAATATTGTCATATTGTTTCACTGCCTTATCAGTGATCAATTCGCAGCGAAGCCGGTGTGGCCTAGTGGATAAGGTGCTCGGCTCGTGATCGAGAGGTCGCGGGTTCGACTCCCGCCCGGGGCACACCGGTGTTCTGTCTTTCGGATGAGACAGTAAAAACCGAGGTCCCGTGTCACGGTAGGCGTGGCACGTAAAAGATCCCTCACTGCTTCGGGTGGGTCCGTTGCAAAGGTCTAAATTTGTATGCAATGCATCAGGCAGATGCCGTCACCATATACGTGAAATAATCGTGGAGTGACGTAAAACAATAATCAAACAAACAAACAAATCAATTCGCAGCGACTGGTGACTCTGCTTGACCATACAATAAAGATCATTGGATAGAATGATCAGCCTATTTGACCATCACAATTCTTATTCTTATACTGACTGTTCAATCATATGACCATAAAAGAAGGGTTCATGAATATCTACATATACGAGTTGCTAAGATTTGTATGAAGCCCAAGCATTTAACCATATTGTTTTCAAAAGTTATACCTTGTTCACCTGCATACAGTAATCGCGGTGTGCATATTTTGCATACATACAAATATACAATGAACGATAATGTGAGTATATGAACGCATTTACATATATATGTAAATGTATTTCACACATATGCGTATTCAGTCGTAGTATAAATTGTGCTTCAACTCATATTAGCTAAATGCGTAAATTTATTCCAAGTTTATCTTTGATCATTTCTTCGTGTGAACACTGTGTTTCTTTCATGCAAATGTACCTACTTCTGATTAAAATGTAGTTGTGGAGTACATCTTTGATTGCGATTTGGAAACAAGTAACTGTCCTGGGATAGGCACAATAGACCGCATGCGCATTTACTCATGCGAAATTTATTTCTGTTGTGAATTATCAATTATTTGAAGTACAAAATTTATATTATTATATCACTGGCTCTTTCTTTGGTGAATAAATCCCTTAATCGGCCTAAACCAACAAAAAATAAACTATTAAATAATATGCGAATAGTATCCTCGTCAGGCTACAGAAACCTGCCATCTCAAAAATCAAAATGTTTCTGAGCAACTGTTCTAAATTTGTTAGTAAATCACTCTAAGACTAAGGAGTATTTCCCTCATGCATAGCTCTGTCCTTAGATAGATTTTTTGGCTCACTTTTCGGTCATTTTGGTTTCAACACTGCTCTTCAAATATTTATATATTTTGAGAATTCCTATCCTTTGGCCACGAGCATCACTGAAGAGACATAATTCGTCGAAATACGCATATGATGCACTAAATTAAAAGGTATATATGTTCTATATTTATTAGGAACATTAGAAAAAAGGAAATTATTGCAGTTTGGGTTACAAATTTCTCAGACACAGAACACCCCCCCCCCCCCCTCCTCCCCCAAAAATGAATTACTGGACGTCACACAAGGAAAACAAAGAAAATAACAGCAAATATCTCAAACGATCAAATCTACAGGATTTGCTTTCAGTAAAGAGTTTAAACTCTCTAACGGTGATAGAGAGGCCTTAAACACAGCTTGTATGAATGCTGGGAAAATACAAAATACTATCATGAATTTGATGAGGATAAATGACGAAGTAAGACTTTTTGTAAGTTACTCATTTGAGCAAAATAAAGATGAACTAAGGACTAGTTATTAACGACATGTGATTACACATATCAAATTACGAATTAATACAAAAATTATGTACGATGGGAAGATAGCGCCTAGAATATGCCAAATCAGATACTGCCCTTGGAAATAGTTGATGTGTGTTATCCAATGTAAAATATACGTTTAGGCAAAATATGATATGAAATAATCTCGAATGCTTTCATTTTTCAAGTTTTTCTATCTTTTACTTCCTTTCTCTTGTCATAATGTACAATATTGGAGACTTCGTCATTATGTACAATATTGTAAACTTTCATAATATACAATATTTTATATTTTTGTCATTATGTTCAAAATTGAAGTTTTGAGTAAAAACCGAATTATTTCAGCCGAACTGTAACAAGACTTAAACTGAGTTAGCAGTCACAGTAAAAGGGATCAATTGCTGTGACATTTTAGACGAGGAGCAAACGTATTGCTTTTTAAATAGCGACTCGTAAAATGTGTAACAGAAAGCTATCATCCTCGATCTTAAAGTTAAGATCTCCAAAACTACGCAATTATCTGATTTTATTGGATAAACATCAATTATCATGTTGCGTCAGGTTGGAATATCATATTTGACTTCCGCTGTTCGACCGTTCTACGGAAGGCCATATCCACGCCAGTATTATTCCATTATTTCCCAATTTGTTTCTTTAATTACATGCTTTATATGAATGGTTACCTAATTATCGATTTCTTAGATCAGTGTCATTTAAGCAAATATGTAGGATAGAGCACATTAAGTCTTGTCCGCTCGAATATTCAAACTGTTTGAGGTAAAACTAATCAAACGTTTATTTTGTGTATATAAAGATATACAAATAAAATAAATAGATATTCAACAAATATAACTTAAAAGAAATGTCAGCACAATATGTGGGATGCTTTACAATGTAAATCTGATGCTGTCACTGTGATACTTAAGAGGGTACTGCCGTGTACATTCCGAGTCTTACTTTTCGGAATTAGCTGTGTCTCCAGTTTGGCCATAATAATCACCATGACAACCTGTATGACATTATGAGTGTTATAAAAACAATGATGAAAATGAACGATCTGAAGAAATATGATTCTTCTTGTTTTTCACACAATGAATCACCAACTTCATATGTATTATTTGTTTTAAACCCCAATCTAAACATGTTGTGTGTTACAAAAGTAAATAAATAACGAAAAAAGAAATACTTGAATGATTAAATGGAACTGTCATGTAAAATTAATATTAATGTTTAATTGTATTACGTAACAGTCTTCTATAGCCGTTAATTTAGATTGTTTTAGAACCACTGAAAGGACTTTGGTGAAACTTCGTAAGGTTTTTCCCTAGACATTTTGCAAGGACTGTATCCAGGGCGAGCTGACATATGCACAAGAAGATATAGATACTCCTATGAAAAAATTTCCTTTTTAGACTGGCTGCATAGATAACAAACCTAATGGATCAGAATGATCGAGAATAGAGTTTTTAAAATACTGTTGAAGCTTTTTAAGGTCTTTCAGGACTTGGTTATCAGTTGTATTTTTTTTTCTTCACATCTTTAGGATACTTTTTATTTTCTCATTGTAGAAATCTTCCATGGCGTAATTTTGTGAATTATAGCTGAGTGAAGGAAAAAAAAGTAACTAAAGATTTGGAATGTAAAAACAATTGTTTGATTGAAAATAAGATTCTGGATGATTGAATTCATGGAGATGTACTATTATTTGTTACATAAAGATTTGTCTGACTTTTTCAGAAGAAATATAGTGGAGTTAATGAAAATTGGCAATATGAAGTACAATGTATTAGCAAGTACTGTTGTTCATGGTGTGACAAAGTAGGTCCAAAGTCTTTTGCAAAGAAGTGTCGAACCATAGAGTATACATAAATACATAAGAGTGTTTTAGAATGGTGTGGTTTTGTTGTTGTTTTATTGTTTAACTCTGAAATGATATTTCTGACAACTCTCAGGTTTGACAACATTTGATTCGTCTGATTAATCGGCTCAAAGCTAATTGGAAAGATATAAACTCTTCTGGAATTTCTCAATTTCTATTATTATTATTATTATTATTATTATTATTATTATTATTATTATTATTATTATTATTATTATAATTATTATTATTATTTCTTTACTTATTTTTTTTGTATGTATTTTCTATATATTTGTTTCTAAGATATGTCTACATTTGAAATGTTATTTGTAATTATTTTAGAGTTTTGAGAGGCAATCATGTATATAAAAATAATTTTTATTCCTAATTAAACGTTACCAAATTACCAAACCCACAGTACACAAGTTTTCACATATGTCTAGTATAAGACACGAGGACACACGTATTTACATGTGTCTAGTATAAGACACGAGGACACAAGTATTCAAATGTGTTTAGTATAAGACACGAGGATACAAGTATTCACATGTGTCTAGTATAAGACACGAGGACGCAAGTATTCACATGTGTCTAGTATAAGATACGAGGACACAAGTGTTCACATGTGTCTAGTATAAGACACGAGGATACAAGTATTCACATGTGTCTAGTATAAGACACGAGGACGCAAGTATTCACATGTGTCTACTATAAGATACGAGGACACAAGTGTTCACATGTGTCTAGTATAAGACACGAGGACACAAGTGTTCACATGTGTCTAGAATGACACGGGGCCACAATTCTCCACATGTGTCTAGTATAAGACACGGGGATACATATATCCGCACGAGACAAGTATAGGACACGGGACACGGGTTTCCACGTATGTCTATTTTAAGACACGGGAATTCATATGTTTAGCATAAAACACATAAGACAAAGGGACACATCGATTGACTTGTGTCTAGTAATAAATATAGGACATACATACCTTTTAATTTAGTGCACCATATGCGCATTTCGACAACTTATGTCTCTTCAGTGATGCTCGTGGTCAAATGATAGGAATTCTCAAAATATATAAATATTTGAAAAGGAGTGTTGAAACCAAAACGACCGAAAAGTGAACCCCAAAAAATCTATCTAGGGGAAGAGCTATGCATGAGGGAGATATTCCTTAGTTTTAGAGTGATTTACTTCATTTGATGACTGAAAATTTGAAGTATATATCAACATCGAAGAAGTACCAAACCGTTAATCATTCTCAAAGTCCAAGGATAGATACAAAATCGTGTGAGTTTCAAAAAGGAACTGTTGTGAACCCCGAAATACTTTAAAAAATCCGAGGTGAGACTAGGTGCCCGGGAAGAGTAAGCGTCTCCTGTTTGCATGCATCACCCGTCACAGCAGTTCTTAAGAAACATGTCAAAATCAAGAGTTTTGGTTTCCTAATTGTTCATACGAAAGTACAAACTGGTATACAAAGTCATATTTGGTGTTCACTGAACAGGTCATTTAGTCGCATTCCAGAATATTATCAATCATTCTAGAAAGAGGCACATCATATTTTCGTACAAGATCCTCATAGCGACCGTAGAACTTCCTCAGTGACGATTTCAGACATTCTTTAACATATCGCTGCATGAGCAACTTAGTGGCCAGTCGTTTGGCCCTTGGAATAAAACCGTCGTATAGGGAACAGGCTCTTGCGTACCTTATAAGTTGAGATATAAAAACTCCATAGGCAGGTGAGGACGGGATATTGGTGCAAATAAAAAGGAAAGTTAGTTATTTGGAAGTTAAAATCGTCACGTTTGTCATACAGAGAGGTGTTTAAATGACCATTTCATGTCAGTTCAAAAGCACTAAAACTAGACTTATGATGCCCTCGGGAACTATCAGTCCACCGGCAGTGACACCGGCCTAGTGGTTGTAATAAATATAGAACATATATACCTTTTAATTTTGTGCACCAGATGTGCATTTCGACAACTTATGTCTTTTCAGTGATGCTCGTGGCCAAATGATAGGAATTCTCGAAATATATACATATTTGAAGAGCAGTGTTGAGACCACAACGACCGAAAAATGAACCAAAGAATCTATCTAAGAACAGAGCTATGCATGAGGGAGATATTCCTTAGTTTTAGAGTGATTTACTTCATTTGATGACTGAAAATTTGAAGTATATATTTCATGTCAGTACAAAAGAATTAAAAACTAGACTTATGATGCCCTCGGGAACTATCAATCCACCAGCAGTGACACCGGCCAAGTGGTTATAATAAATATAGAACATATATACCTTTTAATTTTGTGCACCAGATGTGCATTTCGACAACTTATGTCTCTTCAGTGATGCTCGTGGCCAAATGATAGGAATTCTCAAAATATATAAATATTATAAGACACGGGGACACGTCTCCATATATGTCTAGTATAACGAGGCATGACTTCCCTCCTACAGCTTCTCGATCATCCCCGCATTTTCTTATCTGTTTTACATATTAACGGATTATTTATTCACGGTCCAAAATATACCGACACAAACAACACAAATAAACGAAATAAAATGATTAAATTACCACTAGAGAATTCATTATTGGTCAGTCATGGTCAATCACCTCGTTAGGTGGCATCTGTATATACCACAACGATTCTATACTCGAGCTGATTCGTACATTCTGTTGGCTATTGATTCATTCTGACCAGGCTTATTGTTTCTTGCAAACTATTACTCTTTGTTATGGGGTCGTCATTTCGCCTATAGATACAGTTATCAGTAACTTAACAAAAAACTTGGTTTAAATGTCTGTGTTCAGTAGAAGAATATATTGTGTAGGTTACTTATTACTTCTAATAAATTACACTATATGCTCTATGTTCTATAGTTACATGGTTTGAATTGTATATACATAGGAGTAAGACATTCCTTTCAGACATCTATTTCTAACATTCAGTCCTTCTCCTGATCATCAGTAATTTTCTGTTTTATGATCCCACCAATGTCCCATCTTTATTTCTTTTCATAGCTTCTGTTATTTTTAGCTTTATTTGTTTCAATAAAGACTTCTTTTTATGGTTTAATAATATCAGAAATGCTTAAGTTCTATATTAATCATTATTGGACACTAGTCGTGTATTGGACCTTGTATAGCATGAGCCTAAAGTTGACGTTTTTTTGAAGCGTTACACTCTACTTAGGAGGTGGAGAGTCTATGACAGGCCCTGTCTAAGCCTTTTAGAGGAGATACGGTCCAGGACCTCGTTCCCTCTTGATATAAGAATTTTAATCAATTATATCATTCGTGTTATGTTCTTAGGACTCCTCAACATGAGTAACTTGTTGATCCTTGTTCTCTATCATTTATAAATTTTTTAATGTGTGTCCGTCCTTTGATTGCGCTGCTTTTGCGGTGAGTGGGAAGGTGGGCGCCCGTAACCCGGTTAACCACACCAATTGAGTGAAGTTTGTCACTTCAACTGACCGTCCTAAGTCGGTATCGTAACCGCAGCACAATCGAACATTTTTGTAATGTCGTTCCGTGTATATTCTACTATTATAATTTTTAGTTTGCAGGTCCTTAATGATTTGTGTCATGCAGCTTTGTCAAATTCTTCTGTTTTCTCTCTTCTATATGGAAGATTATTCATAATTTTCAAATGTGTGTTCTATGTGGTACAGCTTTTGTAATGAATGGGAGGGTCGGCGACTAAATGGTTTACCACAGCATTTTCGCCTTAACTGACCGTCCTAATTTGGGACCATAACTGAATTACAAACTAGTATTTGTTTTGATTTTATTATTATTGTTATTATTATTACTAATATAATATAGAACATATATACCTTTTAATTTTGTGCACCAGATGCGCATTTCAACAACTTGTGTGTTATTATTATTATTATTATTATTATTATTAATATTATTATTATTATTAATATTATTATTATTATTATTATTATTATTATTATTATTATTATTATTATTATCATCATCATCTGCTGTCTTTTTTGTTCTTTCTTCTTCATTATTTGGAGATTAGTACCGTATAAATTCTTCACTTTCCTGATTTGTTTCCCTGAAATGTCTTTAGCTGAACACCGGTTCCTATGCCTAACTGTTCCAAAGGCTACACTTCTGCATTTAGGCACATTTCATGCGTACTGTTTTGCTGATTTCTACCAGAAGACACTCTTAAGTGGCTTCTCACTGCTACCCATTCATTTCTATTAAGTCGTCACTATTTTGAACTATAGATCGTAGCATTTCCTCACTGACCGTTGTTGACACATAAGGTGAAATTAAAGTGTAAGAAAATGAAGAAAGAGTAGTCCCAGATTATTGTTCGATTATAACGATAATCATACTGTATAATGCAAAACAACGAAAATCAGATCAACTTTCTTTCTTATTTATATGTTTCAACGTGAATGTACAGATAAGTAATTCCTTACTTTCTACAGTGCTTAGTTTCAGTCGGGGAAATTAGTATGCATGTATCTGGACGCCAAGTTGTAGTTAGGCACTTTCAATGTCATTGATTGGCTTGATAAACTATTATTTATCTTATACTTTATTAGAAAATATGAATTCATTTTGAAATACTTTTAACCAATAACAGATATCAATTATGTTCCGGCCCTTCCAAACCCAGAGATTTATCATCTTTTACTAGGACAACAATCTAGCAAACAAATTAGTGATCAATATAAAACCTTATTATCTGAAATAAAATCCAAATTTCTACACTGCGTCAAATCATTGAACATATGAATAAGGCAAAGAATATCTGTGAATTTATCACGTCAAGAGACACGTCTGCAAGAAGTTGATGAAATCCCATCTTTAAGTACTTGACAAGCCATCAGCGATGTAGTCTTGATTGTGATACACCATTAATGCCATTCAGATCTTGTTTTCATTTGAATTAATCGTTTTATACGGAGAATTCCCAAATGTTTATTTTACTAATGAGTTGTACAAGTTTATAGAACTCCTTAGCTGAGGGATGCTTCATCGCATAAAGAGAAAGTTCTTATTTGGAGGCATTTATGCACTGAACATGTGGATATTGCTAAATAAGCATTGAAGTATGCTCCTACAATTTGAATTTGCGGTTAGGTGTTCCTCTGAAAATTTCCAGCAAAATTTTCAGTATTTTTGCAAAGCCAGCTTACATGATAATCTATCTATATGATTACTGCTTTTCAATATGCATTGGCGCCATTGGAATCACTTCCATTTACCTACAGCGCACTACATATTCCATCGGCAGCATATATGTTTCTAAAAGAATCGACTCTATATAGCACTTAATTGTATTTACTTTTTTTTTCGAAGAACAAATTTTACTTATATTTGTTTTAAACGTAAGTATTATATATATATATATATATATATATATATATATATATATATATATATATATATATATATATATATATATATATATATATATATATATATATATATATATATATATATATATATATATATATATATATATATATATATATATATATATATATATATTTTCTTTTTTTTAATTTGGTGTAAATCTAATTCCTTAACTGAAAAACGATGTGTAAGATTGTGTAGTTAATACAGAAAAAGAAAAACGAAAACACAGCTGTGTATTGTGAAATCAGCTTATAGATAGTAGCCCGTACCTATGGGACATTCACTAAGTTGATATTCAAGGGGGCCATGTCACGGTCTCCTCTTTTTTCAATAGACAATACTAAATATTATCTTTGCTTTTGGAATTTAACAGAATTCATTTCTATTGCAAGAGTTAATTCTTTGGTTCATTTTTCGGTCATTTTGGTTTCAATATTGCTCTTCAATATCTTTATATTATGAGAATTCTAATCATTCGGCCACGAGCATCACTGAACAGACATAAGTTGTCGAAATGCGCATCTGGTGTACAAAATTAAAAGGTATATATATTCTACATTTATTATAAGCACTAGGCCGGTGTCACTGCTGGTGGACTGATAGTTCCCGAGGGCATCATGTCTAGTTTTCAATGCTTTTGTACTGACATAAAATATATACTTCACATTTTCAGTCATCAAATTAAGTAAATCACTCTAAAACTAAGGAATATCTCCCTCATGCATGCACAGGGCACGTCAGTTATGCTAAATAATCGTTGACGTCACATGTTGACACATATAAAAAATAGAAGTGAGGACACCGATTTGTAGCCGATCTGGGGTTTCCCTAATTTTACGTATTTGTTATGCAATAAAAGCTTTCGTCAGTTACCTTGTACTTTATTATGCGTTTTTTCAGTCTTTGCTTTCGCAAGGGAAAAAAAAAACAATTGGCTCTTGGCTTCAATTTTACTTACAGATATATAGATGACTTGCTTTCAATTAATAATCCTTCATTCGCGGATTACCTTAGCATCATCTATCCAAGTGAACTTGAGGTAAAAGAAACCACAGAAAATAGTAATTCTACTTCGTATTCAGATATTATGTTGTCTTTCGACATTAATGGTCAATTGAACACCTCACTCTATGACAAACGTGACGATTTCAATTTCGCTATCACAAACTTTCCTTTCATAAGTGCAACATTCCATCATCGCCCGCATACGGCGTATTCATATCTCAGTTAATACGTTATTCCAGAGCATGTTCAAATTACAATGACTTTGTTCTGAGGGCTAGGCGACTTTCAGTTAAGCTGCTCAACCAGGGTTATATATGTGCTAGACTAGCAACGTCACTGAGGAAGTTCTACGGTCGTTACGAGACTCTTATTACTCCATATGATATCTCGTTATCCAGACTTTTAAATGATATTCTGGACTGAGACCGATTCCGATCATTTTACACAGATTTGACACCTTCTATACTAGAAGGTTACCTACTTCGACTTCTCCATATATAAATACATATGGAATTCACACGATTTGACTCTTTGACGGGCCTTGTCCAAACCTCTTTCAGAGGAGACATGGTCCTGAACCTCGTCCCCTCTGACTGTTAGTCGGGACTCCTACAGATCTAGGGTCTTAGCTCGCTTTCAGACTGGCAGAGCACGGTTTATCATGTTGATGTCGCATATATTTTTATACCATTATGTATTTTACAATACCTTACGTGTTTATATTTTTATGACCTCTCAATATGCGATACCTGTTGACCCTTGTTCTTTACATGGAGGATTATTTATAAATTTTTAAATGTAAGTCCTTTGATTGTTCTGCTGTTACGGTGAGTGGGAAGGTGGGCCCGTAAACCGGTTAACCACACCATTTGTTTGGCTTTTGTCAAATTAAATGACCGTCCTAAGTCGGTATCGTAATTGCACTACAATCAAATATTTTTGTAATGTGATATATGTTCTAGTATATTATTTATATTCATGTACTGTATAGCTCTATGGTGACTTCTGCCACATAACTGAGCCAGTAACTCCTCTTTTTTCTTTCTACTGGGTATATGTCACGGGTGTTGCTAGCAAGCAGGAGATGCTCACTCTTCCCGGGCACCTGATCTCACTCCATCACAGGGGTTCACATATGCTCTTCAAGTAGACATATTTTTGTACATTGTATGTACTCGCATTTTCTCTCAACAAGCTTTCACGGCAGAAATCGGTCAATTTTATCCATCAGCCGTCTGCAGCTGTAAACTTTCAAAGGGACTTCCAGTAGACACGGAGCGAATTTCAAGGTAACCCCTGATTGGTCGATATTAAGTATACGTAATAGTCGAAGAAGTGGGAAATTTAAATTGATCAAATCGAATGAAAGAGTAAGAAATGTTGATTTCACGGTAAGTTATGCTCAAATAATACATAAATGTCAAAAACTTTTTAAAGAATATTTTATTAATTGCTTTGAAATAAATTACACTTGTTGTATCCTTGTCAGCTTGATATGGAAAAGATTTGTTAGGGAGGGATTTTAGCCTTATAGATCTACAGTGGTGCCTGTTTGATCAATTTAAATTTCCCACTTCTTCATAGCTTATCCAAATCATATATGTATATTTAATATCGATCATTCAGAGCTTACCTGTATATATATATATATATATATATATATATATATATATATATATATATATATATATATATATATATATATATATATATATATATATATATATATATATATATATTTATATATATATATAAAAGCACAAAAGGAAATTGTAACAACATTCACTATTCATAAGTATCGGATCAACCTCAATGAAGGTTAATGCAAATCGCTCGAGAAAAAGGGTCAATATAAAAGCACAGGTAAGCGATAACGATATTAAAACAATTAAAAAATTGCACGGGCACGTGGTCTCACATCGATTTTATTGAGGTTCGCATTTGTCTGAATGTGACACTAAACACGATATTGTCCCTTTTATTCCATGGAGTATGAGTTATGGTTTACCCTTCGGTACTTCTTCGTTTTTTACTTAGGATGTAACACAAATCAATAGCTAAACCTTGATATATGTTACAATTTTGTGCACACATTGTACTTTTAATAAAGTGATAATTTTAACTACCTTCATTATTAAAACAATTTTAATGTGTCAGAAATGAAATATGTGTTATTCATAAAAAGAAAAACAAAAATTGTTAAGTTACTTTATCTTTGGAACAAAAACTTCTTTGGAACAAGAACATTATTTATTGATGTTTGATAGTCTATACATTTTCGTGCAGATTGTTCAGATCTGGCTTATTATGAATAGAAAACTGATGGATATATACGACAAAATCCGCCAAGGACATGCATGGTAGAAATATAATATAAACTGACGGAGATGCACGACAAAATCCGCCAAGGACATGCTTGGTAGAAATTAACAAAAACTGACGGAGATACACGACAAAATCCGCTAAGGACATGCATGGGAGAAATATATTATAAACTGACGGAGATACACGACAAAATCCGTCAAGGACATGCATGGTAGAAATATAATATAAACTGACGGTGATACACGACAAAATCCGTCAAGGACATGCATGGTAGAAATATAATATAAACTGACGGTGATACACGACAAAATCCGTCAAGGACATGCATGGTAGAAATATAATATAAACTGACGGAGATACACGACACAATCCGCCATGAACATGCATGGAAGAAATATAATATAAACTGACGGAGATACACAAAAAAATCCGCCATGAATATGCATGGGAGAAATATAATATAAACTGACGGATAAACACGACAAAATCCGCCATGAACATGCATGGTAGAAATATAATATAAACTGACGGTGATACACGACAAAATCCGTCAAGGACATGCATGGTAGAAATATAATATAAACTGACGGAGATACACGACAAAATCCGCTAAGGACATGCATGGTAGAAATATAATATAAACTGACGGTGATACACGACAAAATCCGTCAACGACATGCATGGTAGAAATATATTTATAAACTGACGGAGATACACGACAAAATCCGTCAAGGACATGCATGGTAGAAATATAATATAAACTGACGGTGATACACGACAAAATCTGTCAAGGACATGCATGGTAGAAATATAATATAAACTGATCCTCAACAATACTTTTTGTAAAGATGGTCAAACCTAAGACGTCATTTTAGTTTGGATCTGGATAAAGTTACACTTAATAAGAACATCAGTAGTCTTAAGACTTATGACAGAAGTCACCATGGAATATGCAGTATGTAGGGTAATAATATGAAAAAACACATGACATCACAAAAATATTCGATTATAGTGCAGTTACGATACCGAGTTAGGACGGCCATTTGATATATCAATCGTCTATCAGTTGGTGTGGTTAAACGATGCAAATGCAGACAGAAATTAGAAATGCTACATGTAAGTTTCACATGATTTATGCATGTCATGTCTAAGTTCTGTCTGACCGGTATGCCATGTTGCCAGTGGATTGTGTTCGGATGTTCGGCTATATAGTTGTAGGACTAAGTTAGTAGGGCAAAAACATGAATATGAGTAGCATTGGTTGTGGGATATTTATTGACGAATTTATCAATTTTGATGAGCTGAATAAGAAGAAGAAATGATTCTTAGTTCTACCAGTAGATTACATGACATCAATTTATTCCATGATTATTCAGCAATTGAATGTTTCAGCCACTTATACTATTTTATAAGAATTTTCATACATTCGGTTGACTGCATTATTGAAACTGGATCAATACCAAAACACATACACAAAGCATATTATGAATTCAAATATATTCTTTGTAATGGAATATCACTTTATTTAGTCTCTACCTTATTCTGTAGAAATTAATGAATGCAATATTACTGATAATGGCATCTTTATTGAATGAACATATCGTTACAAATTCGGCAATGATCCCTGACATTTTGAATTTATATTTTCATTTAAATGATAGAATAATTTGTACAATAAATATGTATAAAGAAAAATAAAATTTGGAATACATAGAGGCCTGTGTCAAGTGTGATTCATTGGCACCAAGTTGGAATCTAACAATAATTAGAATTCAAAACTAAAAATGTAAAAATTTCAATAGCATTTGTTTTTATTTTGTTTTAGGGGGGAACTGAAACAAATGATGGATATAGAATATATTGAAGATGGGAATGTAGCAATGGGGATTAAATGGATTTGATATCTACTCCCCCCCCCCCCCCCCCCCCCCCGAGTTTGACACTGCTTTCAGAATCTCTTAAACAATCAGTATAGAAAATTCATTTCGAATAAAAAAGGTATCTGACTCCGCTGTATGATGCAAACTTTCACGGTCAAACCATAGCAATATATTCGAAAAAGGCAACGATGTCAAAAATACTTGATTATACAGTTATTGTAATACGGAACAAGAATGCACAATGGAAGCTATCAATCTATTCATGCAACAACATTCTGAACAAGTAGACATTGGTATCTTAGATATATACAGTGTTTCTGCTAATGTACTGATCAAGTAGACATTGGTATCTTAGATATATACAGTATTTCTGGTAATTACTGAACAAGTAGACATTGGCATCTTAGATATATACAGTATTTCTGGTAATTACTGAACAAGTAGACATTAGTATCTTAGATATATACAGTATTTCTGCTAATGTACTGATCAAGTAGACATTAGTATCTTAGATATATACAGTATTTCTGCTAATGTACTGATCAAGTAGACATTAGTATCTTAGATATATACAGTGTTTCTGGTAATTACTGAACAAGTAGACATTAGTTTATTAGATATATACAGTATTTCTGCTAATGTACTGATCAAGTAGACATTAGTATCTTAGATATATACAGTGTTTCTGGTAATTACTGAACAAGTAGTACATTAGTGTCTTAGATATATACAGTATTTCTGCTAATGTACTGAACAAGTAGACATTAGTATATTAGATATATACAGTATTTCTGCTACTGTACTGAACAAGTAGACATTAGTATCTTAGATATATACAGTATTTCTGCTACTGTACTGAACAAGTAGACATTAGTATCTTAGATATATACAGTATTTCTGCTAATGTACTGAACAAGTAGACATTAGTATCTTAGATATATACAGTATTTCTGCTAATGTACTGAACAAGTAGACATCAGTAATTTTAGATATATACAGTATTTCTGCTTATCTACTGAACAAGTAAACATTAGTATCTTGGATATATACAGTATTTCTGCTAAAGTACTGAAAAAGTAGACATTATCCTAGATATATACAGTATTTCTGCCAGTGTACTGAACAATTAGACATTAGTGTCGTAGATGTACAAAGTATATCTGCTAATGTACTGTTTCTGCCAGACATGGATAGTTTCAAATTAGCAGTGAGGAAAATTCATTTCTATATGTCAAAATATTGTCTTTCATTGAATCTGAAAAAAATATGACTTGTGAAAAGTGTAGGATGAGAATTATATAGCCGGTATTACTAGATTGTACCAAAGGCCTTGCTTGGCCGTCATCGGATTATATCTTTAAGTTTTAACATTTATTTCTGAATCCATTACATTTTCTTTTAAACCGTATTCTGTAGCGTTTGAGCTGACAGCAAACATTATCTAAAAGAGTATTGATAACGATATAAGCTATCTAATTAAATAAATCTTACGAAATGTCAACAATAATTTGACGTAAATTGTACGGCACATTTTATTTATCATTATAGAATGTCAACATTAATTCTGATGTATTTTCATCAGAAAGTTAGATCAAGTGCTATTCCGTTTTTCGTTGAAAATATTTTCTCCATCTAAATCGAATGAGTTTGGTTATTTGAGTCTTCACTCAGAATTTCGTAGTGAAGAAAATAAGAGAATTGCGAAACTCATTTATTCAATTACAAACCATTAATAAAGGTAGAGTGAGCAAAACAAAGACTACAAATAAACTTACCAATGTATCATACGACACTATATTACGCTAGATTCAACGTATCGCACACTACCAGTTTTCTGTATATTAAATCTTTACAGAAGTACTAAAATGGACATAAAACATAGAAACACCAAAACGTCTTATTACTATATTACTAAGTTATAACTGTAAAACTGTAAAAAGGTTAGTATTTGGCATTCCTATATAAATTCAAAGTGTATACATGCATATATGCAATATATCTTATTGTTTTCTTAAGTAATATCTGGTCATGCGCAATTGTTCTCTGTTATTTATTCTAACATATTCTACGAACGTGTATCTAAGTTTTACATAATACTATACACTTTATACGAAATCACTTCATATCGTATCACTTCGTGCCGTACATTATATGTAGGCTTGGTGATAATCAAATGTAACAAAAAAATCCAATATTCCCTATAAGAATGTGCATAAACCATTTATGCGATGTATTTGTCAATTCATGTAATTAAGAAGCAATAGAAGTTGTCGTAAACGCTTTTTATCGTTTTGCTTTACGACATGGCGACTACATGAATTTGCTCTTTAGCAAAATAGAAAACCGGAAGTTCATGCTCTTAGCTTTTGTAATAGCATAAGGTTGGAGAACGGCATCAAGAACGTTAATCCTATCCAGTGAAGACTAGTATTATAAATTTAAAGACTCTCCTTGTTTACATTATTTTCAATACCTTTACATTTAGCTATATGTGACATTGAGAAAAAGCTAACGTTGAGATTCGTCATTCATTATGCTACATATGGCATCGAACATGTTTGTTGTTTGCTTCATTTGATATTTTTTCTGTCAAACCCACACAAAATCGTCTGAATCTAACTTTTGCAAAAAGAAAACATGGATATATTTCAGTTTGTATGTGCGTGTAACATGGTTGAATTAAAAGTAAAATCCATAAGATGCATTCAAACAACCACTATATTTTTAAAGTTATATTGTGTTCCTTCATCGGCATTCCTTATCATTGATTTCAATTGTTTTAATAGGTTTAAAATATTCTACACAGGGGTTTTATTTGTAAAACATAATCGACATTACGTCTGAAGTGCTTTTGATTTGTTTATATGAATGTAAGAATAATACAAATCTAATTAATATCAGATAATTTGAATGGAATTCATGTAAATTGACATTCATTGACTTTAGCAATCTTTAAGTCAAGAGTTTGCTATTAGATCAATGATATTATGGAATGCTTTGAAGAAAACCATTTAATGCCTTTAGACAAATTAGTCCGAATGAGACTCTACCATTTCCTGAGAAGTGTATATAAAACGTTGAATGGGGTATCGATGGCTCTTTAAGCAGCAATAAACCTCCACAATGTATGACATTATGCAATGGTTTCATTGGTATGTTCATGCAAACATTATAAATAACCGGAATACTGGCACGTTAAGTCAATCGAAATGAATAACCAACTGATTTCAAAATTTGTGGTAGGTAGAAAAAATAAAACAGTACTTTAATGAGAATTTCATGTCCATGGACAATTGAACGTAAAATCTCCCTTTGTTTCACTTTAAAGCATGGTGGAAGTTGGAGAAGAAGAAGTTTGATAGAGGATGCTAAGTTTGAAACAGTGACAAATTTTGAATTCGCCAGGCAAGAGCGAACATTAAGTGGACGTGAATCAATCAGTGAAGAAGAAGAAGTTTTCATTCAAAATGGTGAAAGTCCATCGCCTGTAGATATCGAATTCCCGAAATGTGTTACCATCCTAGTTTCTCTAAAAGATGGAATGGTCTCCGCGTTATCCAAGATCATCAAAGTTCTTGAGGTAGGTTATGACTTTATGGGCTCTCTAAATGGTGATTTAAACGATTATCGGTTTAATAACGTATAACTGATTTGGTCTTGGAACTTTAAAACCCTTTCAGAGAAAACATGTTAATGATGACTGATGCCGTATATCTTATCGAAATTGTCAATTAATATATGATGTTATCAATCAGTTTGCATCATTCATACCAACTAATATTATCTTAAAAGAAACTATTGATTTATTCTATATTTTGCCACCTGAAGTTTGGTTTATTAATCGAGTATCGATATCACATTTATTGCCTTTTGTAAGAGCAGATCTATATCTTGTAACATGATGTCTTTGATCTCTATCATTTATGATTTTTATAGTATGAACTTGCATGCTTTGTGACGTAGACTTTCACTATGCAAAACATGTTTCATAAATTCATTTTTCAAGCGTCCACCAGGTATGGATTTCTGGTACTGGAAAGATTCTTGATGCTTATAATTCTCCATATCCACAATGCGATTTAAATTGTAAAGCTATTTATTTATCTTAACTATTGTTATCTTCAAGGCATATAATGGCTATTACTTTTAAATTCAATATAATTCATGAAAATATTCCTTTGTCTTGATTGGACCTGGGTAATATTTCGAATGTAATATGACATTGCGAATTATAGCATATTTCTTGTGTCATGGAAATCATAAAAGGGTTTTGGTGTTCTTGAATGGCTGAGTTCATTACAATACCCGACTCATATCTATTTCAGATCGATTCTTACGTAATGTTTAAATTATACCTTCGTCGTCATTAAAACTTAATATGAAGCTAAATTAACCATACCATAGTTAGAATATTATAAATATTCTGATTCTGGCCTTGATGTTATTAGGCATTAAGATGACAGATATGATCTATCAATGTTCCTTTAAAGGAAGGTGTGCACGTTTCATCTTATATTGCTTATATTGCAGTATGGTATGATGAGTGGTCGATATCTTTGTGAACAAAGTCTTTGCTTTGTTTATGTTTTGAACTAAATAAATTGTAAAACATTATAACTGTAAATTTATGTTTGATGTCGACCACAATGTATATGCCTTGGCATGCTGCTGATGGATTATGAAAATAAACAAAACATAGTTCGTGCCTTTTGTTTACAAACAAATATTTCGACTACTCATCATACCAAATGAGTGGTTGTGTCACATTGGATTTTGTATTTTTTATTCATCCACATAAATGAGATGGTGAAGATTTATAGAGAAATTATTTTTTCAACCATTGTAATCTGAAACGAGCACACCTTCCTTCAAACACATACCAGGTATAAATGATTATCACAGTTCATACAATACCATTAATTTCATTGTAAACTAGATGCATGCTATATCAAGATCACGAAAAAGGATTCTTCGTAATAACATTATAACGCTGTTTCATGTATGTAATTGTATCTTTAGGCATCAAAAACGGTATTGGAACATATCGAAACAAGACATTCCCAGAGAATTGAAGCCCAACACGACATTCTTATCCAATGCGTGTGTTCTCGTGGAAAATTAACATCAATCAGTAATGCCATCCGCCAGTCTCCATTCGTGCTACATATCACTGTAGTCAACGAGAAAGAACAAGACAATGGTAAGATGAAGCATAACTTGCTTAAAAATATAAAAAATATATCTGATTTTTGAAACTTTAACAACTGAATGTAGATTAAGTAATTCAGTAGGAATTCACGAGATTCATGTCTTAATGTTAAAATAACAGATACACTTAAATTTATTGTTTTTTAATGTTGTCTGACATGTTGACTTCCTTATTTCACAGTAACTAAAATATCTGTATTACCTATAGTATACAGCAGTATTCTTACTGCTTATGACATATACCTATTTTGACTACGGCTGTGCCGTTTCCTAATTCTGGGACAGCGAATAATACTATTTCGCTTATACTTATGGTATCACGACGGGTGTGACCGGTCGGCAGGAGATGCTTACTCCTCCTTGGCACCTGATCCCACCTCTGTTTTAACAGAGGTTCGTGATTGTTTAAATTATATTTACATATGTATTGTCGTGTTTCTTCGACTTCGAGTTGTGATTTCGTAACAATATCTTGGATTTGTACTTTTTAAAAACCAATTACTTTGCATATATTTCGTTTACTGCAGATCCGTGGTACCCACGTCATATCTCAGAATTGGATAGCTGTACACATCTTGTGACCAAGTTCGAACCGGAACTTGATTCCGATCATCCAGTAGGCAAATATAGTTGTTACAATATTAAAATTTGTAATCAATATTATGTTTTATATATAAATATTTAACTTCAAATCTTAGATTTGACTCTTTCTACTGGGTATAAGTGACGGGTGTTGCTTGCAAGCAGGAGGTGCTCACTCTGTCCGGGCACCCGATCTTTCTCCATTAAAGGGGTCCACATATGGTCTTCAAGTAGACATTTTTGGTTGTTTTCTATTTGGTTTTCATTTTCACTGATTTTTATGTCCTTTGGATTCATGATTTTCGGACTTATGGTTTGGATTTATCCATCATCTTTACAGTAGAATCAAGAGATATATTGTTTAAGATATTTTCTAAATCAATACTTTTTTCTTACAAACAGTTTTAGAACTTAAAAATTCCTAGCTGCAAGTAGTGGCCCTAAATGAATGATAGGGCCACAATTCCTTACGTTACGTAAACTTGCATTTTTGATAAACGGAATGGCCGGCACGATTCTACGCATTTCGGCATCAAATGGAGCAAATATCTAACATATATAAACATAAAGCAAACGATCGGCAACGATAACTTACCCCCGATCTGTCGTCTGAAGGCGCTACACACAATTTTTCCCAACCTGTTTCAAATTTGCCGGTTTCTGTTTCAGCCATTCGGTCTCACGAGATCTCGTTAAAGAAACCCCACAAAAAGAGGCGGAGCTGACGAAAAACATGTGGTCATTGTAATTTTTATGTCATTTCTCTGTGTACATTTTATTCATCGGCTAGTTATTTATGAAGAAGAAAACTAAATTGAAATGACCAGAAATGCTTTAACTAGCCGATAAATAAACTGTAAAAAGAAAAATGACATAGAAATAACAATGACCACGCACCCATGACCACGTGTTTTTCGTCAGCTCCGCCTCTTTTTATGAGGTTTCTTTTAACGAGATCTCGCGAGACCGGATGGCTGACACAGAAACCGGCAAATTTGAAACAGGTTGGGAAAATATGTGTGTAGAGCCTTCAGACGACAGATCGGGGGTAAGTTATCGTTGCCGATCGTTTGCTTTATGTTTATATATGTTAGATATTTGCTCCATTTGATGCCGAAATGCGTAGAATCGTGCCGGCCATTCCGTTTATCAAAAATTTTACGCAAGTTTACGCAACGTAAGGAATCGTGGCCCTATCATTCATTTAGGGCCACTACTTGCGGCTAAAAAATTCCATGTTAATCTCAAATATTTTCTGTATTTCACTGTATACACTGTTTAAACGATAATGTGATAGCTATGTAACAAAACCCTGTATGATTTTGTAAGCTTTGTTACGATAACGTTACCGACATTTCAATATTCATTCCTTACATAAAATATCGTTTCAGTCTATAAAGAAGGAAAATGGCGGCTGATCTACAAAATACTTGTCTTTGTACCTGCTGACATAACAGCTAATACTATCATTGTTTGAAAAATATATTATATGCATATTTCTTAAAACTAAACTGAACTCTTTTTCTGTGTTAGTTGAAACCCATTGTTGAAGGACAAAATGATTTCTGACCATTCCAGCGGAAATTATCTTCGCAATTTCTACGGTGATCTAGTGTAAAAACTAAGGAGGGTCAAAGGTTCCAATAATTTCATATCGAGGGGTTTTAAAATAATTAAACAACCTCGACATCGAAAGTATGATCCAAGATTATCGCAAAGACCATAGGTTTTGTATTGGGCCACTCTACAGCCTAATACCACCAACCACATGTGTCTGGTGTAGGACGGGGACAAATGTATCCACAAGAGTCTAGTATAGTCCATTTGAAAATCTAGGATGGAGTTTTTCTGAGTCTATGAAGGACATTTCCCAAAACTTTTCAGAGGAGACAAGGTTCTGAGCCTCGTCCCCTCTGACTGTTAGTCAGATTGAAGATCTGAGCTCCCTTACAGACGGGCAGAGCACGGTTTACTATGCTAATGTCGCCTTACATATTTTGCATATTATCTCTTAAACGTTTCAGGTAAAATTTTTATGACTCCTAGTCTTGGGAAAACTGTTGACCCTTGTTCTTTATATGAAGGATTATTTATAGATATTTTTAATTTGTGCCCTTTGATTATGTTGCTTCTGCATTGAATGGCAAAGTGGGCGACCTTAAACCGGTTAACCATACAAACTGAGTGACGTTTGTTACTTTAATTGACCGTCCTAACTGTCGTAAGTGGAGTGCAATCGAATGTTTTTGTAACGTCGTTTTCTGTGTTTATTTGACTATTATCATGTTTTATGTGCATGCCCTTGGTGATTTGTGTCATGCAGCTTGGTCAAATGTCTTCTCTCTTTTCTTATACTTGTCATTTATTAATGTATAGCATGGTTTGATCTTAAGAATTTTATAAAAAGTACATTTTCAAGCATATATAATATGTGTCAATTTTGTTTTGTTTATTATATATATATATATATATATATATATATATATATATATATATATATATATATATATATATATATATATATATATATATATATATATATATATATATATATATATTTGTTAATGAACAAATATTTTCTCAGGGATTCACAGATAAAACGTATCGTGAACGGCGCAAGCAGATTTCGGATATTGCTTTTGAATATAGACAGTGAGTATCAACGATACCCCTGCAGGTTTTGATATGACGTCACGATACCCTGCAGTTTCTGATTTATGACGTCACGATACCCTGCAGTTTTTTATATGACTGTGATTAGCGACTTGGTTTAGAAAACAATAACTCTGTGCCTCTAGTTGTAATTATTTTGTCAAATGCATTAGAATGGGGTTACCATGGTTGTGTTTTACAAAAACTGACAGGATGTCGGCGAATAAATAAACAAACATAGGTATTTATGCATAAAATAAAGAAATACAGTAATTTATGAAATCGTAATGAAATATTTTCATTTGAAATCAATAATTGAGAGCTGTTATTTTAACAAAGATATTTGGCATAAAAAGTTATATGCTTTAATATTGTAATTAGTTTGCTGTTCAAATGTTTATACTTTAGATTACCACTTTTAAGACCTTGAGCATCACTGGCGAGACATAACTTGTCGAAATGTAGGATCAGTTGTGCTTTTACAAATGGTTCTTCAGTAATGTTCAAGGCCGACACTGTGGGGGTTAAAATGTTTTACTAAAATAACATGATAGGAAAAACAAAAACCAACTGATATCCGTTATATATATATAACATTAGAACGACTCTTCTCCTTCAAATGGGAGAAAAAGCTTGAACTCTGAGGTCGTCAAAAACTTTCCAAGCAATAAATTCATAAGGGTACGTCGTATGACAATTAAAAAGTATATATGTTCTATATTGTTATTTATGAAAGAATGTACAATAGGGTATTAACTGTGTGTGTGACTTCATAGCGATTTATTGAAATAATGTATTGTAAATGTGTACGTGGCAATATTATTATGTTTCATTTAAGTTTTCAAGATGTAATGAGCAATTAAAGAATTAATATTAGTCAAAATTATTGTTCTATAGCGGCCAATCAATACCCAGAATAGAGTATACCGACGAAGAAGTCTCCACTTGGTAAGTATCACTTCGATTTCTTGTAATGTATTTATAGTGTCGCCACATGAAGTGGCAGTGTTTATGAATATTAATAATTAATATAGGTTACGTTTATTAACTAAACTTAATTTACAACCATAATGGATGTTTTACCAATAACTGACGATAAACTCTCCTACCTTAATTATAAGATATGTTATCAGAGATATTGACACTTTGGTTTTATGTAATGAAGGATGCAGAGCTTCATATTTGATTCTCAATTCAATAATTGAACATTACCATCTTAAATATCAAAGAATGTGTAGGATGTTCTTCCATTGGACATTTGTCAATTGATGTGTAATTTTTGTATCATGTTTTAAGCTATAGTTGGGTATCAATACACTGCATTGTGTGAATAGTACGTTGAGTCTAAGGCAGTGACAATGAGCTGAGAGTTACGAGCAGCATTATGTGCTATTTAAACACAACAGCAGAACGCTTTAGGTTACTTCACTTTGGATCGATACAAATGAATGAATTTCTGATATGTTTTTGTAAAAGTCAATCGACTTTTATTTGTTATGTAATCGAGTAAAACATGTTATTTTAAAAGCAATTTACCCATTGGTTGTCTGATATATGTTCATAAACCTTAAAATATTGACATTTAAACGATTGAAAAATAGGATCTAAGTGATCCATATAGTATCATCATCTTTACATTCTTTCATCTATTAACAAAATAACCCCAAAGTCGACAAATATGTCAATAATGTTAATGCACTCCATCGACTTATGACGGCATTCTTCTCGTAATCGTAACATTTGCTATTTCAGAAGTATTATGAATAATAATGTGTACCTCTCATTTAAAAATATAATGTGCAAAATTAACATATTCTCAATTTTTTCATACATCTGAAATTAATACAATTCAATTAAAATGTAAAAGAAATCCGAAACTAAAATTTTTCTTTTAGGTTTGGGTTTCTTTAACATTAACTATCTAAAACTAAATAATAACTTTTTAAAGCAATACAGTAATTAAAATTCATCTTTTCGTCTTGTGTACTACTTTTCTGTATTGTAGGGGCGCAGTCTACAGAGAATTGAAGACGCTTTTTCCAACGCATGCGTGCAAAGAACATATAGAAGTTTTCCAAATTCTGGAGAAAGAATGTGGTTACAGTGCATCTAACATTCCACAACTCGAAGATGTTTCAAACTTCTTAAAAAGTATAAAGATTAGCACATTAATATAACCTATATAATCAGTTTTATATATCAATTTTCACGTCGTCTTGATTTCTTATATTATTAACCCACGGTTTCTTTAACCATATTTAAACATTTTAACCACATAGGAAAGACAGGTTTTCAGCTGCGACCAGTATCGGGTTTATTATCAGCACGAGACTTCCTGGCTAGTCTGGCTTTCAGAGTATTCCAATGTACTCAGTATGTACGACATGGATCTAAACCAGATCACTCACCAGAACCGTAAGTCCTACTTTTTACTAAGTTGTATAAGATATTATTGTTTCACTATATTTTGGTATGCAATCGTTTTGTAACAACAAATACCGTTGCTTTGTTGGACGTAGGTTTGCAAAAGTAAAATATAGCATATATACGGTCTAAACTACAGTAATGCAGGTATGACGTAACGAGATATTCTAACAATTTTCTAATTTCTAATAATTTACTGTGTCTTTATACTTCTTCTAGATATCATTTTAGATGCTATTATTAGTCATAATAATTGCTATTATTAGTCATAATAATTGCTATTATTAGTCATAATAATTGCTATTATTAGTCATAATAATTGCTATTATTAGTCATAATAATTGCTATTATTAGTCATAATAATAAATTATAAATGAGCCACTAAATGTATTGTAATAACAATAGTCTTATTTGAAGCCTTTGAAATATTATTTCAGGGACTGTATCCATGAATTACTTGGACACGTTCCAATGCTGGCTATCCCTAAGTTTGCACAGTTCTCCCAAGAACTGGGATTGGCGTCTCTTGGAGCATCAGATGAAGACATAGAAAAAATTGCTACGGTACACAATTAATCATTATGGGTAATCTTGTATTCCTTTTAAAGTATTGTAGAGATTTTACTTTTCAAATGTTTGCACCTTTTAATGCCAATTCTACTAGTAGGATTTTAATATTTTGTGTTCATTTTATTTCTTAATAATTTATCAAAATTCTATAATATTCATTTCTAGTTATATTGGTTTACGGTTGAATTTGGACTTTGCAAACAAAATGGCGAAATAAGAGCATATGGTGCAGGTGCCCTGTCTTCTTATGGAGAATTGCGGCATGCAATATCCGATGTACCCCAAAAGCTTCCCTTCAACCCTAGTACCACAGCCGTCCAATTATATACTGACGAAGACCTACAGCCACTTTATTTTGTTGTCGAGTCATTTGACAGTATGATGCAGTCAATGAGGTAAACGTAAAAACTATTTCTGAATTCAATATTCTGGGACTTTTTAAACGATATTGTCTTCGACAATTTACCAAGGTAGCATTGGCAAATTATATTAGATGTAAAGGATATTTAAGTAGAAGTCCAGTTTATGCAGTATCATATTTCACCACAGTAAACACTAATCCTTATCATTATGGAATCAAATTCATCATTACAGAGAATATTCTGCTACCATTAAACGATCCAACCCCGTACGATATGACCCATACACCCAAACTATTCAACTTCTCGAGACGACGGATGCCATACAGGCGATGACCATGTCCATGAAAAGTGAGATGGAGAACTTCCAGAGAGTTGTCGTTGGCGTTCAAGACAAGACACCATCTCTAAATACAACTAAAACTTAGAAAAGGAAGTGCAAATACTAGGCAGGCAATAAATCATAGAGTGGACAATTAGCATCAATGATGTGTTCTATGATTATAGATCTTACTGCCAACTATAGCATATCAGTTACATCACGTTTCCAGGATTAGATTATAACTCGAGAGACATAAATCAGTATCAAAGTGTTGTTTTTAATTATCATGCAAATGACAATACAGAATATCTGACAACAATTATTCGATATGACGCAATATAATTACAATAACTTGATACAAATTATTTTGTAAGTGTTAAGATTTAAGTTGGAATTTTGAAATTCATTACTGAACTTAAAATAAACTATTTGCATCCAAATAGACTGCCAGGCATGCCACTGTCAAAATGGTCCCTCAATAAACAACCGTGTTAAATGTTTCATGATGTCAAAATCTCTCTGCAGTATGGATCAAGTTTTACTGTAACTTGTTGTATAAGCTACATGGCAGCTCTCTGCCACATCTAACATGAAAATAGTTTAGTGATGTTAATGTACTCCTCAACGATATCATAGAAATGATATACAACATATTATTTCTTAAACATTATAGATCTTATATGTATAGTGATTAGTTTACTTTTATTTATTTCAATTTAGAATCCATCTGCATAGAAAGTATGTTTCGTATTAAACTATATCAAGTACATTCTTTAAAAAATATACAATATTTGAGCAGAGACATTAAGGATATGATATAGCGGGTTATAATTAAATCCTCAATGATTCCCGGATAAACATTTCATCAGACATTTTCAAAGACTGGGTTACGTTGTAGATTTTAAAACATTTTCCTGTAGCTTCCGTTTTTCATGCTTGCTGTAACGGTCATTTGCTAACACAGTTATATATAAACCCTTTTAACATCAAAGAAAAGACAGAAAACAACACCACTCGCTTGAAATAATTTCAGTATTGACTTTTTCGGGTGAGCTGCACAGTTAAAAAGAAAAAAGAGGAGTTACTGGCTCAGTTATGTGGCAGAAGTCACCATGGAGCTATAAAATACATAAATATAAATAATGTACTAGCACATATAACACATTACAAAAATATATGATTGTAGTGTAATTACGATACCGACTTAGGTCGGTCATTTAATTTGACAAAAGCCAAACAAATGGTGTGGTTAACCGGTTTACCGTCCCACCTTCCCACTTAAGTAAAAAATGAATCGTCAGTAATTCTTTCAGAATGTCAACTGGATTATGCTGATACGACAAACCAGCAATGCATGTAATCGTCTATCTGCGACACATATTATTATCTTATCAATGTTTTTAAATATTCTTCCGAACATATTGAAGTTATCTTCAAATATTCATACTCTGGATTTCCTCTATTTTGACCTTGCACATCACTGAAGAGTGAACTTGGTGTCAATTGATACATGTAAAATATTTCATATTTTGCACTACAATCAAATATTTTTGTAATATGTTATATATGCTAGTATATTATTTATTTTCATGTATTGTATAGGTCCATGGTGACTTCTGCCAGTAACTCCTCTTTTTTCTTACCAATAAACTGTCCAAGGAGGTCTCACGTGTTGAGAGCATATTACTTGTATAAACACTTAGTCACTGGGATATTTTGTATCATTTATGCATATTATGAGTTAATACTGAATTGACTTTAGTTGTTGATATAACAAAACAAAACGGCATTGATTGTTATCAATTTAGCTTCCTGAATTTTTATGAAAAACTTTCAAATCGTAAAAGTCCCTGTTGTACTGTAACGAATTTAAGCTACGAGTTATTACGGCAACTATCGACTTATAACTGGCCGTAAAACTTCTCGAAATTTAAAGATTTCTGATGAAGTCGAATATTTATTAGACCTTTCTACTTTTACAATACACCAAATCTCTTCCACGTTGATCCGAGAGCAGTACGATAATATTATTTTTCTTTGCGTTTTGGGAATAAAGAGTTTGAGGACACATCTTCAACTAATGTTAGAGATCTGAACTACACCAAGTCGACATGTATTCCACATGTGTATATTCTTCCTGCTTTACTGACGAGTAATGACGATGTGAAAAGACAGTTCAGCGACATGCAAAGACTTTGGTTTTAGCCGTGCACTTGATGAGTTATAGCTGGTTTTAAATGGGTCATTACTCATGAAATTGTCATTGGTGCTAATCCATTTAAAATTCTGTCCGCTGCTTCCTGAATTCTGCAATATGAATGGACATTTCTAGGAAGTATAAAGGCATCCGTTCAAGTCCTGTATGACAACAGATGTTAGTCAGATCATAAAAAAGATTATAGGTCTTGTATTTGGCCCCTCTACAGCCTTATGCAGACTTTTACTTGAACGTTGCACGCTGACTAACAGGGCGGTGGGGACTATATGACGGGCCTTGTCCAAATCTCTTTCAGAGGAGACATGGTCCTGAACCTCGTTCCCTCTGACTGTTAGTCGGGACTCCTACAGATCTAGGGTCTTAGCTCGCTTTCAGACTGGCAGAGCACGGTTTACCATGTTGATGTCACATATATTTTTATACCATTATGTGTTTTACAATACCTTACGTGTTTATATTTTTATGACCTCTCAATATGCGATACCTGTTGACCCTTGTTCTTTACATGGAGGATTATTTATAAATTTTTAAATGTACGTCCTTTGATTGTTCTGTTGTTACGGTGAGTGGGAAGGTTGGCCCGTAAACCGGTTAACCACACCATTTGTTTGGCTTTTGTCAAATTAAATGACCGTCCTAAGTCGGTATCGTAATTGCACTACAATCAAATATTTTTGTAATGTGTTATATGTTCTAGTATGTTATTTATATTCATGTATTGTATAGTTCCATGGTGACTTCTGCCACATAACTGAGCCAGTAACTCCTCTTTTTTCTTTCACAATTCGATACATCTCGTGGTCAAAACATCGTGACGGTATCACATGGGGCTTAAAGCACATGTGGCATTAGACAAAAATCCTAACATTAATCATTCTTTGAGATGATTCTAAATTCTGTTTTAAAACACTTTTCCTTATATTAAAGTAATACTGTTTGAAACATTTCAGTCAAATACGTTTTATTCTGTCCTTACATGTCATTAACGTAGAAATGAAAACTTACTGCACACGTATCCTGGTGAAATCGTAATCCTGTGTTATAAGCTGTTTCGAGTGCCGCGGCTTTGATTAACGTGCTATTATATCCCAATTTCGTTATTATGTAGCTTTGATACTTTTATACACTATCAGTCCAGATTAATGTTATTGCTCAGTGTTGGACCTTTATGACAAATTTCGACAAAAAAGCACAAGAATCTTCCTTCATCTTAACTACGATATTGTGGCCCTCCTTCGATTGATTAGGTTCTGAGAGTATTGCTACAAAAATACATATTACCAAGGGTTAAGTTAATAAGGTCATTGACCATTGACAATTGTGTCATTTGTAAGTTATTAAAAAAGTATAGTAAAGTTTCCATTAATTTTTCAAGTAGCAATATCATTTAAATTTAAGATATCTGAATAATAACAGCAGTTATCGTTCATGAAATTCAGACAATATGTCAAAAGGATATTTAAAGGAGATAATGTAGAAATAAAAACAAAATACATTTAGCACTACTGCAAACGGCAAACTTCGGAGATGGCTAAGACCAATAAGGTTATGTCGCGAACCTTATACCTAAGGTTTCAAGATAATCCATCTGCAAAATAAGAGAAACCAATGCGTTGAATTAAAGAGCAGAACAGAACATTGCAGTGCTTAGCTGATGATCTTCACATTAGAGATGTGACTTTGAGTCAAAATCATGACAGAACATTGTGTTGATAGCGTTTTGAAATCAAATGGTAAAGCAATATCGAAATCTGAACATTAAGAAAATTCGAAATGAAATTTAAAAAAAAAAAACAGATTACATCGTAATGGTTTCATTAAAAAGATCCGATATTTAGTCTAACAAGTTATATTTCAATATTCCTTCTTTATATTTCTTCTATGTATAAAGTGTAATGACTATCCATCCAGAGAGGGTTAAAGTAAGGAGTGAAATGGAACATGGACCATATTTAGCTGGTAAATTTAAAATAAGAGGTGTGACCTTGACTGGATGTTATAACACACCTTAGGGACTTAAGAAACATCTATGCAAAAAAATTGAAACTGAATATGCCAGATTTAGCTGATGATCTTGAAACAAAAATTTTCCATTTACGGAAAACAAATAGCATAATTCGAACAAACAAAACTGTTCTTAGAGAAAATTTGTGAATCTGTCACATTGTGATAGCGTTTTAAATTAAAATGGTAAAGCAATATCGAATTCCGAAAATTTGGAAAATTCGAAATTAAGTTTTTAAAAAGATTACAATAACATCATAATGCTTCCATCAAAAAGATTCAATAAAATGTCTAACAAGTTATTGTTCAACCTTCAATCTATACATATTTCTTAATTATTCAATCGACTGGATTTTTATTCTAAACACAAGAAATACTTATTTGCCTTGCATTGTTTATTTCTAAATGATACGTTAGCAGATTAAGGAAATTTGGAGTTTATGAAATTATATATTCACTTGATGTAGAATATGTTTGGAACTTTTATAATGTAATATTATAGAGGTGTAAGTAAATGAATGATAAGCAGAAATGATAGTTTCGATTTTATCTATGGTAAGATTTATATAAAAGATATATATGCGTAGAAATTCAGAGCAACAAATGCGCATTTCAACAAATCCTGTCTCTTCAATGATGCTCAAGGTCGAAACTGTGTGCATCCAGCAGCCTTATTCCCTAAAACACGACTAAAACTTGTGTAAACATACGTGTTTGACCGTATTCACAAAGATTATTATACTTATGACTAAAATTAGTCGTAACTTTACGTGTGCCTCGCACCTCTCTTAACTTTAAGTTTTTGTTGTAAGTATAATCTTAAGTGTTAAAATAACGTAATATCGTCATAAAATCGTCGATGTTAAAATGACAGAGGTATATTTTCTCTTTCTCAATAATGTCAATCTCTAAGTGTCTTCAACATAAATGAGTGTGTTAAAATTACCTTCTAAATGCAATACAAAATTTTACATAAAATTCTATAAAGTAGAAAATGTGAGGCATAATACTTTGACCGACTGTGCGTAGGTTTCAAACAGTAACATACTTTCGTCTGCTCGGGAAGTGTAATTATATATTGAAATTTCATCTAAAATGGAGAAACAAAGACAAAATGATGGAATATAAACGATGTTCATTTTCCAAAATTTCACTCTTTGACTGCGGCCAACCAGTTTGAAAATGCTTCGAGAAATGACGTCAACGACACAAAATTAAAAGGTATATATGTTCTATACTTACTGATATGATGCGACGTTACGTCATTGCAACAAATGCGTTGCATTGATTAAAGGCTGACAACGCGGACAGTCGCCGGTTACTATGTATATTTACTATTGAAAGAAGTAGTTAACGCAATATCCAACTCCCTGTCCCTGAGATATATTACCGAATTCCTTAGCACGGAGGCCTTTTGCGTTCATATATGGAGACAAAAAATTTCCTCTGTTATAATAAGATTTATTTCCATTTTCATTCTCCTAGACCATTTATTTTCTGATTATGTGGAAAGTTTTAAAACAAATAATTAGCCACTTGAAGAGCACCACTCTTCGTCTTCATTAAAAAATCGCCAATAGTGTCTCTTCCTTTTCTTTCCTGAAAGTATATATCAAATCATATACCGTGTAGATCCAGCAGATACGGATATACTCATGAAATTGAAGATTTAGATAAAAGCATTAGGGCCGTGTACAAAAGTCTAACTTCACGATCGAAATATTTACGAGAAAAACTACGACCGCTTTTATGAATATGAATTAAGAGTACTTGTAAGTGCAAACGTACGAGAAAATTTACGACAAATCTTACGATTCTTTGTGAATAAGGCTGTTGCTCTGCAGAATATAATTAACTTCTTAGTTTTAGAGTAAAAAGCGAAGAAGTACCGAAGGGTAAACCATATACCATAGTCCAAAATAAAAGGACAATATCGTGAGAAGTGCCATATTCAGACACATGTGAATCCCAATAAAATCAAGGCAAGGCCAGGTGCCTGAGAGGAGTAAGCGTTCCTTGGTTGCATGCAACACCTGTCTGTAAGTCCTGTAACAACTTTTCAAGTCGAGGAGGTAATTACATAAATATACACGTACGAACACACAAAGGAGACAAGAAAACGAAGTCAAATTGTCCCATTTAAGGCAAGAAATGCTGCCTAACTGAAATTTCGGTGTCGGAAACGCACGTGAATAAATGTCTGTATATATATATATATATATATATATATATATATATATATATATATATATATATATATATATATATATATATATATATATATATATATATATATATATATATATATATACTTATTTTGTCAAATAAAGTATAGTCAAAAGTTAAGATGGTTATTTTGTATGGTCAGGTCCTAAAATATCGGTTAACATTCTTGAAAGAGGAATCTGAAACTGCACTAGATCCCTATATCGACCATAGAACTTCCTCAGTGACAATTTCAAACATTCCTCAATATATCCTTGTGAGAGTGAGAGTTCGTGGCAAGAAACCTCGCTCTCAGGACGAAATTTTCGTATTTAGAGCATGCCCTGGCATAGCGTATAAGTTGTGAAATGAAGACGTCATATACGGGAGAGGAAGGTATGTTGCTACTCAGAAAATGGAAGTTGGCAATAATGAAATTGAAATCGTCATGTTTGTTACTAATGAACTATCGCCACTAATTGATTGGAGTATACCGAGGTATGAAGCAGAAAATGCACCCTCTGTTACATCTTTTATCTCGAGTTCCTTTGGATATATGATGTAGAGGTGATCCTTAAATACACGGTTCTTAATCGACAAAACGCCATCGATGTATCTGTATGTAAAGTTGAACCGAGCTGCTAATTGTTTATTGCATAATACTTATGTCTTAGTACCTACTGACAAAGCAGCTAATAATATTATCATTGTTTGAAAAATATACTATATTTGAGTTCTTAAAACGGAATTGAACTCTACTTCTACGTATGTTGAAACCCCATTGTTTAAAGACAAGATCCTATCTGAACACTGTAAAACTATGTGTTACTTCAATTTAAGCATTGATAAAAATGATCTTCCAACAATGTATTGGCTTCCCAAACTACACAAAAATCCATATAAATCACGTTTTATACTAAATTATATTCACTGCTCTACAACTGTGCTTTCTAAACATATTACCTCCGCTCTTACTGCAATAAAGACCATGTTATTGTAATGCTGTCTTTAACAACAGTAACGTCAATTACTTTTGGTCTATCAAAAATTCTAACGAAGTCATTGAAAATTTCCGTTTGAGAAATTTTGAGGCTAATAAGGTTTCTACTTTCGATTTTTCGACACTATATACCTCTTTACCTCGGTACTTAATCAAATCCAAATTGCTGTCTCTCATACACTGGTGTTTCAACAGAGGGTCTAAATCATACCTCTGTACTTCAGTTACATCTAGATTTTTCTCTAAAAACAATATGATATTTATAAATATTGGACTTGTACTGAGTTGTGTAATGCCATCACATTTTTGATGGATAATATTTATGTACAATTTAATGGCAAGACTTATCAACAGATCATTGGGATTCCTATGGGCACTAACTGCGCTCCCCTTATAGCAGATTTATTTTTATACTGTTATGAGAGAGACTTTATGCATTCTATTCAAACTGCTAAACGACCTTATTGATAAGTTCAATGACACCTCTAGATATCTTGATATTTTAGTAATCGATAACCCTGAGTTTGAAAACTATATATCTGACAGTTATCCATTTGAACTTCAATTAAACAAAGCCAATACTTCCGACCAGGAAACACCTTTTTTGGACTTAAATATTAAAATTATTAACAGCAATATTCATACCAACATATATGATAAACGTGATGACTTTGGATTTTCAATTGTAAATTTCCCTTATCTAGATAGTGATGTCCCCAGACTCCCATCATATGGTATTTATATTAGTCAATTGGTTCGGTTTGCTAGAGCCTGCACAAACGTTTTGGATTTTCACGAAAAAAAAATTCTCAGATTAATTTTAAACTTTTTGCTCAGGGTTATAGATACCATAAACTTCGAAAAACTTTTGGTAAATTTTATGGTTCTTATTTAGACATTTTATCTAAATTCGGAAATGTTACTTTTCAACAATATCCAGAGGAATATCCCATCCCAATTTCTACGGCGATCTAGTGTACAAACTAAGGAGGGTCTAAGGTTCCGATAATTTCGTATCGGCTGGCTCTAAAATTATTAAACGCCTTCGACATCGACAGTATGACCCCGAGATCATCGGTAAAAGACAAAAAGAGGAGTTACTGGCTCAGTTATGTGGCAGAAGTCACCATGGAGCTATACAATACATGAATATAAATAATACACTAGAACATATAACACATTTCAAAAATATGTGATTGTAGTGCAATTACGATACCGACTTAGGACGGTCATTTAATTTGACAAAAGCCAAACAAATAATGTGGTTAGCCTCTTTCCCACTCACCGTAACAGCAGAACAATCAAAGGACGTACATTTAAAAATTTATAGATAATCCTCCATGTAAAGAACAATGGTCAACAGGTATCGAATATTGAGAGGTCATAAAAATATAAACACGTAAGGTATTGTAAAACACATAATGATATAAAAATATATGCGACATCAACATGACAAACCGTGTTCTGCCAGTCTGAAAGTGAGCTTAGACCAAGATCTTGTATTGGGTCCCTCTACAACCCAATGCAGACTTTTACTTGAGCGTTGCACGCTAACTAACAGGACGGTGGGGACTCTATTACGGGCCTTGTCCAAACCTTTTCAGAGGAGACAAGGCCCTGATCCTCGTCCCCTCTAACTGTTAGTCGGGACTCCTATTGATCAAGTTACTGAGCTCGCTTACAGACGGGCAGAGCACGGTTTACTTATGTTGAGATCTCCTTACATATTTTTGATAGCAACATATCATTCTATAATTGTTTCGTATGTAATAGATTTTTATGACCTCTCTCCTTGAGAAACCTGGTGATCCTTGTTCTCTTTATGGAGGATAATTCATAAAATTTTAAATGTGTGTCCTTTTATTGTCCTGCTTTGCGGTGAGTGGGAAGGTGGGCGCCCGTAATCCGGTTAACCACACCAACTGAGTGACTTTTTTTTACTTCAGTTGACCGTCCTAAGTCGGTATCGTAACCGCAGCACAATCGAATATTTTTGTCATGTCGTTCCGTGTATATTATGCTATTGTCATTTTTTGTGTGCAGGTCTTTGGTGATTTGTGTCATGCGGCTTTGTCAGATGTCTTCTGTTTTCTCTTTTGCCTATAGAGCAGAGACTGTATGGAATTCTGCTTCGTAAGGGTACAAAAATATGTCGGACAGAAGAGGCGCCAATTAGTACCCATACGAATACCAACAATCTGTTGGAACACTTTCCCATCAAATATCACACAAATATTATCTATAAGAAATTCTAACATTTGGATGATCTCTTTTTCTGTATACTTGCTGCTGGAATCAGAGTGTTCCTTTACAAAATATGTGTCGTTGTGGCCTTAATCGAGATACTTATACCTGTGAATTCCTTTTTGTTAAAGAAGTGGTTTTGAATAATTGATGTTATACTATTCTTTACTTTTTGATGAGAAATGGTTGTAGAAAGAGTCGAAAAGTCAAAAGATTTTATGCTAGTGACATTATTGAAAATAGGAGATTTTAAGTGTTCTAGAAGTTCCATGGAATTATTTAGGATCCACATCTTATTGATACCACCTTTCGAGTAAGCAGTAGAGCAGTATGTCTGAAAGAAAAAAGAGGAGATATCGGCTCAGTTATGTGGCAGAAGTCACCATGGAGCTATAAAATACATGAATATAAATAATATACTAGAACATATAACACATTACAAAAATATTTGATTGTAGTGCAATTACGATACCGACTTAGGACGGTCATTTAATTTGACAAAAACCAAACAAATGGTGTGGTTAACCGGTTTATGGGCCCACCTTCCCACTCACCGTAACAACAGAACAATCAAAGGACGTACATTTAAAAATTTATAAATAATCCTCCATGTAAAGAACAAGGGTCAACAGGTATCGCATATTGAGAGGTCATAAAAATATAAATACGTAAGGTATTGTAAAACACATAATGGTATAAAAATATATGCGACATCAACATGATAAACCGTGCTCTGCCAGTCTGAAAGCGAGCTAAGACCCTAGATATGTAGGAGTCCCGACTAACAGTCAGAGGGAACGAGGTTCAGGACCATGTCTCCTCTGAAAGAGGTTTGGACAAGGCCCGTCATATAGTCCCCACCGCCCTGTTAGTCAGCGTGCAACGTTCAAGTGAAAGTCTGCATAATGCTGTAGAGGAGCCAAATACAAGACCTATAGTCTTTTTGATGATCTCAATATCATATTGTCTATTTAGAAGACGTTTGACTATTTTATTACATGATACAATAACGTTATGTGAGCCCTTTACTTTCCTTAGTTTATATACGAGATCACCGTAAAAAATTAGGATGGGAAATTCCATTGGATGCATACTGTTGAAAAGAAATATTTCCAAATTTAGATAGAAGTTTTGAATAAGATCTGAAGAATTTGCCGAATGTTTTTCTTAGCTTGTGATATCTGTAACCCTGAGTTAAAAGTTTAGTAGTAATTTGTAAATTTCGTTTATGAAAGTCCAAAACATCGGTGCAGCTTCTGACAAATCGAACTAATTGAGATATATATATAGATACCATATGATGGGAGTCGAGGCACATCGCCATCCAAGTAAGGGAAATTTGCAATAGGAAATCCAAAATCCTAACGTTTATCATAAATATTAGTATATATTAGGTGGTTGATAATTTTTATGTTTAAATCTAAGAAAGGTGTAGATTTGTCTCAAGTATTAGCTTTATTCAATGTGAGCTCTGGTGGATATATTTCTGATATAAATTGTTCGAATTCAGGGTTGTCGATAACCAAAATGTCATCCAGATATCTGCAAGTATTATTAAATTTGTCAAAAAGGTCAAAACGTTTTTATTTTTGAATAGAAACCATAAAATCCCTCTCATAACAATAAGGAAATAAATCTGCTATCAGAGGCGCGCAGTTAGTACCCATAGGAATCCCAACTATTTGTTGATATATCTTGCAGACCATGTTTGATTTCTGTTAGAATTTTGGCGAGTAACATGAAAAGAGCCTTGATGGAACACTTGGAAGATCCAGCTAAGAATCGATGCTTATATGGAGTATTATGCATCTTTGGAATCCAAAAATGGTATGGTAGCTCGAGATCAGATCAGATCAGACAGATATATAAAAGTTTATTCCAGTAAATTTAAGGTGTATTTAGTAAGGATCTGTACAGAAGCTAGGGTCTGTACAGAGGCTTATGATACCTTCGGGAACAGTCCACCAGCAGCGGTATCGACCCTGTGGTAATGAGAATGCAAGATATGTTTTAATCAAGACCCAAGTCATGCAATTAGATTAAACTGTCCCTCTGTTTATTGTCAAAATTTCTTATTACTTCCTATACACAATACACAGACGATAAATTTTGTATATTTATTACTTGCATAATACGAATAAAGAGACACAATACTTTGAAAAATGTTAGATAGGATCAAAGCTACTATAGAGAATCCCATTTGCAGGGGGGGGGGGGGGGGGCAAAACCAGCAGTTAACTAAGCAAACACCAAGAAGTTACAAAACTTTTCGATTAAATAAGAGTTGCATTGCCTCTCCAAGCATTTGAAGCGTGAGAAATCAACCAATTCTTAATCTGTTTACGCACCTACCTTTCCACTTCTTCGCAAAAGAATTACAATCAAAGAGACGAACATATTAGATCCGTTACGCATCAAGTCAACTATATGTCTTGTACAGGTATAATGTAGTTCTGAAATGCATTACCTGTTCAACGTATGTCGACATCATACACAAAATTGACACATCGCTTTCTAGGAATATTTAATGAATTTCGTGGCGTCACAAAGCATTTTCAACGTTTGTCCGAGGTATGACCGAGGTGTTAAGTATTGTGACGTCATCTGATTTAAGGATTTAAATGGAACGGTCAATTGTATTGATTAATAGAAATGTCTAGTGTTAAGAAACCTCTGTGTTTTTGTCATTCCTTATAGCAATTGTGTCACGTAACTAGCAGATATTTTCTCTTTACTCCCTTGTTAATCTTCCCCTTATCAAAAGGTCATTCAATGTGCCCTTGCACCGATTCGGTATGAATCAATACTTTATACAATTGTATTGTATGAAAACAGTTAACCATATTATTACAAAACTTGCATAACAATGAATAAACTCTATATATGTAATCTGTAATACCTTACTTTAAATATTGATAAGTATTGGCTTCTCAGGCATCATTTGTAAGATTTGTGATGGGAATAAACTCAAGCATTCGGTATGAATGCGGTAGAGTTTGTAACTCATGAAGGTAGATAAATCTAAAATTAAGCAATACACGAAATCCAATGCGACATTATCTGTACACGTCCATTATAACAGAACAGATGATGACACATGTTCAATTCCTCTAATAGTTATATGACAGCTCCAGAGGATGATGAAAACAATTTGCAAATTGAAAATAATGTCCATGGGGAAAGAAGCTCGTGCAAATGAAATACGAAGCAATATTCTATAAAGTCATATATGGTATAAATGAAACAGATTATACTGGTAGTAAAACACACAATGTAGATGATTAAGCAAAATTTATTAAATAAAATTGTAATGTAAATCAAAAACTTGATTTAAAAAGCTTGCTGTAAAGAATTCGAACCAACATAAAACACATCACAAAATTAGCAGCTTTCAGTGTGATTTGTATGATATACAAGAAAAACCCATGACATTAGTATCTATATGCTAAACACTACTCATCGTTATAAAATCATTAAAGTATTCGAGCCCTCGTTTTGTCTGCTGTGCATATTTGAGGTTATTCATATTACAGCATTGTCGACCACTCCATACCATTTCAAAACGTGATGTAACCAAAGCAATAACAATTCATTCAACACTATAAGAAATAATTTCATACACGGGACTATCGACCTCTTCCAGTCTATGGAGATCTCGTTATAGAGTATTGGTAAAACATTGTAAGATGTATCAAAAACAATGAAAAAACAAGGAACGTAATACAAAATGTTATGTAATACATTCTTTATCTAGAAAAAGATTATTCCATGAGCTTGAATCGCTCACTTGGTAAATTTATGAGAACTCCATACGTGAAACTTGAAATTCTATTCTCGTAAAGTTCATAAGATATAGTCAATGTTAAAGTAATTGAAAAGAATTTCAAAGTTTCAAAGTCAATGACAATAACTCAGAGGTAATTACATAGAAATAAATAACTCCTAACCCTTACATTGAAAACATATAAAAAATACAGTTTTGTACACATATAATTAGGTTAAACTCCAAAGTCAAAGTCAGTAGGTCATGGACCCAAATAAAAGCCTTTACAATAAATAATCCATATTTGATATATGAGCCCTCTATCCCTCGTGGTTTATATCATATATCCCCAGTTAAAGATTTTTAAAAATAGATCATAATTCAAAGTAAAGGTCACTATGTCAAAAGTCAGAGATTCAATTGATAGCTCTGGGGCCTTATTCACAAAGAAATTTGAGTCTAAGTCTAAGAATTGAGACCTATATTGTTGCATGTGTCTTAACTCTAAGACTTAATAAAAAGTTTCTGTAAACAATATATCTGACAAGCTATTCACAGGCAAACTTTCGACAAATCCTTAGAATAAGGACAAATGGTATTTTAGGTCTCAATTTTGTGACTTAGACTTAAGTTTCTTTGTGAATAAGACCCCTGGTCATGGTGAAGATATATGTAGAATATCAATGTCCTCATTTTTGTGATTCAAACAATAAAACCTATGTTAAGTTTTAGAAATGTAGGTAAGAGCCCAACCTCTAGGTCACCAAGTCAAAAGTTGACCGACTGAATGAAACGCAGGTCTTTAAACATGGAATAATTTTGCTATTTACATTATACCTCTAACTGTTATTGTTTTAATGTAATTGCCTAAAAAGTAATATTGTTTTTTGCTCAAATGTGTCGAACAATGGTTTTACTCAAACAAGAATTTATCACAAGTTTTTATACAAAATACAAAAGTTTTTATTTTTATTCTTTTAACATTTTTTAAAGGTAATATATATACACGTTATCAGTATTCATATAAATGACAAGTACTTCGCCATTATGTGTCAAGCTATTTTATGATTTCAAATGTCAACGTCAGAAAACAAATAATGTTTTATTTGTTAGGTAAAAGGGGCTATGAAATAGACGAGTCCTAGCTTTTATAATTACTATGTATATATTCGGATGTATCAGAAAACTCAGTAATATTTCAATGCCAGGTTAAAATCACATTTGTAACAATAATATAAAGTTTTAAAAATCAATGTTTTCACGTTATTAACATGAGTTACGTATGTTTAAATACCTACAGATATGGCCAGTTGATTGATACACATTAGCTTATATATCTATAGCTACGACAGATAGACGTCTGTATTGATTTTCATTGGCTTATATAATTACAGATATTGTCGGATGAATTTTCTATTAAAGCATATTGGCTTAGATACCTTCAGAAATATTCAGTCGATTTCTATATTAACACATACTGATTTAGATGCGTATAGATATGATGGATTAAATGTATCAATACTCTTGGCCTATATACCTACATGTCGAGAAATTATCGGTTTAATTCCCTATTAATACACATTGATAGAATGTATACCAGAATGTTTATGAAAAGATTTTAAGAAACAATTTTTCAAATTCAAAAATTTACCTCAACAATTCTATGCAACAATCATTTAAAAGGGGATTTTTAACAACTCATTAATATGTGCACCACTCATCAAATAAAATGCAACCTCAACAGAGTAAACAAAAAAATTAAACTTACATCTGATGGAAGTTGATAAGAACTATATAACAAAATAATCATTACAAGTCAAATATTAACTTCGTTTCCCTGCCTTTTTATACCCTGACATCACTGCGTTGAACGGCAATGCAGGACATATCACCTTACACCACAAGGTAATGCCGTCCTCACAGGTAAATGTGTTGAATTTTATGTGCTCAATCACTGCCGGAAGATTTTGGAACTCCTTGTCATCAAAGATGAAGCATGGCTTTATCATAGATTCATCTGTCTTACGCTGAACCAAAAAGAATACAAATAATTCATACATTAACAATATTGATCATGAGAGAGATTATAAAGTGCTCTTTATTTATAGGACTGCATTGTAAAAAATATGTTTGCTTTATTGGATTAAACATTTACAAACACTATATTCCCTTGATCTCAATGACAACATTTTTTTCAATAAGGTAACATTTCCTCTTACCATAACAACATTAATACATATTAATTAAAGTTAGAGGAAAAACAAGTCGCGCGGTCGTCGATGTAATGACAATGACCTGCTTAATATTTCTAATGTGTTCCCTGGTCATAGAGTTAAACCTTAACTTCTGCAGGATTTTCAGAATCTTGAACAACCTTCGATTTTTATCAGTACAAAAACCTATAAGAAACCTAATTTTTAATTTCAATGCAATCACATCTAATCCTAATAGTACGCTTGACTTTATTCCATCTTCCTCTTCACGCAATAACTCTACATAGATCTCTCAGTCTGTTGTATTATTGCAGGTGATCTAAACAGTATTTCTGATAAATATGTACGTTCGCTTTTTAATGAAGGACCAAAATACACATAACCTTCTAGAATAGATTTGGTTCCTTTTGCTGGAGCTTGCATTAATGTTTTAGATTTTCATGCAAAAACAATTTCAAATCACTTTGAAACTTCTAGCTCAAGGTTGTTGATATCATAAACTTCGAAATCCTTTTGGTAAATTTTACAGATCTTATTCAGACTTTTTATCTAAATGTATCCAGCGTAGGTTCTCGTCCCAATGTCTACAGTGATCTAGTGCACAAACTAAGGGGGGTAAAAAATCAGATACTTTTATCTTATGTTCTAAAATAATTAAACACCTTCGACATTGACAGTATTGGAATTTGCAGAATACTGTAACTGACATTTGTGAATCAACACAAACTTCTGTTCAAAATCATAATATACTTTATATAATGTGTGGTGTTTGAAATTCAAATTTTGCCCCCCCCCCTTCCTCTTTTTAATGCTACCTACGGCCCTGCTCGAACATAGCAAGACTTGTTCCGGTGTTATATAGTAGTTTTTCCCCATAGTATCCCCCCCCGGAAAAATGGCTATATAGTCATCTTTTCCCCATAGTAGTTTTCCTCCTTTACGTAACGGTTGGGAAATTATACTCGTTCGTTCTTATTGTATAGATTAGATAACATTGGAAATACAAATGTAATACTGTAATAGCCTGTGGATAAAATCGATGGTGTTATGGTTAAGGAGTTTCTATATACTGATAAGTGTTTTGTTGTAAATGTGAACATGTCTTTCTTTTTATATATTTACCATAGTGTGGTATTTTCTCCTATTATTTCATTGTAAAAAATGTCTTTTATTTGCCTATACGTGTCATTCATTCTACCAGATTTGTCATTTTTGATCCGATCCCTCAACAAATATGACAGCCAAGGACTCCGATTGGCTGATGCAAATTTGACTTCTCCTTTGAATCCGCTGCATGTTATCATTGGCGACAAGTCTAGACTGTATGGTGGCCAATCAAGAACTGGGGCGTTGTTGTGAATCAGAAAGTCACGATAAATTCAAGTAACATGGGGCCTCGCGTTGTCCTGCTGCATCGTTAAGTTACATTGATGGATTACAGGATGGACGTGTGGTCCCAATACCTGATCCCGATATCTTATTGCGGTAAGATTGTCATGGATAACCACGAAAGGTGTTTCCACGCCATGAGATATGCCCGCGCATACCATAACAGATCCCCCCCTCCCCCAATATGTCTCTTTCTACTTTGCAAGCATCAGAATAACGCTCACCACAACGTCGATAGACACGTTGTTCTTCATCTGACCGTGAAGCGAGACTCATCTGTGAACAACACGTTTTCAATAGACCAAACGAATCCGATTAGGTGCATCATTGGGAGTACGCATGTGAAAAATGAAAGCCTATCTGTAACGGTTGGAAAGTTGTGGCCAATGTTAAAGTTTCCATAGATGTTGGCCATAGGTTGTGTTGGACGTCATTACGTCAAACAGTTTGGTATCACCTGAAAGGGCTCATCTAAAGGAATATATGTGAAATATGAAAGCCCTATAGGTAACGGTTGGAAAGATATGGCCAATGTTAAGGATTTACAAAGTATGTCAGTGTCCAAGGTGACGGTCACAAACGATAGGTGACATCACAAAGAATCTCTGTGTGAAGTTTCAAAGCCCTATACCTTTTAGTACAAAAGATATAGCAAAGGTTAAAGTTTTCAAGAGTAGGTCAAACGCGAACGTCAAGGTCAATAAGTCAAAAGTCATGGTCCCAAATGAAAGGTCTAATCACAAGGAATCTATATGTGAAGTTTCAAACATTTACACCTTTCGGTACAAACGATGTAGTCAATGTTTTGCCACAGAGTCAGACTCACAGAAAGGTGAAAAACTAGACGTCCCAGAATTTCATTCCGGGGGCATGCAGACGAACTTCTGGGGTATATAGAGATTTCTCGAATTAAATAAAGATATCTCGAGATTCTAGTAGATATATCTGTATTCTAAATATATACGTCTGTATTTGGAATAGATATTAAAACTGAAGACATTTCTATCTAAGAAAATGAAGCATCTCTGAATTCAATGGAAATATCTCCCTATCAAAAGTTGAGATATCTCTATTTAAATAGAAATCTCTCTTTTTGTTGTTAAAAAAGTAACGTGCTTGATTTACTTATGTGTGAAGAGAAAATCCGGAATTTCAAACTGAGGGGTAAATTCACTATATTAGTGAAAGGGGGGAAATAGCTATAAGAGGGAAGAAAATGGCTATATAGCCAAATATCCTCCCTTAGGAAAAACTTACTATACAGCCATTTTCAAGGGGGTACTACTATTTAACACCGGCCTTTCACTACACTTGAAGAGATTCGTTTGAGAGTTGTAATGAACTGTAATAGTGTAGCTGGAGCTAAAAGCGTTTAAAATTCTGACCGCTGCTGGGAATGAGGCGTTTTATGGCATGTAAAGATATCACTACATGCTCTCATAAACACTGAAGGGCTGTGATGATTTGTAACTATTCTTATGGCACAATCTCGTACCAGTGTAGAGGTGCTCAAGATACTGTATTTGTTAACAATCAGTAAACTCTTAAGATTATTTACCTGAATAGCAAGGTGGTGTACCACTCCTTCTTTAACAACTGACAGTGCAAAATCCCCGACGTCTCCGTTAGTCTGACTCATTCTGTTGATTTAGAGAAAGAACTTGATTAGATATATATTTAATTATTAACGTTGATAAACTCAGTATATAAACTCGAAACATATTTCAAAGCTTTGTGTATAATGCAAAATAACATATCACAATTGTTCGTACAAATAATGATATACTTGTTTTATACTTGTGGTATCTCCATCGCTCCTTTGTTGCATCTGGACGAAATAACATGAAAAGATAGGTAAATTCCTAAAATACTTAATAATGAACGATAAGAATGACACAAGATAATATACAAAATTGAAAAGGGCCAAAACCTGACTCCTGGAAGTACAAGATGTAGAATTTGATGCATGTTGTAAGCATTTACTGACAACCTGTCATTTCTGCCATGATTCCTTAATCTCCTTACGGGATATGTTACAGTACACATACCTAACTAAGTATGTGTAATCCGGTTGACCCTTTAATCGTTCTTCTGCTTCGTTTCTGTTCATCTCACCAGCAAACCAACTGTAAATAAAAGTAAAAATAATCAAATCAAAATAAAACGACGAAAGTTTAGAATGTAAACACAATGCAAAATACGAAAGAAATTGGTGTCAAGTGACTATGGCAATAACAACAATGTACAACAGCAGACATTCACGGAGCCTTGAAATTCAGAAGTGAGACTTAGATGCCAGGGAGGAGTAAGCGTCTCCTGAAAAGCTATCCACATCCACCTTGAATGCTCTTACATACTGAAGAAACAAATATAGATATACCAATGAAATTTGACCATTGACAAAATCATGGTGAATAACATAGGTAACTTACCTGACCTTTTCCTTCTTTGTTCTATCCTTATATTGGAGAGATTTTTCCATCAAATTATGAACCTAGTGAAACATTGAACAATTCATATTTAAGATGAAATATGTTATTATCTAGTTTCCATATCAATTACTGTCAGATCTATGCCAGTTACATAATAGTCAATGCATCAGATGTTCCGAAATATTTCGAAACGTAATGTCGTTCCAACTAAATACCAAAGTGACCTACAGGAAGAGACAAACTCTATCCAAGAACAGAGCTATGCATGACGGAGATATCCCTTAAGTTTCAAGTCATTTACAGATTTTTGCCATAGTAAAGGAAATTTAGTGATAAGATGTGCAATGAGACATTTTAAGCGACAAAAGAAAGATTTATAGCTAGGAATAAAATGTATACATGGAGGATATTTATAAATTTTTAAATGTACGTCCTTTGATTGTTCTGCTGTTACGGTGAGTGGGAAGGTGGGCCCGTAAACCGGTTAACCACACCATTTGTTTGGCTTTTGTCAAATTAAATGACCGTCCTAAGTCCGTATCGTAATTGCACTACAATCAAATATTTTCGTGCTAGTATATTATTTATATTCATGTATTGTATAGCTCCATGGTGAATTCTGCCACATAACTGAGCCAGTAACTCCTCTTTTTTTTCATTGATTGAATATAGCGGCATATTAAATCTGACACAGAAATAAACCAAAGGTAGTGGTTTTGCCAAGAAAAAAGAAATGAAAAGTAAGTTGAATTTTTGTTCCGCCATCTCTTTGAAACAAGATGTCTGTTATATGATATATTACTTATAATATACACAGTATGAGTAAATGTCATTTCCTCGGGGGAGGAACAAGTCTTTATATGTATATCATTAAATAATTGGGTATATGAACATGAATATTAGACAAGAGATTGCTTTATTGTACCACTATATAATCTTAATCAAAGACAACGATATCAATTTCTTTACAAACTTGCTTGAAACATGTTTTCTATTCTAATTATGACGATGTTCAAATTATATGTACTTAAACTGGATAAATATATGAGTATATAGATTTGTCATTAGACATGTCAATAAAGTCGAAATGTTTTGACTTTTGAAGTCGATGCATGAAACCAATACAAGAAAAGGTCAAAAGAGGTAAATATCGAATTATCTGTTGATAAATCCTGCTGTTAAATTGCACATAGATATTACTCATAAAAATCAAGGTATCACATAACTCATTGCAAGTCCTACATTTGTGAAAGACATACAGACATACAGTAAAACATAATTCAATATCAGAGTATATTTATATCCTATTGCTGGAATATTTTAACGCATGTACTATGGTTCGTGCTTAATGCCTAATACATTGATAATAAAATAAGGATTGTATTGCAGTTACGATAGCATTTTAGGACGATCAGTTAAAATAACAAAGGTCGCTCAATTGATGTGGATAACCGGTTTACGGAGGCCAACCTTCCAATTCATTGCAAAAGCAGCACAATCAAAGGACATACATTTAAAAAGCTTATAAATAATCCTCCATAACACTAGAAACACTCATTTCCAAGAATTTTGGTCTCCTGATATTTATCAAGTGATCAAAACAATATGCATAGAGAGCTATGTAAAATCTATAACTATGGCATGTATGTTTCGACATAAAACAACAAAAAATTGGATATACTAGAGAGTTGGTTTTTGCATTTTCTTTTATATATCCCTTATCTGAAATACACTAATATTAAGGATGTATATACACATGCAAATATGAATTCAGTGCATTATAGTGAAATTTTACCTGTTTAATCGTAAGGCGTTACACATTGGTAAGTGTAATACAAAATCTTATTTATAATGTAGTCAAAGAATGATAGACCATAATTAAATGGTCTAACATATGATTTATTGCTTATGTAAAACATACAGAATGTCATAATAATATGGAAACATTCTCCTTTCTAATTGATAAGAAGAGCTTGATAAGTATGTGTTATCTATGTTTATTTACCACGGAAATATGAAAACAAACCTGCTCTACTAAGATGCAGCGATTGTTCTGTGCTTGGATTGGACCGAAGAAAGTGACCAATCTCACCACATTGGAAAATGATACTCGGGCTGTTATATCTGTTGATAGAGTAAAGAAGTATCAAAGGGTTAACCACATATCGTGTACAATGTTATAGATTGTCTTCAAAGACAAATGCATGCACACTATAAAGCAGTTATATAGGTTATATCTATCAATATAAGCTTAATACCAATCCCTAATTTTCTTATTCGGAAATTGAAAATAATTAAATTGCTACTACTTTTCATTTAATATAATGACTTCGAGGAATTTTACCGTAAAAAGAAAAGTATATTATCTTTTCACATTTACTTATACCAAATGGCACAATCTTAAAAAAAAAGACTGGATAGTGTTCAGTTTGTCAGAGAATTGTTAAATTTCATTATTAAAGACTGTTAAAATTCATTATTAAAGACAAATTTTGAAAATTGATAATCGTGTAAAATATAATAGAACAACCTGTGGTGTCACTTTGAAGTAAAAGTCGACGAATGACATTCATGGTGCGAGTATTTTTTAAAGCGGGCTCATTGGGAAATAACTCTTGTAGCTTTCTTGTGAAGTCTCTGTAAAACTGGAGCAAAGTGAAGCAAATTATTTCATTTATCTCATGCAAGAAAATGCACTTGACTAATAGTTGTTATTTATTAAATAACATTGTCAATAGAACATAATTATTTGTTAATGGTCAATGCTGGTGGAGTGTGAGTTCCCTGGGGTATCATCAGTTCACTTTTCAGTTCTTTTGCACAAACTAAATATTCATACATGCACTTCATTTTTTTGAAAAAAATTCATCATTATTTCACAAGGGCAACGTTACCGTTGCAAAACTTATCCCTTATTTAATGTAATTGAGCAAGTCCCTAAGTTCAATTACACGAAGAGCAAAGCATACGTACTAAATTGCAATAAAACTTTTACAGATCTTATTCAGACATTTTATCTAGATTTGGAAATGTGACTTTTCAACAATACGTATCCAGCGGAATGTCCCATCCCAATTTCTATGGTGATCTAGTGTACAAACTAAGGAGGGTCAAAGGTTCGTATCTGGTTCGTAATTTCGTATCAGCGGGTTCTGAAATTATTAATCGCCTTCGACATCGACAGTATGACATCGCTACGACCATACTTCTTGCTTGTATTGGGTCCCTCTACAACCCGATACAGACATTTGCTTGAGCGTTGCACACTGACTAACAGGGCGGTAGGGACTCTATGACGGGAATTGTCCGAACCTTTTCAGAGGAGACAAGGTCCTGATCCTCGTCCCCTCTGACAGTTAGTCGGGGCTCCTTTTGATCAAGGATCTGAGCTCGGCTTACAGACGGGCAGAGCACGGTTTACTTATGTTGATGTCGCCTTACATATTTCTGATAGCAACATATTATTCTATAAACCTTTCGTGTGTAATTAAATTCTTATGACCCCTCTTCTTGAGAAACCTGTTGATCCTAATTCTCTATATGGAGGATTATTTATAAATTTTTAAATGTGTGTCCTTTCATTGTACAGTTTTGCGGTGAGTGGGAAAGTGAGCCCCCGTAAACCGGTTAACCACACAAATTGAATGACGTGTGTTACTCCAATTGACTGTCCTAAGTCGGTATGGTAACCGCAGCACAATCGAAAATTTTTGTAATTTTTCAGTGTATATTCTACAGTTGTCATTTTTTGTGTGCATGTTCTTGGTGATTTTTGTCATACAGCTTTGTCAGTTGTCTTCAGTTTCCTTTTTTATGAATTGCATGAACATATAAATACATAACTAAACTGAATATATTTGGAATCAATCAGTACTTCTGTAGTGACCTGAAATATATACTTCAAATTCACAGTGACAAAATTTGTAAATTATTCTAACATTAAAGAACATTTCTTACATGCACAGCTCTGTCCTCTGGCTTTTACTTTAAGGTCAATTTGATAATTAGTTTGTGCGTAAAGTATCCGTAAAATGACGCAAGTCGTCGAAATTTGCGTATGGTACACTCAATTTATAACGTATGTATAATAAATATAGAACATATATACTTTTTAATTTAGTACACCATATGCGCATTTCGACATGTTCTGATTTCTTTTATCTAACAGTGTCCATGTTTATAACCATAACAAACAATATATATAAAAAATAAAACATGTTTTTATTTTCGGTGCACTATATGGACATTTCGACAACTTGTGTCTCTTTAGTGATACCAAGGTTGAAACTGGAAATCGAAAATATAGATATTTGAAGACTAAACCCATTACTAAACTGAAATAAAATAAGTTCCAAATAATCAATCTAAGGACAGAGCTATGCATGAAAGAGAAACTCCTTAGTTTTAGAATGGTTTAAAAACTTTTGTTATAGTAAATTTTAAGTATATATTTAGAGTAATTACAGACGCACTGAAGACAGGAGTTGTGATTATCGTAGAGCCTAATACATCTAGCGGTAACTAACCAGTGATAATTATAAATAAAAGACATACACTTTCATTAATTTAGTGAACCATATGTACATTTGGTCTATTCAGTAGTGTTCAATGCCGAAATGTGGAGCTTCAAAGTATGCATATTTTGAAAAATACGATCAAGTGATTATGGTACTAACAACAATATAGCATAGCGGACATTCACGGACCCCTGAAACTCCGAGATGAGACCAGGTGCCCGGGAGGAGTAAGCGTCTCCTGAATGGCTAGTCACACTCACAATGAATGCCCTTAAGACTTAGCATATTGCAACACTGAGATAAAAATAAGGGGCAAAAGAAAAAACAGAAGATATCTGACAAAGGACCAAACTAAGGACATAGCTATGCGTAAGGGAGATACTCCTTAGTGTAAGGATAATTTACAAGCTATTGTCACAGTAAATTTGAAGTATCCATTTCGGGTCAGTACATAATTACATGTGATTACCCTCAGGAACTAGCGGTCCAACAGCAGCGGTTTAGACCCGGTGATAATAATAATACATACCAGTAAATGAAGAAATATACACGTATTAATTTAGTGAACAATATGGGCATTTCGACAACTTGTGTCTCGTCAGTGATGCTCACGTTCGAAACTTTGGATATCCAACAAATAAATTTTGAAGAGCAGACTAATGACCAAAATACATAACATAAACAACGAAGATATACCGATATGTTATCCAGTTATCCAGTGTCGAAATCCAAAAGGGGGAGGCTAAAGTATGAAAATGTCCCAAACAAACCGTTGCAAACCCCGGAATATACAAAATTCCTGGTGAGACCAGGTGCCCGGTAGAAATGAGCGTCTCCTGTTTGCATGCAACACCCGTCGCAACAGTTACATAAAAACATGTCAATTCGGTGAACGTCCCAATGTACACGCGAATGTACATAAATAGTGAAGTGACGTCATCACAGGCATTTGTCGAACAGCCATTCAATCGCGCGCGCGAAAAATAAGTTCAAAAGAACCAGTCTAAGGACATAGCTGTGCATGATGGAGATACTCCTAAATTCTAGATTGATTGATTATTGTTTTAAATCATTCAACGATTATTTCATGTGCATGTTGACGGCATCTGCTCTATGTATTGCATGGAATTCTATACCTTTGCAACGGACCATCCAAAGAAGTGAGAGATTTTCACGTGTTACTCCTGCCACGACACTGAACCTCGGAACTGTCCGACAGACAGGCTACGTTAATATACAATCTGATTAAAACCATATCTTTATTCCGCTTCTCTATTTGCCCCAGTGCGGATAAAGATCTGGCGAAACTCCGTAAGGGGTCATGTTCTGGTGAACTCTGATGACGTTTCAGTCACCGAAACTGTTATTTCCCATAGCCAATCAATGGCTCGGCTAGGCACGTGATAGTGACGCAATATGTAATAAACACTGTTCAAAAACTACCTTGTGGGTCACGCACTCTGTGGATGTTAATTTCATTCCTAGGAATTTGTAGCCGATCCACTGATTGGCTGAAAATTAGAGTTCACCAAAACATGACCCCTTACGGAGTTTCGCCGATCTTTATCCGCAACGGGACAAATAGAGAAGCGGAATAAAGATATGGTTTTAATCAGATTGGTTAATATAAGGTATATATTCCTGGTCTGCAAAGAAGCACCCTTAGGGTCTAACAATCTACCAGCACTGATATCGACCTAAATACAGATTAGGAATGTGTCAGAGACATCAACGTATGAACTTTTATATTACCATATCTCCGTAGTTATATGTATTTCCAAACTGTTTAGTATAATCAGGTGCCAAAACTTACAAGATGTGGTAATAAAATCAGTAAACACAGCGAAATCTTTATAATATATAACAACTGCTGGCATATGGAATCAGAAACATAACCTTCTTTGAAAGTAGTCCGTGTCTCTAGAGAAATCATTATATTTTCATTGAGGGAGGGGATGTTCTGTTTCTCCCCTTTTCCTATTTTTACACAATAGTATTTGAGAACGAGAATGTTCCCTGATGTTCGTGAATACACCAGATAACGTATGCCATAAAATGAAATAAATTGAAGAAAATAACGATGTGCTTATTTTGTCTAGGTTTATATCCCTTAATACACAGTTTTCCCCAATAGACCATATTCCGGTTTTGATAAATGACGACTTTTTGTCCGATCTAATACCTTTTGGTGTTGTTTTTCATAGTGACGTTATCATGTCTTTTCGTAAGACAGAGTTATTTCCCATTTGGGACGGTACCTGACGTAAAACAACTATGACGTCATCAGTTTCCCATGAAAATGCCATTTGTGGACTATCATTTCCCTGAGTTTTAGATCAGTTTCCAGAGAAATTAATGACGTCATAAGTGTCTTACGTCAGATACCGTCCCAAATGAGAAGTAACTGTATAACGAAAAGACCTAATAATGAATCTATGTCATGCGTTATGACGTCACTATGAAAAACAACGCCAAAATGTCTTAGGTCGGACAAAAAGACAGTAATTATCAAAACCGGAATATGGTCTATTTTAAATGATGCAATATGCTAATATGGGACCAACCACTTTTTGCTGGAATTTTTATTATGACGATATTTTTTTAATTGTCACGTCACATTAATCTGACGCAAGTTTGCGGGGCAAAATTTGTCCGGTGACTGCGCCTTTCATCATGTAAAATTGGAAAAGGGTCTTTTGTTTTCGATACCATATTACAAATTTCCCTTGACTTTCATACACCTGTAATTCTTTGCCAGGATTTCAGAACTGGATATTCTTACAAGAATCAATACAAGATGAAGCTGAGTTTGTGAGTATTTCATATCATGGGATCAATAGATCTAAAATAAACCAAAAATAACAGGAAACAGTTTCGAAAAGTTCTTCTATTTCATTTCTTTTGTATATTATATGTATTTCTACTAAGGTCCTTACCCAAACGGTTTGGTCTGTATCATGTTTACAAGCATTATCAGCAATGATTAGAGTAAGGCCTTGACCTTTAATCTCTGATCTGGAATAGGCGGCGTTGTCCTATTGTCATAGACAGTATGTCTACTAAGTTCTAGCTCATCATTCAAAAACTAAAGTATATCTCCTTCATGCATAGCTCTGTTCTTAAATTGATTCTTTTGCTCACTTTTTCGGTCACTTTGGTTTTTACTCTGCTCTTTAAATACATGTATGTATATATATATATTTATATATATATATATATATATATATATATATATATATATATATATATATATATATATATATATCATTTCCACGCTATGACGTCACTTGTCATAAATTAATTTATGACATAGCGATATTTCACAGCATAAACAGCAAAACATGTGATAAATGCATTTCCGTCATGTATAGTTCTTCTCTTAAATGTTTTGTCAGTCACTTCCTATTCAGTCCATTTGGTAAGTCTTCTGCGAATATTTTGGATTTCCAAAGTTTAGGCCTTGAGCGTCTCCGAGGAAGAGGTAAGTTGCCCCATGCGCATCAATGCACGAAATTTCATAGAGTATAAATTTTATATTTTAGTTACTTAAATGAAGTAATTTGTACGGTTATAAGTAGGTTATAATTTTGTTTAGTTTTGTAGGGCAAAATATTTACAAATACATGTACGTGGAAGTTTAGCAGTTGGCGTTTTCTGGTGTGACACTCTTCTGAACGAGTTTTCGTAAAAGTAACATAATTTTCAAACAGCTAAAGTTTCGGTCTATGCCTTTTTATGACACTTCATGTAGGTTATCATTAGTGGTACAAGCATCATTTAAGACATATCAAGGACTATTGTCATCCACACTCTCTAAAATAATATTATGTTTATTAATACATTGATGTATGGGACGGGCAGTCACTCCCCACTTTTTGTATGAACATATATGACTTTCAACATACAATGGCACTTAATCAATGTCACCTCTACTCTAGTCAGTTAAATAGCTCCCCCCCCCCCACCACCACCACCACCCTCCTTCCCGCTTTATACTTTGGGTTTGTTTCTCATGCAACTGTGATATATGTGCATGCATACAGAAACACTGACAACAAATGCAACTGAATTACGTCAAGTATGATTATAAGGAAATGTCAAAGGAAAAGCTTAAGTTACGTCAATGTGTTATATTGCCATAGGCGGATCTAGAAATGGTCGAAAATGACCTTTTTGTTTTGGTAAAATTTTCCAATCAAATGGGGGGGGGAGTTACAACCCCTGCAACAGCCCCCCCCCCTTTCCCATTCTAAATCCGCCAATGTATTACTGTTATGTTATTGTCCTACGTGACGATAACAATATACCCAAAACATACATAATGTAGTTTAAGTGATATACATTGATACATCACTACATTAACTTTACCTTTAAATGACACATTGAATTCAAATCCATGGTTTTGTCGACGGATTCCCAGAATTCTAGAGTTTCTTTTGAATGACATGCTGACTGTATAACCTCGCATTCTTTACCTAAAATTATCACCATAGTAGGTTTTATTTTGAGAATCTACAAATTGAATATGAAAAAAATTCTCATATACCGTGAATGTTTAACATTAGTAACTCAGTTTTCATTTGGTACTTAAACATTCATTATTTTGTAAATTTGTTTATTCGCATTCATGAATAGAGTTACACACCTGTACAGCACTTTTGTGCAGTGCATTAAATCGCAATTTTGTCCGTCTAATGCATGGCTACATCATCTTCACCAGTCAATGAGATGCTCTACGTGAACTTACCTAAGGTATTCCTGTGACTTGTGAAGATGTGGCTACATGTGAATAAATAATCATAAGGCACCCAAGCCAGCAGTTAGTCCTCTGATATTCGACCTTGGTCGTTTTCTTATGATTGATCGTTATAAACACCTAAATACTGATAACGACCGAAGTCGATTGTAACTACAAAGAATATACTTTTGTACTTACATGGATTTATGGCATTCATAGCGTGTTGTGCCCAATCTTGAATCTCTATATCATTATTTCTGTTTAGACGTTTAAATCCCTCCATAGCCCTAGGGTCATGATCCTCGTCTAAACACTGTCCACGATCTGTCTCCATCTCCTCGTCCACCGTTTTGATCTGGACTCTACAACTGGAACCGTTTACATCAGTATCTGATATAAAATGCCATTCCTCTGGCAGATCTTGTATATCCTCCGAGTTCAACGACATCAGGGGAGACTGGTCATCAGAGGAACAATTAGCACTCGCCATTTTAGTGCACAACTCTTATATAACTGTTTTTCCCTTTTTCGCGGAAATATTTATTGATTTAGGAAACTTTCACGGTATACAGAATAAAATTCTCACAACGTACATTATGAGATACACTTTGTTGTCGATATCTATTGCTCCTTGTGTACTTTCGATTTGACTTTATTTTCCAATTAATAGATGTGTCGTTATTTCTAATATTATACTGACAGAACTTTAAACAATTAAACTTCCTGTTACTTAGTATACTGTTAAATCGGATCAAGAAAAATATCATGAGGTATGTAACAGGATATATATGATGTCTTAAATATCCCCTATTAATTTAAACTAATTTTCGAGCCCATACAAGGGTATGTAGAAATATGTCAGCATGGTAGCTTAAACTTTTTAAAATGAATAAAACAATATACATGTAGACTAATTCTTAGATTTTAATTCTTTATTTGCACATCTCATTCATACTACAAGTGCAATATAAATATATCTTATTCAGAATATTGCGATAGCACACTAATATTTGACATCACAGTTACCTCTCAAATAATAAAGTTCTTGCGAGCAGTTAATTTCAACGAAAGTTTCATTTAGAATTCGGTATTCAGGCGCGTAATTATTCTTGCACGTGCCATATTGCTGAGTATCAAATTACCAAGCACAGATAGCACTTATACATAAGTGTTTTCATATAGGACAGATTAAAAAAAATAGTATTTAAAATCATCCCAGGTCGTGGAAATCAAAGGCATTTGAAATACACAAATGTAGCTGAAACGTTTTCTCTGGGACCTCTCCCTGTTTAAGTTCATAAGGTAACCCACAAACCACTACATTATAAACCGAATTAAAGTTACACTTAGAGTTACACTTCAAAGTTACACTTCTGATTCACGACGCCCAGCTGGCTCGTAAGTCGGAAATTCAAAGAAAATACTTCCTTGATATCTTTAAAACGAAGGTATATCATAGAAATGAAACGGAAAGTTTGGATTTTGCACAAGTACGTACGTTACTTACATAAGTACATATAAGTATATCTTGAAAGTAAAATATGTAATATGATGCTCAGATCCTGCCAAAAATAGATATTGTATGCATGACATTTTGTAAAAGACGTTCATTTCATATTTTATATACAAGATTGATTTCAACAGGGATTCTCATAATTCATTTTACCAATATACTGGTATACATGTATGTATTCATAGGAGTTTGGAGATAAAATTGGAATCTCGAGCGCTCCGATAATACAGACATTACAGACCCCAGTTTTACTGGACAGTATATCGACCATTATGGACGATTTAACTCTACTAGGCTTGTAACGAACAACCGATACATCGGTAGTATTGACCATGAGAGTGGGCGATACCCAAATCATATCGCGGCTACGGAATCGCAGTACTGACATGGCAGAAATACTACAAATATAGCAATTCATTTATTGTTGTTTTTGCGAAGTTGGTGAGTATACCAAAAGATTAAAAGATCGGTTAGAAGATTTATCTTGCTCATAGCCATAATATCACAGTACCAAACAGCCGTTAATGTCAATGTGTTTAGTGTTTGTCGCACGCTGTATATAATGTATATACCCCAGAGATAAATTAACTGTCAGTGTGAATGGAGTCCTGCATGAATGCAAATAACATTTACTTCAATTTAAGAAGTAAACATCCTTTTCCCCCCTTGGATGTATTGTGATACCATTGTATCGCAGTTCATTATCATATGCATAATATCGTATCGCAAGATATCTGGCGATAATCTAGCCTTGTACAATTGTACACAATATTGCTTGTTTTACGTCACTCCACGGTTATTCCATTATATGGTGACAGCATCTGTCTGATGCATTGTATAGAAATTTCTACCTTTACAACGGACCCACCAGTAGCAGTGGCGATTCTTTTACGTGCCACGCCTACCATGACACGGGGCCTCCGTTTTACTCTCATCCGAAAGACAGAACACCGGTGTGCCAAGGACGAAAATCGAACCCGGGACCTTTAGGTTAGGAGCCGATCACCTCATCTACTAGGTCACACCGGCTTCTGTACACAATAAAACGAGCAATATTCTATTGATTGATTGATTTTTCACGTCACACCACGAATATTTCACGTTTTTTTTTTTTTTTTTTTTTTTTTTTTTTGGTTTTTGTTTTTGTTGTTTTTTTTTTTTCTCTATTTTATTTAGACCTATTTGTTTATTTATTTATTTATTTATTTATTATTTTATTAGACTGACATAAAACTTTTCTATAAAGATGATATTATTCCATAGAAACACATACACAAATGTATTTCTCACTATTTCTACGTGTCCGAACAGAGTTTCAATATTTTGTTTTTATTTAGAAATGATATAGTACGGGTAAGTCCACTAACCTCCCATTCCCCTACTACTAAATAAAGCACTTTTACCAAAATAATTTTAAGTTCTACCGTGTTTTTTAAACTTTTTTTTAAATAATTCTGAATTATATACACTGCTTATAAAAACTTGTGAATTCAATTATCGACAGAAGACACTTGTAAATATGATTTTTAGAAAGTCCAATGTGATGCCGGTAGATTTACATAACCCAGACTTACGGTTTTGACGCCGTCGCGGACCGTCAGATCAGGAAGTCGACAATATTGTTTTCCTGAAACAACGATGGAAAAACATGCACCAAGTAAAATATATATTAACACAATAATCTGTAAATGATTTATATACTTGCTCACTAAGCAGAGTATTACATTATCATCTTTAAGTAACTGTTGCACTTATTATCCCCCCTCTCTCTCTCTCTCTCTCTCTCTCTTTTCGACCAAGCGACACCCGTGACTGTATCACTTGAATTTGTGTAAAATCCTGAGTAATGCTGACGTTAAGCGAGGAATGAACTTGTTTGTCGATGACCTCATGCTTATAGTATCTCAAAGGATAATACAAACTCTTGTCGATTTGCCTGTATTTGGTGAAACAGACCATATCGAGAGTGACCTTTAGATCACGTGACTTAGCGCCATATTGAGCTATTGCTATTTTTATGATGAGAGCTTTCAAGTAAATAAAGTTTAGTGTAGCACTATGGGTAAGAATTTGCTCCAGAAATCAGTGTATTCTTCATAAATTTAACCAAAGTTACTTTAATCATCCAAATTCCTTTCAATATTTCTTTTAATTATCTTGCTACCGTTGACGAATTATTTTGATGGCGTTCAAGTCAGGAAGTCGCCTATCTAATTTTGCAAAATCGTCTGCTTCCTGACTTACTTCACTTGTGATTCACAAGTCTCATTACGACCACATATTGTTCAGACGAGTACTAAATTTTAAACCGAGTTTACGCTACAGGTCCAAAAAATCGAATTTCCTCTGTCGTTTGAGCTTTTTCCATAAAGTGGCCTACTGTAGCACTAATAACGTACGAAATTTTAGATTAAACGATCAATCTTGTCTTCAATTTATTTGTCTGTTTATAAGTAATGTAGAAATTGCAATGGTAAATATTCCACGAAATGAATTCTTAAAATTCTGTGTTTGTGATCTATAGACCCTTTCAGTTTTACATTAATAGATCTAGTGGGATTGAGGTTTTGAATCAATTTGATAGGAAAAAAGTCCCATTTCCCTTAAAGTTGATGACATCATAATACAGCATTGATTGCGTTTTATGTCCTTTTGTGGGAACAATGATGATTTTGCCACAAAAAAACATCAACAATTATGTGTGAAAATTTTGTAATTTCACATTTTACTTACAAGTTTATGGATACATATGGATGGTTTTCCAACACAGGTCCTTAGAGGTCCTCTTCGCTGGACTCAAATTGATTTATGTACTGTACGTGACTTCCAGTGCGAATATCAGCTTTATAGTCATACAGTACGTACATGTACCTCCTGATTTCTCCATATGGACCATAGATTGTCAAGTCCATTCTTAACTGTGTTAAGTGTCTTTGCACACACTACTTCATCGGGTAGATTGTTCCATGGATATGTTAGTTGATCTTATACAAAAACTATGTTTTCTGATGTCAAGTCATGGCCTCTGTACCAGTAATCTCTTGGAGTTTCCTCTGCTCCTTTCTCTTGAAATGTGGTCATTTCGCATCTTTATGAGGTCTGTTGTTTTCTTGTCATATATTCCAAATGTTAACTTGTACATTTCTATCATGTCTCCTCTGTATCGTCTGTACTTTAATGTTGGTAGTTTCAGTTTCCTTAATCTTTCTTCATATGTTAGGTTGTTATATCGTGGCAGCTGTTTAGTCCCTCTCCTTTGTACTCCTTCAATCATTACAATACTGCCGGCGGACAGTTGAACGTACTAATTGTGCATCGGCTAGGCGTTAAATACTATTTGTAGAACTAACAGTGAATAGGGATGATCGAATTAAAGACCTCATTATACATGTATAGGCGGGAATTTCAGAAATATATCCTGATTAATACCAAACCAAATGTCTAAAACGGCACGTTGATTCAAACACCACTTCATTGCATATTTTAAAAAAGAATTACGGGTCTTTGTTTTCATAGTTAGTTTCACTATTGATGACAATCTGTAAGAAATAGCAATATCTTTATAGATGTAAACAGTGCAACTGTTATCGTGTTTTCTATATCCTGGATTGTCACTGTCAAATCGGCACGCGCTGGACAAAAAGGATTGAATGTGTTGACATCTCACGGTCATTTACACAAGATGATTTGTTTAATGAGTTATAGTTGATAGGGGGTCTAAAGAATCTCAGACTAGTGGACAAAAGCATGTGTTTAGCCATCAGAATATATAATGATTTATTTGAACCTCAAATTGCCTTACTATTAATTAAGTTCAACAGACTCTCTCGCTCGGTGGCACAAAAGGGGCCCTCGTAAGGGTAACATATTTGGGCTTGTTTATTCATTAGGTAAGCGTTATCAGTGCAAGATCGAAATGAATTATTCGAACGTTCTTTTAAGTATTGTATGCACATGAAGTACATGTACATTCTTTAAAGAAAACAAAAATATATATACTTACCTATTTTAAGTCAAGTTGTACAGGTGATCTCTGGAGCTTTCTTATACAGGAAAATTTCAGTAACACCCCTTACGAGGGCCCCTTTCACACCCAATTGTATTAGATGTTATTTTAATCGGAAGCACACCGGCATGGACTAGGACATAATTAATTAATACTGGATAAATACACTGGCTTCCCTGAGTGAAATCAGCAATTTTGTCATGAAAAGTTCAACAGACTCTCTCGCTCGGTGGCACGAAAGGGGCCCTCGTAAGGGTAACGTATTTGGGCTTGTTTATTCATTAGGTAAGCGTTATCAGTGCAAGATCGAAATGAATTATTCGAACGTTCTTTTAAGTATTGTATGCACATGAAGTACATGTACATTCTTTAAAGAAAACAAAAATACGTATACTTACCTATTTTAAGTCAAGTTGTACAGGTGATCTCCTGAGCTTTCTTATACAGGAAAATTTCAGTAACACTCCTTACGAGGGCCCCTTTCACACCCAATTGTATTAGATGATATTTTAAGCGGAAGCACACCGTCATGGACTAGGACATAATTGATTAATACTGGATAAATACACTGGCTTCCCTGAGTGAAATCAGCAATTTTGTCATGAAAAGTTTATATTTACGTCTTTTATCCTTAAAAGGTAGACGATTTAAAATACATTGTAATTATTGTTTGCTACTATACGTGACTCTTGATGCCGGTCATGTAATAATGATTTCAGTGAAAGTGTAAATTACAGCAAAGTTAAATCTCCGACTTCGACATGTATAACTGTATAACATTCTTATGAATAAGATAAGTACATTCCAACATATTTGATGCTAGCGCTAACTCCGACTACTGTCTGTTGGCTGCATTGTTACTTCAACGAGATGAATATATAGTGTACACGCTCAAACGACCACGCTGCCCACGGAAAAAGGCTGAATTGCTAATCACAAAACATCTACAGGTAAATTTATTGCCCACGCGCCAATGATGCCTACGTCTTCATGGGAAAATTAAGTTCCACGGCGACTGTACTGTATGTTTGGCTTTGTATGGTGACCAGACTGAGCTTGCGTAGTTTAAGTGTGTGCGGACCAGTGCTTTGTACAAAGGAATGAACGCCTTATCATCAAGATGTTGAAATATCCTCCTTATTTCCCCGAACATAGTATTTGCCTTCTTAACTTTTTCACTGATGTGGTGATCGAAACTCAGTATCTCATTGATTGTTACTCCTATGTCCTTTTCTTCCTTAATTTGGTCGAGTGTATTGCTTAGTAATGTGTATTTGAAATCTAGGTCTGGATCTTGTTTCCCTACATGAAGATGTTTACATTTCTGGGGATGAAATCGCAATAACCATGTTTTGCTCCATGTTGTTAGTTTCTCTAGATCTTTTTGTAGGTTAACTTTGTCTGCTTCTTCCTTTACTAAATTGAATATCTTTGTATCATCAGCAAATAGATAGATGACTCTACTATATCAGGGAGATCGTTGATAAAGATGACAAACATTGTCAGCCCAAGAACAGATCCTTGTGGGATTCCAGAAGTGACATTGTGCCAATCCGATATCTCTCCATTCACCAATACCTGTTGCTTCCTGTCTCCAAGATAGTGTTTGATCCATTCTATGGTGCTCTCTCCCACATTATAGGCTTCTAGCTTTTTTAGTAGTCTTTTGTGAGGGACAGTGACTGTATCAAATGTTTTTTGATAATCCATGTAGATACAGTCAATACTGGCGTCACTGTCTAAAGCACTTGTCCGCTCGTCTAATACCCTGATAAGTTGTAGTGCTGTTGATCTGCCCGACATGAATCCATATTGCTTTGATGTGAAATATTTGTTGTTCACGAAGTGATCTTTGAGATATTTCCTCACTAATTTCTCCATCACCATACATATAACTGAAGTTAGACTTGCTGGTCTGCAATTTCCAGCTAGCGATTTGTTTCCCTTCTTAAAGATGGCACTGATTCTAGCCTTTTTCCCCTCATTGGGCACTTTTCTAAGCTGTGATGATTTATTGAAAAATAATACTTAATAATGGTTTTGCCAGTTCAACATCTAATTCTCTTAAGAATGGATGTGAATTATCCATTCCAGGTGATTTGTCCGGCTTTAGTTCTCTTAGTCTTAAGGCTTAAGAAATATTTTCTGCATATTATTTCCCATTTCTTAAAAGTAGGTCTCTTTTCTAGTGTTGGAATATTTTCTTGTGGCTCATTAGTAAAAACACTGCTAAAAAAGGTAGCCAAGATATTAGCCTTGTCAATGTCATTTTCAGTTTTCTCTGATTAAGAATCGGTAGGATCAATACAAAGATCACCAATACCTTGTCTTACTTTGCTTTTTGAGTTGACGTATTGCCAAATTCTTTTAGGGTTTTTCTTTGCTTCATTTGCTAGAATTGTCTTGTAGTTTTTCCTAGATTTCCTTACTAGCTTGGTAACTTTGTTCCATGCCCTGTTATATTCTTTTCTGACTTTTTCATCTTTGGTCCTTACTACCTTTCTTGAAAGTGAACTTTTAAGTTTTATTGCATCTAGAGTGTTCTTATCCAATGGTGTTTGATTTTTTATTCCACCACAATTTATTGTAGGTATATGCGAGTCCTGTATTCTTTCGAGTTTGTTTGTGAATCTTGTCCATATTTCATCAATTGCGTCATTATCTGATTGCAGGATCTCCTCCCAATTTGTTTTGATAATTCCTCTCTTGATTTCCTTATAGTTGGTTTTCCTGTAGCACTTTCTTTTTCTTGTTGGTCTCTTCATTATGACACTATATACATAGTTAAATGTTAGTACACAATGATCACTCTTTCCTAGTTGGCTCTGGTATACCAATTCCTCAATAGAGTTTTCATCCTTTGTGATTATTAAATCTAAAATATTTGGTATGTCTGCTCCTCTCCATCTAGTAGGCTTGGTAACACATTGAGAAAAATTGTTCTCCTGCAGACAATCTATGAACTTCTGTTCTATTTTGTATTCTTACAATTTATTAGTAGCCAGTACATGTAACTGGTCCTGAAATGTTTCTCTCTCATAGGACTGAATATGGAGCTCCACAAAGTTTCATGGACGCTGCCTTGAATGTATTAAAGGGAAAGGTTTAAGGCCCGCCGCATACTTGTACAGTTAGTGGATAGTGATTATTTGAAGCTGTTAATCACGTATAAATTCATCATGCTGACCACATGAGCGGATGACAGGGGTACTTGTGATCAACCATGCAAGACCATGCGACATAAAATTTATATCAAATGCCAAGTATTCAATATGAACGCAAATAATGGTCATTAAAATTTGTTAAGCCAGGGTTTAAATATTTTTATACGCCCGTCCAGTAGACGGGATGTATTATGTTATGGCGCTGTCCGTCCGTCCGTGTGTCCGCCCGTCTGTCCGGGGTCATGTTTTCCGGACTTTTTCTTCTTTTTTTGAGAAATTTATAATTTTGGGGTGGGGGGGACCATATGTCCTAGGTCATGTTTTCCAGACTTTTTTGGATGTCTTTCAAGATATTGCGATGAAATTTGGTACATGTATATAGCTTTATTTCAAGCGGCGTCAGTACCAGTTCGAGTTTTATTACGATTGACCTACTTTTGACAGATTTATGGCCCTTGGACTTATAAATTTCAAAATTTTTTCAAAAATTCATTAAAAATCTATTTTTTGTCAAAACATTATGAAATTTCTCATGAAACAAGTAAAGTGTACCAACTCTCACATATGTTATGGTTTTTAATATCTTTTTCTTCATTTTTGAGAAATTTATGATTTTAGGGGGGGGGGGGTTGACCATATGTCCTAGGTCATGTTTTCTGGACTTTTTTTTTGCCGTCTTTCAAGACATTGAGTTGAAATTTAGTATATAGCTTTATATCAAGCAGCGTGAGTATCAGTTCGAGTTTTGTTACAATTGACCTACTTTTGACGGGTTTATAGCCCTTGGACTTATAAATTTCAAGATTTTTTCAGAAATTCATTAAAAATCTAATTTTTGTAAAAACATTATGAAATTTATCATGAAACAAGTAAAATGTACCAACCTCCACATATTTTACAGGTATTGATATCTTTTTCTTCATTTTTGAGAAATTTATAATTTTAGAAGGGGGGGGGAAATTTCAAGTTTTTTTTTGCAGGTCAATTTCCAAGATGGGTTGCATAGGACCATTTCTGCAGGAGATATTGCCTTTGGACTTATTCCTATGATAAAATGCTATGAAACGCAATTAACTTCAGTAAACGTCAGATGTTTTTCATGAAAATCATGCCAAATGCGAATTGATCCTATCCCAATTAAGCGACGGGCGTATTATGCCACGCTAGGCGTTGCTCTTGTTTAATTTTGAGTTAATTATTTTCGCTGAAAATGTTAATGAGTTATTTTTATAAAGAAAGGAAATCGAAAATAGGTAATTAACGTAATGAAGAGAACAAAGTAAAATTTTCAATTAGAAATTAATTATGAGAAAGCGTTTTAATATATCTGAATCTCTTCCACATATTATCATTCTGTTTCTAAAACCCAGCAATAAACACCTTAACTTGGAATCTATCACCTGATAAGCTTCAAGTCTTACAGGTACATGTACAGTCAAACCTCGATATCTCGAAGTTGGAGGGACAGTGGAAAGTACTTTGAGATATCCGTAGGCATAGTTGGAGATATCCAAATTTTCAGTTTAGGATCACAAATATGCAAATCTTGCAGTACGCATAACATGGTTCATTTGAAATTTGTGATTGTTATAGTAGGTCTACGAAATATTAGTTATTAGTCCCCTACTGGCATCGCCAAAGGGGACTATAGCTTTGCACTCTGTCCGTCAGTCCGTCGGTCCGTCAGTCACACACATGTTTTCCGGACGCTTTTTCTAAACCCTTGTAGATATTCATCCAATTTTTGGTGTGTGAGTATACCACCATGAGTTACAGATCAAGTTCGAGTTCGTTACGGTCCACTGATTTTTGACGGAATTACGGCCCTTGGAATTAGAAAATTTCTTTAAAATGGCAGTTTTCCGGACTTTTTTTCTAAACTCTTGTAGATATTCATCCAATTATAGGTGTGTGAGTCTACCACCATGAGTTACAGATCAATTTCAAGTTTCGTTACTGTCCACTGATTTTTGACAGAATTACGGCTCTTGGAATTAGAAAATTTATTTAAAATCGCAGTTTTCAGGACTTTTTAGCTCACCTGAGCCAAAGGCTCAAGTGAGCTATAGTCATAGTGCGCCGTCCGTCGTCGTAGTCCGTCGTTAACTTTTTCACATTTTCGACTTCTTCTCTGGAACTACATAGCAGATTTGGATCAAACTTTGTGTAAATGATGTACTCAAGGTCCCTACTTAAATTGTGTTCAGGATCCAGATTCCCTCAGGGGTGGATCCAGGGCGGGACCAAAAGTGCCCAAAAGGGTACCCCTCTTCAAACATCTTCTTCTCCAGAACCAGTACATAAATAGGGAAACTAATTGCATTTCAACAATCTATAAAGATGGGTTATTAAAAATTGTGTTCGGGGTTAAGATCCGTCAAATAGAAATTTACGCTTTTTTGAGGTGTTTCTGGACTTAGTCATTTCAATGAAGAAAAGTGTCATGTTTTTCAGTTAATTGATATTGATGATTTTTTAATGACTATTTTGATCATAATTGTGGTAAGGAATATTATTGTGAAAGAATTTTGTCAATATCTCAATTTTTGGATTTTTTATGAATTTTTTAAGACTTCCAAAAAAAAGGGGGGGGGGGGGGGGGGTTGGCCATTTTTCACATTTTCAACTTTTTCTGCAAAACCACATGAAAGATTTTAATGAAAGTTGGAATACATGAAGTACTAAAAGTCCTCTATCAATCTGGTAAATTTCATCCAAATTGGTTAACAGATAATGCCACCATGTCTAAAAAGTAGGTCTCACAATGGTAAATATACCACTTGGTAATTGAAATATGGAGAGAAGCGGTTCAAATCCAGCTGGTGTCAAAAAAAATGTTTTTTTTTTTTTTACACATCTAAATAAGTTTTTAGATGTTTCTCAACACTCAACATATGAAATTAGGAATTTTACGTTTAAGACTTCCAAAAAAAAAGGGGGGGGGGGGGGTTGGCCATTTTTCACATTTTCAACTTTTTCTACAAAACTGTTTGAAGGATTTTAATAAATCTTGGTAGAAATAAATCACTTATGATCCTCTTTAAATTCTGTTGTTTTCGTCCAGACCTCTTTACAGGTGGCGCCACCATAGTCAAAAGTAGGTCAAAAAAGAGTTCCCTCCTTTAATAATATTCTTTTTTATACGGGCTGAATACAGAGACAAACAAAATGCATAGAAATGATCTAGAGGGATGAGTGAAGACGTATTGTCATTTTGGTTCCCTTCCAAAATCAAATTTTAGAATTTTTTTTCGACATTTCTTTGGACTTGGTGATTCAATGCAGAAAAAAAAGTGTCAAATTTCCTAGTTAATTGATAAGGATGATTTCTTATGGACTATTGTGATCATAATTATGGTAAGGATTGTTACTTTGAAAGAATTTTGTCAATATCTCAATTTTTGGATTTTCTATGAATTTTTTAAGACTTCCAAATGAGGGTGTATAGGAACAATTCAATCACATTTTGCACTTCTGCTGTTATACCACATGAAAGATTTTAATGAAACATGGAATACATGAAGTACTAAAGGTCCTCTATCAATTTGGTAAATTTCATCCAAATTGGTTAACAGATAATGCCACCATGTCTAAAAAGCAGTTCTCACAATGGTACATATACCACTTGGTAATTGAAATATGGAGAGTAGCAGTTCAAATCCAGCTGTGGTCAAATTTTTTTTTTTCATTTCTTTACACATCTAAGTAATTTTAGATGTTTCTCAACACTCAACATATGAAATAGGCAACTTTAAGTTAGATCTGGACAATATTTGAAACAATTGTTGTTCATGACCCAGACTTGAAATCAGTCCACAAAAGGCCCCGCCTAAAGAAAATGACTAACTTGTTGCCCTGAATGACTTCGTGCAGAGACAAAGGAAATGCTTAATATCAAAATCACCTGAATGGATGTGCAAAAAAGTGTTGTTTTATATTCTAGCCTGAAATAAAATTTGACATATTTTCAACATCTGTGTTGACTTAGTCACATTAATGCAAAAATAAATGAATTCTTCCTTCATGCATGACTGATCATCTAGGTACTCAGGTGAGTGATATAGGCCCACTTGGGCCTCTTGTTTCTAAACGCTTGTAGATATTCATCCAGTTTTTGGTGTGTGAGTATACCACCATGAGTTACAGACCAAGTTTGAGTTTCGTTACGGTCCACTGATTTTTGATGGAATTACAGCCCTTGGAATTAGAAAATTTCTTTAAAGGTTGTGATCAAATACTTAACTTGCTGGCAGCCAGAAAAACAGTATGTTGTGTGTGTGTAGGCGTAGGTGTGTATGTGTGTGTGTGTGTGTGTGTGTGTGTGTTTTGGGGGTCTTAGTTTTCCATTTGCCGGTAGGGGACTTAGTATTGCCTAAGCAATACTTTCAGAATGCTTGTTAATCAATAATTTCACGTTAAGATGTGCATTTTGTTCATAAATAATTAATCTGAATCTCATCATTTTTATTTATGTGTTATATATGTCCCTGCTATTGCTTTGCATAAAAATACATAGACATGTACATGGATTCGAAATGAAAATAAATTAATGAATAGTGATGAAACGATTATCGCCGATGATCGAATATCGATCGCTGAAAGTGCGCCGATTTCGATTTTCGATTCTATTTTCAAAAATCGAAAAATCGCCGAAAAAAAAAAACCGAAAAAGAAGAAGTTTTATCACCCAAATTGACTCGTAAAATGTAGTGTTACTATCTACCGAAATGACCCAATGGACGGGAATGCCCCATCTTATTACTGAAATGCCCATGAAATGGAACTTAAATGTCAATAATTATTGATTTTTACATATAAATTTGAATGAATCAGGATAAGAGCGTGTGAACATATAGTATTTTTGTTTGATTCTCTTATCTTTGTATAAATTTCATTGTTAAAAAAATCGTTTATCTTGCCACCTACAGAATTTCCTCTGATTCTTACTCAAAGGACTGAAAGTGAAAAAAAATTTACACACTTCATCAATTTCATGACATTTGTAATTTTCAAAGAATCATCAGAATGAATGTATGATGCTTTTTAAAGTAGTTTGTCCCCTCTTAATTATTCCATAGAATAAAGGAATTGCTAGTTATTCTTGTTTAGTCTTTGGTAAAGACACTTGTTATTAAGATATATTTTATTGTTTAAAATTTCTAGTTTATTGTATCTTTCAAATTAAAAAAATCTCCATACATGATTACATTGTCAAATGATGAAAATATCCCCTTGCAAAATGGTTTTCTTATTCTTCCGATTATAATCGATCATCGATCGGCTATGATTTCCGATTATTGTCCGATCATCGATTATGAAAATTGTCCGATTCTGCATCACTATTAATGAACAATATAAAGAAATTCCTTTAGATAAATTCAGGTATGAAAAAGCACTAATTACAGTTAACATTATTTAATTGAAGGTTGAATTCAATTAGCTATCCAGCATAATTTACTAATATTTGGTATAAATAACATGGTATGCACCAACACGATCAATTATGTAATTACTGCGGCTTTGTATACCGACACGATCATCATGCGAGCGACCTGTCATCTAGAGTAAACACTGCGTGGGATATTGTCACTAAGAAGCCAACTTTGAGATAAACCGGGAAAATAAGAATTTAGGGACTTGAAAATGTATTTGAGATAAGCATGGTATTCGAGATATCAGTGTTCGACACATCTGGGTTGAATTTACTTATAATACATGTATGAAGGATTCTTTTTTCGGGACCAACGTTCAACTTCGAGATATCCTGGGTATTCGAAATAACAATACTGGAGATGTCGAAGTTTGACTATTTTTTGCACACACTGACTGGGACTGGGACAAATACGCTGTCAGCACCATGACCGAGGACCTTGTGGACACCAAACCTCCTCGCAATGAGCCTCTCATTCCACAACTTGAAGGGGAACACCATTGCCCAGATTGCTTTTCGATACCCTGTGTGATAGATTATCGCAATGTGGTGACCAAAATCAGACGTCCCTCCTCACCATCGTAATCATAGAAAGAGAAAGATCCTATACAAAAAGTTCTGGACAATTCTACATGTGTATGCCATCATGGTGTGTGAATGATTCTCTATATCTAAATATAAAAACTCGGGAAGTCATTCTGGGCAGAAGGCGAAACAGATTTGTATGGCAGTCCCATGGATATAGGAGGGAAATTATGCCCAACTGTAATTCGTAAAGTACGAAAGAAATATCGGCTAATGTCCTCAAACTCTTTCAAGATAAAACTTTCCGAATAGAGATAAAAACAAACAAATATACATTAAACACCCCACCCCTTAAAAAGTAATAAAACAAATCAAAATGAAAAAATAAAACACTACTAGAATCTTACTAATTGTGACTAAAGAATGTACTTTCTATTACCAATTCAAACCCCACACAGTGACACATTGTTTACACCAAACTATTGCATATTCACACCTCCCAAATACCATGCACTTCCTGGCATACCCCGATTACCAAGCCCCTCTAGGCTTGAGACAAGCAGTGATTTTGGTGACCCGTTAAACCACACCCCCAGAGTAATCATGTGACTTCTACCGTTAAGTCAAGAAGTTTCCCCTTTAAGAAACATCAGATGTTAAGAATTCTGACAAGATGTATTCAATGATAGTTTTAATCAATATTCTTTTGATAAAATTCAGTTTTCAAAGAAAAAAGCAGTTAGAAGTTTTACATTATTTACAAACAATACGAGCAAGTTGTTTTCTGCATTTATATGTTTCATCGTGTGTGCTGCCATGTTTAATCCTTCATAATACATTTGAGGTTGATTTTCCAAGTATGCAACGGAAAGACCTGACATAATGCAGTTGCACAGTGGGCCTCACCCAGGTGCCATTTCAGGAATAACATAATGTTATGCACAGTGTAATTCACCCAAGTTTTAATAAGCACTGGTAAATTTATACCTGGATTCCCGCTGTGGTTTTGGGTATTTTCCCTTATGAGTTTTGTGCATTTTCTCTTAGACACCCATTCTGTACTGTATATTCAAATTCGGTCAGAAAAAATTAGGGTAACCATTAATGCACTTAGATGCCAGTTTCAAGGTGAAATGTGTAATCAACTGCAGTTCAATTACAGAAAGGTCTTAAGATTTTGTCTTTCAAACTTCACATGTAGATAGATCTTGATGGGCTCTATCAAATGAAACCTTTACTTGTGACTTTGACTTTGAAGGTTCCCAGTTTTAAGGTCAAAATCAAATGTGTTATTGAAATTACATGTGTAGTTGAAAGACCATAGACAAAAAATCATCAAACCTTACATGTATATAGACTGCTGTGAACTTTATCCATTGAATACATGTACCTTTGTTTGTGTCCTTGACCTTGAAGGTTTCCAGGTTGAAGATCAAATGTGTAATTGACTTTCATTAAATTACAGAAAGACCGTGAGAGTTATGTCTTTCAAACTTCACACATAGATTGACTTTGATGAGCATTATTCCTGGTGTCTTTCTTTTGCGACCTTGACGCTTCCCAGTTTCAAGGTCAAAAAGCATATTTAAGTTTAGTACAATTACAGAGAGATCATGAGAATTAGATTTTTCAATCCGAATACTTAGATAGGCCTTGATGGGCATTATCCCTGAATGACCTTTGTGACCTTGACCTTAAAGGTTCACTGTTTCAAGGTCAAATGCATAATTATTCCTCCCGTACTGAATTAATCTTTCAAATCTCGCACATGATTGGTTATTGATGAGCTCTATCCGTTGCAGCCTTGACCTTCAATACTCATGTGTGAGGTTTGAAAGACATAATCTTGACCTTTAATACTCATTTTCAAGGTCCAAGTGTCAAGGTCAAATGCATAATTGAATTTAGTTTTTTTTTTTCACATTCGCTTTCAATAATTGTCAATGCTTTGCAATGTGGCCAAACCGTCATTAGCGTTTTCTTCTTGTTTATTGCTTTATGCTTTTGCAGTTGAGGTTCTTGTTGAATACGACTATGATGCTGAACAACCAGATGAGCTTACTATTAAAGTTGGCAATATCATCAAAAATGTTGTCATGTCAGAAGGAGGATGGTGGGAAGGAGAAATGGATGGAAAAAAGGGCATGTTTCCAGATAACTTTGTCAAGGTAACGTTGAATTTTTATAGTGATAAACGTAAAAAAATATACCTTATGTAGTAACAAATTAAAGAGGTCCTGTCTCTTGCATACTAATATCATCTGCTAAGATTTTCCTTCTTCAAGAGGGAAATGGAAAATGATAATTAAAAATAGTAAAATACTGTAGATTAAAGTAGAGTGAAAACTGTCCAAACCGGACAGTCATAGGGACAAATATTATGTCCGCTTTGCTAATTGGATAGGTGCAGTCTACGCGAAAGTTTAAATTTTTTACAGGACCACAGGTTTGTTGAAGGTAGAAATTTTACCAGACCTGGAGCCATTTTACCAGACTGTCAAATTTTGTGTGATCTTGATATCAATTATGATATATCCAACTCATTTTAATAATAAAACAGAACTTTATAGATTTGAAATTCAATTTATTCATCTTGTGAAAACATGGTTAACATATTTCATAGCCGTTGGCCCCCCCCCCCTGGCACCGCCTCCTCGCCATATTTTAGTTTGAAATACATTCAGACTTTCTTGTGGTGACCTTCGATTAACAATCGCACTAGCTCTCACTAACTACTGCAATCTCAAGATAATATTCGGATCCGCATCAGCTTTTATGCTTCAGAAAAACGGAGAAAAAAACATTTCAGAAAAGACTAGGATGTAGTTTTAATCAAAACTGTAATAGAAAAACTCTTGCAGGTAATCGTTTATAAAGAAAATTGAATAAAGATATTTTGATTTAAGGACAAACTTTCGATTTGTCGTACCAGACCGCCGGTTCCATTTCCGGAAAAAAAATACTGACCCAAATCAAAATTTACCGGCGAAAACCTGCGGTCCGGTGACTTTCGCGTATACTGCAGGTGTCTGGTATTTAATCAGAAATTAGGAAGGTTGCTTTAATTTGTATATGTATATCGTGAGAACATACATATACATGTACATATACAGTGCATATTGAATTCTCTGGAATATATGAATGACATGGATTAATTTTGCACAATAACGATGTCTGATAAGAAATAAGTCGACTTACCTATTATTACACGTATTCCGAAAATTAATGATATTTTCATAATGTGATTTTAATAATTTATAGTAATTTATTGATGAGCTGGTAATTTGGTAATATGTTGACACAACAAAGCATGCATATTTCAGTTATCGCTGTGAACTGGTTTTAAAGTAATTGAAACAATCCTAAATATGTATACACAGTGAGGCCTTTCAAGGGTTAACGTTATGTGTCAATCACAGATGCACCCAAAACATTAATTAACAATCAAGAAGTGTCGTTTTCAACAGCATTACAGCTTATGTTATTGTAAACAATGCAGTCAGTCAGGGGTGTTATCACCTGTGTCTGGCATTGTCTGTTCAAATTACTGTAAAGGATTTACAAGAAGTGGGTAGGAGATTGCATCTGTTTTCCAAAGTAGACAGTGTTTGTTAGTCAGAGTTTAGATTCAAAGAAAATAGTAAGAGAAAATTATGTTCCAAAAGAAATCTCAGATTCTGGTTTGGACCGTGTCAGCTTTTGTCGGTTTTCACTGTAGTTTGTCATGAAGGAATTGAAATAGATCAGTGCATGTTGTTTTCCTAAGACTTACAAAATGTGTTTATATTGATTTGTATGTTATTTGATAGCGCTTACACAGACCCAAATATGATTTGATTATTGATATGCAGGTAATTGAGAAAAATAAGCCAAAAGAAGAGCCTAAGAAAGAAATCAAAATCAGTACTAACCAGAGAGCTTCTGTCAGAGAACTAGCAAATAAATTGAAAGATGGTGTACCCATAGGATCAGCAATTTCATCAAAAAAGAAAGGTGTGTCTTACTATGGTAGATTCCGCTAAATGGCATCTAAGTTGCCCTCAGACAGCTTTTATTTGAAGCTATCATGTTTATGTCAAGAGCATATAATTTATCTATCAATTCCTATACTCCGTTTGAAAGTCCATTAAAAATTCCAGGTCATCATTTGAGCAACCCGGTAAGAAAATCAGGTTGAACAAACAGGCTTTAGGTTGTCTGAATTAAAAATTAATAAAATGATTAAAACAATGACCCATATGGTTTGCACAACTTCAAAGTGAAAGTAATATCCAAATTAGATGGAGGAAACAATCAATAAATATCATCATTTTAGATGAATCATGTTATTTTTTAGCTAAGGTAATTGAAACAATTTAATTGATTGCTCTCTTGGAAATATCTTGTCAATATTTATATCAAATTTGAGCTTCAGTAATTATTTTGAACCCTTTTTAGCTCACCTGAGCCAAAGGCTCAAGTTAGCTATAGTCATAGTGCGCCGTCCGTCGTCCGTCGTCGGCGTCGTCGTCCGTCGTTAACTTTTTCACATTTTCGACTTCTTCTCTGGAACTACATTGCAGATTTGGATCAAACTTTGTGTAAATGATGTACTCAAGGTCCTCTACTAAAATTGTGTTCGGGATCCAGATTCCCTCAGGGGTGGATCCAGGGCGGGACCAAAAGTGCCCAAAAGGGTACCCCTCTTCAAACATCTTCTTCTCCAGAACCAGTACATAAATGGGGAAACTAATTGCATTTCAACAATCTATAAAGATGGGTTATTAAAAATTGTGTTCGGGGTTAAGATCCGTCAAATAGAAATTTACGCTTTTTTGACGTATTTCTGGACTTAGTCATTTCAATGAAGAAAAGTGTCATGTTTTTCAGTTAATTGATATTGATGATTTCTTAATGACTATTTTGATCATAATTGTGGTAAGGAATATTATTGTGAAAGAATTTTGTCATTATCTCAATTTTTGGATTTTTTATGAATTTTTTAAGACTTCCAAGAAAAAGGGGGGGTTGGCCATTTTTCACATTTTCAACTTTTTCTACGAAACCACATGAAAGATTTTAATGAAACATGGAATACATGAAGTACTAAAAATCCTCTATCAATGTGGTAAATTTCATCCAAATTGGTTAACAGATAATGCCACCATGTCTAAAAAGTAGGTCTCACAATAGTACATATAATACTTGGTAATTGAAATATGGAGAGTAGCGGATCAAATCCAGCTGTGGTCAAAAAAATTTTTTTTTTTTTACACATCTAAATAAGTTTTTAGATGTTTCTAAACACTCAACATATGAAATTAGGAATTTTACGTTTAAGACTTCCAAAAAAAAAAGGGGGGGGGGGGGGGGGGGGGTGGCCATTTTTCACATTTTCAACTTTTTCTACAAAACTGTTTGGAACTACATTGCAGATTTGGATCAAACTGTGTAAATGATGTACTCAAGGTCCCCTACTAAAATTGTGTTCGGGATCCAGATTCCCTCAGGGGTGGATCCAGGGTGGGACCAAAAGTGCCCAAAAGGGTACCCCTCTTCAAACATCTTTTTCTCCAGAACCAGTACATAAATGGGGAAACTAATTGCATTTCAACAATCTATAAAGATGGGTTATTAAAAATTGTGTTCGGGGTTAAGATCCGTCAAATAGAAATTTACGCTTTTTTGACATGTTTCTGGACTTAGTCATTTCAATGAAGAAAAGTGTCATGTTTTTCAGTTAATTGATATTGATGATTTCTTAATGACTATTTTGATCATAATTGTGGTAAGGAATATTATTGTGAAAGAATTTTGTCATTATCTCAATTTTTGGATTTTTTATGAATTTTTTAAGACTTCCAAGAAAAAGGGGGGGGGTTGGCCATTTTTCACATTTTCAACTTTTTCTACGAAATCACATGAAAGATTTTAATGAAACATGGAATATATGAAGTACTAAAAGTCCTCTATCAATGTGGTAAATTTCATCCAAATTGGTTAACAGATAATGTCACCATGTCTAAAAAGTAGGTCTCACAATGGTACATATACCACTTGGTAATTGAAATATAGAGAGTAGCGGATCAAATCCAGCTGTGGTCAAAAAAATTTTTTTTTTTTACACATCTAAATAAGTTTTTAGATGTTTCTAAACACTCAACATATGAAATTAGGAATTTTACGTTTAAGACTTCCAAAAAAAAAAGGGGGGGGGGGGGGGGGGGCCATTTTTCACATTTTCAACTTTTTCTACAAAACTGTTTGGAACTACATTGCAGATTTGGATCAAACTGTGTAAATGATGTACTCAAGGTCCCCTACTAAAATTGTGTTCGGGATCCAGATTCCCTCAGGGGTGGATCCAGGGTGGGACCAAAAGTGCCCAAAAGGGTACCCCTCTTCAAACATCTTTTTCTCCAGAACCAGTACATAAATGGGGAAACTAATTGCATTTCAACAATCTATAAAGATGGGTTATTAAAAATTGTGTTCGGGGTTAAGATCCGTCAAATAGAAATTTACGCTTTTTTGACATGTTTCTGGACTTAGTCATTTCAATGAAGAAAAGTGTCATGTTTTTCAGTTAATTGATATTGATGATTTCTTAATGACTATTTTGATCATAATTGTGGTAAGGAATATTATTGTGAAAGAATTTTGTCATTATCTCAATTTTTGGATTTTTTATGAATTTTTTAAGACTTCCAAGAAAAAGGGGGGGTTTGGCCATTTTTCACATTTTCAACTTTTTCTACGAAATCACATGAAAGATTTTAATGAAACATGGAATATATGAAGTACTAAAAGTCCTCTATCAATGTGGTAAATTTCATCCAAATTGGTTAACAGATAATGTCACCATGTCTAAAAAGTAGGTCTCACAATGGTACATATACCACTTGGTAATTGAAATATAGAGAGTAGCGGATCAAATCCAGCTGTGGTCAAAAAAATTTTTTTTTTTTTTTTTTTTTTACACATCTAAATAAGTTTTTAGATGTTTCTCAACACTCAGCATATGAAATTAGGAATTTTACGTTTAAGACTTCCAAAAAAAAAAAAAAAAGGGGGGGGGGGGGTGGCCATTTTTCACATTTTCAACTTTTTCTACAAAACTGTTTGAAGGATTTTAATAAATCTTGATAGAAATAAGTCACTTATGATCCTCTTCAAATTCTATTGTTTTCGTCCAGACCTCTTTACAGGTGGCACCACCATAGTCAAAAGTAGGTCACAAAAGAGTTCCCTCCTTTAACAATATTCTTTTTCATACGGGCTGTATACAGAGACAAACAGAATGCATTGAAATGATCTAGAGGGATGAGTGAAGACGTATTGTCATTTTGGTTCCCTTCCAAAATCAAATTTTAGAATTTTTTTTCGACATTTCTTTGGACTTGATGATTCAATGCAGAAAAAAAAGTGTCATATTTCCTAGTTAATTGATAATGATGATTTCTTATGGACTATTGTGATCATAATTATGGTAAGGATTGTTACTTTGAAAGAATTTTGTCAATATCTCAATTTTTGGATTATCTATGAATTTTTTAAGACTTCCAAATGAGGGTGTATAGGAACAATTCAATCACATTTTTCACTTCTGCTGTTATACCACATGAAAGATTTTAATGAAATAAGGAATACATGAAGTACTAAAGGTCCTCTATCAATTTAGTAAATTTTTATCCAAATTGGTTAACAGATAATGCCACCATGTCTAAAAAGCAGTTCTCACAATGGTACATATACCACTTGGTAATTGAAATATGGAGAAATTTTTTTTTTCATTTCTTTACACATCTAAATAAGTTTTTAGATGTTTCTCAACACTCAACATATGAAATTAGGCAATTTTAAGTTAGATCTGGACAATATTTGAAACAATTGTTGTTCATGACCCAGACTTGAAATCAGTCACATTAATGCAAAAATAAAAGAATTCTTCCTTCATGCATGACTGATCATCTAGGTACTCAGGTGAGCGATATAGGCCCACTTGGGCCTCTTGTTTGGTTATATATCTTATATCTTAAATTTGCTCACGAAATTTAATAATACAATGACAGATAACCAAGAGGCCAAAATTGCTACTGTAGGTTCACTTTTAATGATAATTATCCATTTTAATAAGAAATATTGCAAAGGGGGAAGGGATAACCCATGTTGTTATGCTTCCTTTAGAATGAAATTTGGCATACAAATACATCACGAGAATATCTAGGTCAAGTTCTGATTTGGTTACCAGTGAACAATTTTTGGCAGAGTTACACCCCTTAATTTAAAAAATTTCCAGTAATTCACGATTTCTGTTCATCCGTTACACTTAGAAAATTTCCAATAATTCAAAGCTTGTGTTCATTATCTCTGAGATGAGTGCATATATTGAAATGAAATTTTTCATATGTGGGATGGCTATGAGTAGTAGATGACCCCTATAGATTTTCAGGTCAAAAGGTCAAAAGTCACAGAATGCAATGCAGTACTGTGTTCAATCGGTGTCCGCTGAATATCTTGATAACCCTTTGCTTGATAGTGATGATATTTCATATGTAAATTCATTATGAATAGTTGCTGACCTCTATCGATTTTCAAGTCAAAAGGTTAAAGGTCACAGAGTGCAATGCATTACTGTACAATCAGTTTCCGCCATATATCTTGAAAATCTTTTGCTTAATAGTGATGATATTTCATATATGGGTTGGTTATGAGTAGTACATGACCCCTATTGATTCTCTAGTCAAAAGGTATGTGTATATGTATGTGTTCTACAAACATCCCTTGTTATATCAAGATATTTCCAATTAAGACAATTCATGCCAAAGGGGTTACTTTGTGGTGCCTTTGTATTAAAATTAATTTCTGTCAGTTTCTCTTATTCAGATACTGAGATAGATGTGTAATACTGATGTATTGGGTTCCTCTTATTTCTACAGTAATTTGTCCATTTTATATAATGAAAATATTAAAGTCAGAATTGTGTTTCAACTGCTACTAGTAATAGTTAATGTATCATCAATGAAATACTTTATAATAGTTTTCCTCTAATTCAGTGTCATACACGTCTCAGTATTGTAAAGAAAATAGCATACACTGCGACTGCCATACAATGATTAATTGCTTGAGTATATAAAAATTGATGTTTCTTAAAGTATTAGTGCACACTAATTTAACTTCCTGCAAGTCCTAGTACATGTATCATAAGAAAAGTGACACATACTACTGCTAGGACTGCTATAGAATGATTAATTGCTTGTGAATACAACAATTCATGTGTCTTGAAGTACTGGTACACAAACACCACTAACGCTTCACAAATGTCTGTATGTTCCTGTCCTTAATGCCATGCCTATTTTTGTAATGGTATTAGTATAGCAGACTTCTTGAAAACTTTCAAAAAGTGTTAGACATTTGGTCTGATAGCTTTGTGAATTTTTATCAGACGGAAGAAGTTTTTATCACCAATAATTTTCTGTAATTTTCAGATTTGAAAAGAAAATATGACAGCGTCATAACATAATAACATAGTTAAATATATTCAGTTTCATAAAATTACAAATTTTCACATTCAGATTCATACTCTAGAATAATTTGCCTTCAATTTTGTCCGATTTCTTCTTCTGACTATTTATTTTCACTGTGAGTTTCCCATTCTTTTTCACTGATTACCAGTACCACACCATTGTCCATCCTCCTCATTGACACTTCTATCCTTCCTTCTGACACCTGCCCCCATTCTACCCTCTGTCATCACCATTCTACACAATCACATCTTCTCACTTGACACCATCATCCCGTACAAGGACATCTACACATTGACAACATTCTCCCCTCTGACAATATTCTCCTTTTCCTTTTTGATATTATATACTCTGTTACTTTGATTGGCTATGCCAAAGGCATTTCTATGGTATCTAACTCCAACAAATGCTTGCATAGTCAAAAAACATTGCAGAAAACGTTTGCAAGACAAAGAAAGTAAACTGGTCAAGATATAGTAGAAATTTTGGTACAGATTTGCTTGGAAATGAAAAATGTGAAAAATATGGTATTGGACATTAGGTGATGGTCCAATTAAGACACAAATTTTTCATATTTTTATCGGACCTTCAAAAATTTTATCGGACAATCCAATAAATCCAACACATTTTAAGAACTCTGGTATATATACTCAGGGACTTTAAAAACGCCTATCTAATATCATTATAGTTTAATCAACAACTAGGGTAAATAATTGCATCAAACTTGATTTATTTTCGAAAATTTGAATTATATTTCATAATATAGGTAAACTTATGAATTTAAGCTAATTAATTGAAAAACAAGTTCTGGCATTTAAAGAAGCCTTTCATTGTGTCTACAGTAATTCCACAAAATTACTAAAATAATGACTAATTCACAAGAAATACACTTATTTGATAACTTCTGAAATCTAAATCAATGTGATATTACACTGTAATGTGCAATGGTCTGTCATAAGTTAAAGCAACATAAAATTATAATAGGTAATGGAACATTTTACAAACAAATCTTAAATATAAATCTATATTTGAAAAACTGTAACATTTGTTGTAACTTTTGAATCATAAGAGGTAGGGATTTCATGTTTCATATGCGTATTAACTGTGACAAGACCTTTCCAATGGGTACAGAAATTTTTTACTAAATGTGAATTGAACAGTTATAATAAATTTGGGAACAGGATACTTACAAGAGATTAATTACAAACTCCAAGAGACAGTCTTTATCACCAAATTTATCAATCATGAATTCCAAGAGATTACTCAACATTGATATATGTAAATGGTGTCTGGGCTCTCATGGGTTTCCCTTTTCACCTTAAATCACCTTAATCGACATATGGACTCCCTATGACACGAAGATGATACCTATCGATTTTGACATCAAAAGGTCAAAGGTCAAATGTACTGGACATTGATTAAGCGACATTTCCAGGCTCCAGGGTCAAAAAGTCAAAGGTCAAGTTACTGGACATTGATATAGGTAAATGGTTTCTAGACACTCACGTTTCACAATTTCATGTGTCTGCCCCATGGCGATAGGACAGTTCTTGTTGATTTTGTAATCAGTTTCTCATAATGAAAAGAAAATTCTGTGTTGAAAATTTTTATGGATATTATACCATTGAACTTCATAATGAGGGTAAAGGTAAATAATATTTCCTACCCTATCATTTTTATACCCACCGCAAACAAAGTGGGTGGGGGGGAGGGGAGGTTATATAGGAATCACCCTGTTGGTCTGTCTGTCTGTCCATCTTTCTGTGAACTTGTATGGGCCATAACTTCTTAGCCCCTTGTCGGGGGTGTCATGACTTAGAACAAGAGTGTGTCATGACTTAGAACCAAGGTCATGTCTACAAGGTCAAAGTCATAGTGCACACATATCAAAAATCCTTGTCCGAACCATAACTTCTTACTGCCAATATGGATTTGAATAATATCTCACACAGTATCTCACACTATGACCTAAGGGTGAGTCATGACCTTGAACCAAGGTCATATCTGCAAGGTCAAGGTCACGATGAATAACTTTTTACTGTCAAGTTGGATCTTGATAATATTTCATACAGTTGTTGTCCATGATCCACGGGTGTGTCATGACCTTGAACCAGGGTCATATCTTCAAGGTCAAGGTGCACACAGGAAAAATGATCCTTTGGGCCATAACTTCTGACTGTCAAGTTGGATCTGAATAATATTTCATACAGTTGTTGTCCATGACTTAAGAGTGTGTCATGACCTTGAACCAAGGTCATATCTTTAAGGTCAAAGTCACAGTGCACAAATAGCCAAAATCCTAGTCCGGGCCATAACTTCTTACTGTCAAGTTGGATTTGGATAATATATCACCATAATTGTTGTCCATGAACCAAGGATGTGTCATGACCATGAATGAAGGTCATATGTACAAGGTCAAGTTCAGAATACACACATACCAGAATTCTCAGTATCATGAATAGAACTCAAAATGTTCAAGTTGGACATCCACTACACTTATACCATTGATAGCTTGGGATAAATTATTACGTGTTTCAGCTCTGTTGCCACAGGGGGCGGGGTTGGTGTTTGTCTCATTAGGACAGCTCTAGTTATGTTGGGAGATGCACTCACTTTCATAAAATTTTATTGGCCGGATTTCAAAGTAATTCCAGTCTATCAATATCTGGTGTTCCATCCGTCTGTATGTTTGTTGGTCAACATTTCAGTTAAGTTTCAGGTTGAAGGAAAACTAGTCAAGTCTGATTGAACGAATCTCAGCAACCAAGAGGAGTATAAATATAGTACTTCACACATGGGTTCCTTATTACCAGAGCTTTCAAATTTTGTCATGACTTTTGACCTTGTAACCTTGACCTATGCCTTTGACCTTCTTTTAAAAACTTAAATTCTGACTATATCTTTTGAATCAATAGGGGTAGAGCTTTGATACTTCACTTGTTGTTCTTTATGACCAGAGCGTTAAACTTATATCACAACTTTTGACCTTTTGACTTGGATCTTGTATCGAATTTGCTTTGCAATCCGGCCATACCATCCTTAGCGGTTCTTGTTTTTCGTCTGTTGCCTTTTGCAACTTTCATAGGCAATTGAACAAGTTAATCCACTTTAAACTATAGACAATCATTGACCCATCTCTGCTGGTCATCCTCGTGAAAATACTTGATCAGCTGTACTTATCAATAAAATAAACATGCACTTGGAGAAAAAGATCTGAGTGCTGAGGACAATGAGAATATTGATGAAAATAAAGGATGCAGGACTAATAGGTCTAAGCATGGAAGAATATGTATTATTGAAATGAACTTATCATATAATAGTTTATTTTATCTCATAATTTTTGTGTACAAACAGACCTGTAAATTAAGTGATATCCATTTTAAATTTCTTAAAAATAAGCTCATGATGGATCAAACATTGATTTAATAATGTCATCATAACCAGAGGTGTGCATGTTTAAAATGGATCTGGTAATTTCTTAATTAAAGCATTATACAAAGGGAATTAAACATCCAGATGAACCATGCCAAACTATATGATACTATGACTTTTACTTTTATATTAAACAGATTCTAACAATTCAAGTATCAAACATAAAAAGGCAAAAGTACTTTTTGACTATGAGCCAGAAAATGATGATGAGCTAAAGATAGATGAAGGAGATATAGTTGAAATTTACAAACAGGTAAGAATAGTAGCATTATTGTGCATGTTGATTTAAACATGCAATGTTGAGTTTGATATTATTTTACTTTTTATGCCAATCAGCATTTTATTGTGTCGCCTGCGAAGCATAGCGACACATAGGGATCACTTTGTCGAGCATCCGTCTGTCCGATAGTTACACTTTCACATTATTTGCTAAATCTTTGTTATTTAGTATATAGTAAGTTGACAAAACTTGGAAGGATTAACAAAGAATTTTTAGTTGGCTTCAAAATTTTTGACCTTATGACCTTGACCTTGGAGTTTGGCCTTCATTTCAATAAATTTAACCTTTGCCATAACTTGCGAATGGCAAGTGATAGGGCTTTGATATCTCACATGTGTATTTCTTGTGACAAAGCCTTTTTGTTGATGACAGAATTTTTTATGTAACCTTGACCTAGGAATTTTTTGAAAAAATTAACATTGGCCATTATTTTCAAATGCATATAATAGAGCATTAATATTTCACGTGTGTATTCCTTATGGCAATACCTTTATGTAGAAACAAATTTTTTTTACCATGTGAGTTTGACCTTGGAGTTTAACCTACTTTTAAGAAAATTTAACCTTAGCCATAATTTTGGAATGGCAAGTGATAAGGCTTTGATAATTCATATGAATATTGATATGATAAGAACTTGTGACCTTGACCTATGACCTTGACCTCAAAGATTGACGTACATTTAGGATTGTCCAGTAGTCACACTTTTTTTTCTCACTAGCATACATCAACGACCTGCCAAGCAAAGTCAAATCCACAGCCAGACTATTTGCAGATGACTGCCTCCTGTACAGATCCATCACCACAGGAACCGACGACAAACAACTTCAGAATGACGTTGACAACTTTCACAGTGCTGGGTATCTGATTGGCTTATGCATTTCAACCCGGACAAGTGTGAAGAGATCCATATAACAACCAAACAGAAGCAACCCCATACTACATACATGGGAAGATGTTAACCAATACCAACATAGCCAAATACCTAAGAGTCAATTTTACCAACAACTTGTCTTGGAACCACCACATGGACACCATATGTAAGAAGGCAAACAACACCACAACATTTTTACGCAGAAACCTGTCTTTATGTCCAACAACCATCAAGGACAGATGCTATAAACCTTCATCAGACCCCAGGTAGAATATGCATCTACAGTTTGGGACCCTCATACATAGAAGAACATCAACATCAGAGCAGTACAGCGAAGAGCAGCAAGATTCACCACTAACAACTAGAAACCCACCAATAGTGTCACAGCCATAATGGACTGGCTCAAATGGGAAAGCCTGCGACAACAAAGAATTAGAGCCAAGGCCACTATGATGTATGGCATTTATCAAAATGTGACGACTAATATATCAGTGGTGTCTATATTTACTGGCTTATTTGTTTGTATTGAACAGACAAATCACAGGTGACATCAGAGTTACAGTGAACAGAAGCAAAATATGCATAGATACTATATACATTTATATAGCAGAGTTTTCTCTTTCATACATTAGTTTAAAGTTCTTGAAATCTTTTTCAGGTGTCAGTCTTATGGACTGAAAAGTTTATTTCAGTCTGAACAGAAACTAGCCGCAAGTAGTGGCCCTAAATGAATGATAGGGCCACAATTCCTTACGTTGCGTAAACTTGCATTTTTGATAAACGGAATGGCCGGCACGATTCTACGCATTTCGACATCAAATGGAGCAAATATCTAACATATATAAACATAAAGCAAACGATCGGCAACATTAGCTTACCCCCGATCTGTCGTCTGAAGGCTCTACACACATTTTTTCCCAACCTGTTTCAAATTTGCCGGTTTCTGTGTCAGCCATTCGGTCTCGCGAGATCTTGTTAACAGAAACCTCACAAAAAGAGGCGGAGCTGAAGAATAACACGCGGTCATGGGTGCGTGGTCATTGTTATTTTTATGTCATTTCTCTGTTTACATTTTATTTATCGGCTAGTTACCGCATTTCTGGTCATTTCAATTTAGTTTTCTTCATAAATAACTAGCCGATGAATAAAATGTAAACAGAGAAATTACATAAAAATAACAATGACCACATGTTTTTCGTCAGCTCCGCCTCTTTTTGTGAGGTTTCTGTTAACGAGATCTCGCGAGACCGAATGGCTGACACAGAAACCGGCAAATTTGAAACAGGTTGGGAAAATATGTGTGTAGAGCCTTCAGACGACAGATCGGGGGTAAGTTAACGTTGCCGATCGTTTGCTTTATGTTTATATATGTTAGATATTTGCTCGATTTGATGTCGAAATACGTAAAATCGTGCTGGCCATTCCGTTTATCAAAAATGCAAGTTTACGCAACGTAAGGAATTGTGGCCCTATCATTCATTTAGGGCCACTACTTGCGGCTAAACAGAATCTTACCTGTAAGAAAAATTTTCAATGTTGTCTGGGCTTCTCCTCCTTAACTAAAGGGGGAAGAAAACTTTTGATGGTGTCATATGAAAGTATTGGCTTGTAGTTGTGCATGTGGGTTTCAAAGTTGAGGTCAGGCCACTGGGGTGGGGGAAAATGGGTGGAGTCGAAAAAGCTTGTCCAGGCTTCTCCTCCTTAACTAAAGGGGTAACAAAACTTTTGATGGTGTCATATGAAAGTATTGGCTTGTAGTTGTGCATGTGGGTTTCAAAGTTTGGATCAGGCCCCTGGGGTGGGGGAAAATGGGTGGGGTCGGAAAAGCTTGTCCGGGCTTCTACTCCGTTACTAAAGGGGGAGCAAAACTTTTGATGGTTTCATATGAAAGGATGTGGCTTGTAGTTGTGCATGTGGGTTTTAAAGTTGAGGTCAGGCCCCTGGGAGGGGGGAAAATGGGTGGAGTTGGAAAAGCTTGTCCGGGCTTCTCCTCCTTAAATAAAGGGGGAACAAAACTTTTGATGGTGTCATATGAAAGGATGTGGCTTGTAGTTGTTCATGTGGGTTTCAAAGTGTTGAGGTCAGGCCCCTGGGGTGGGGGAAAATGGGTGGAGTCGGAAAAGCTTGTCAAGGCTTCTCCTCCTTAATTAAAGGAGTAACAAAACTTTTGATGGTGTCATATGAAAGTATCGGCTTGTAGTTGTGCATGTGGGTTTCAAAGTTTGGATCAGGCCCCTGGGGTGGGGGAAAATGGGCAAGGTTGGAAAGGTTGTCCGGGCTTCTACTCCTTATCTAAAGGCGGAATAAAACTTTTGATGGTGCCAAATGAAAGGATGTGGCTTGTAGACCACATTAAAACATGATGCGGGCGTATCATGCACCAGTTAGCGGTGCCCTATTTTTACTTATGAATTTGATGATGTTTTATATGGGCTAGTAGTTTTTACTCCTAGGCTTGTAATTTTGATACACCTAGTAGTCCTTGGCTAGTGTTAAATTTTTCAATTCAACACCCTTGCACGACTCAAACCAGGGAACAAGCAAAGCAGGATTTTTGTGTTTCTAATGGCCTTTCAACCAGCATCAGTAATATGCCTTTGATATTTAATGTGTATTCCTTGTGACATGTCCTTTATGTTGGAATAGACTTTAATAACTTTAATACCTTGACTGTGCGTTGATTATTTTACTAATGAAAGCTTTTATTTTTATTAGGAAGAAGAAGGATGGTGGGAAGGCTGTTTGAATGGGAAAGTTGGTGTTTTTCCTTCAAATTTTGTAGAAATAATAGAGGAAAAAGAGCCAGAAAAACCAGAGAAGGCTCAAGAAGGTATTCCAGAATTAATTCACACATTAATCATGTTAATTCTCAGTAGAAATTGTTTTAATTTCACATTTGCTCCTCCTTTTTAGCTTGCTTGGATGAAAGACCAGGAATACTAGGGTCCAAATACCCACTTTTGATAATGACATGTGATCTTCCTTCCCTACTATGTATTGGCTCCCCCAATTACAAAACATTTATATAAATCACATTTTATATCCAATTTCAGTCATTGTTTTAGTTAACTATTCTTTCAAAATAAATAATTTTCGCTTTAAATGCAGTCAAAGATCATATTACAAGGTACTATAATATTATGTTTATTAAAAGGAACATCAATGTTTTTGGTCAGTAATTCGTAATCATAGAGAAACTTAATTAACAAAATTTCCAACCTACTGATATCTCTGTATTTGATTTCTTTACCTTGTATACGTCTTTATTGCATAATATTGTTAAAACTAAACTGTGTCATTTCACACACTGGTGTTTCAACAGAGAGTAAAAGACATACTTCTGCACTTCGAAAATCTTTGGATTTTTCTTCAATAAACTAAATGACTCCTGCAGATATTGGACTCGCAGTCAGTTATATAATGCCATCATCTTTCTGATGGACTATATATATGTGTGCAATTTAATCTCAAGATTTATCAACAAATGATTGGAATTCTGTAGGCATTAATTGCTCTTCCCTTATAGCAGACCTGTTTTTGTATTGTGATGAGAAGGATTTCATGCTGCTAAAAATCCAAATGTCTCCATCTTATTGCATGATAAATGAAACATCTTAGATATCTAGATGATATATTAACACTTGATTACCCTGAATTTGAAAGATACATTAGTGACATTTATCCACCTGAACTTAAGTCAAATGAAGCCAGTACATCTGATAAAGAAACGTATTATTTTCCTTTTTTTTTAACATAACTGTAGGTAAATATTGAACTTACAGACAACAATACACATAAAAGCAGATGATTTCGGATTTCCTATTTAAAAAGTTTCCTAGGTTAGATTGTCTCTAGACTCACATCATATGGGTTTTATATTTTTTAACTGGTTTGAGAGCTAGAGCCTGAACCAACATTTAGGATTTCAGTACAGAAAATGTGTATAATCTGGTTGTTCACCTGGACATATAATGTAACAGTGCCCGTAACACTTTGTCTGAGACATAGTTTTCACATGCCTTGTTGGATTAACATCATACTTGGTAGAAATGGTTGCTTGGGAAAGGCGGTATGTGATGACTTTATACCAAGCTCATATCTGCAGGGTCAGGGACAAAGTGCATATGATGGTTAAATCCTTGTCTGGGCCTTAACTTTTTTCCATATTTCACAGTATTGTTAAACCAAGCTCATATCTGCAGGGTCAGGGACAAAGTGCATCTGATGGTCAAATCGTCTGTCCGGGGTCATGTTTTCCGGACTTTTGTTTTTGCCGTCTTTGAAGATATTGAGTTGAAATTTGGTATATAGCTTTATTTCAAGTGGCGTCAGTACCAGTTCAAGTTTTGTTACGATTGACCTACTTTTGACGGATTTATGGCCCTTGGACTTATAAATTTCAAAATTTTTTCAAAAATTCATTAAAAATCTATTTTGTGTCAAAACATTATGAAATTTCTCATGGAACAAGTAAAGTGTACCAACTATCACATATGTTACGGTTTTTTAATATCTTTGTCTTCTTTTTTGAGAAATTTATAATTTTGGGGTGGGGGGGAGGGTTGACCATATGTCCTAGGTCATGTTTTCCGGACTTTTATTTTTTGCTGTCTTTGAAGATATTGAGTTGAAATTTGGTATATAGCTTTATTTCAAGCGGCGTCAGTACCAGTTCGAGTTTTGTTACGATTGACCTACTTTTGACGGATTTATGGCCCTTAAACTTATAAATTTCAAGATTTTTTCAGAAATTCATTAAAAATCTATTTTTTGTCAAAACATTATGAAATTTATCATGAAACAAGTAAAATGTACCAACTATCACATATATTACAGGTTTCAATATCTTTTTCTTCTTCTTTGAGAAATTTATGATTATAGGGGGGGGGGGGGTTTGACCATATGTCCTAGGTCATGTTTTCCAGACTTTTTTTGGCCGTCTTTCAATATCTTGAATTGAAATTTGGTATATAGCTTTATATCAAGCGTCGTCAGTACCACTTCGAGTTTTGTTACGATTGATCACTTTTGACAGATTTATGGCCCTTGGACTTATAAATTTCAAGATTTTGTTTTGAAAATTCATTAAAAATCTAATTTTTGTAAAAAACATTATGAAATTTACCATGAAACAAGTAAAATAAACCAACTTCCACATATTTTACAGGTATTGATATCTTTTTCTTCATTTTTGAGAAATTTATAATTTTAGGAGGGGGGGGGGGGGGGGGCGCTGTACTAAAAAATTTCAAGTTTTTTTTGCAGGTCAAGTTCCAAGATGGGTTGGATAGGACCATTTCTGCAGGAGTTAATGCCCTTGGACTTATTCCTATGATAAAATGCTATGAAACGCAATTAACTTCAGTAAACGTCAGATGTTTGTCATGAAAATCATGCCAAATGCGAATTGATCCTCTCCGAATTAAGCGATGGGCGCACCATGCCATGCTAGGCGTTGCTCTTGTTGGATTTTTTAAGACTTCCAAAATAAAAGGGGGGAGGGGGATGGTTGGCCATTTTTCACATTTTCAGCTTTTTCTGTAAAACTGTTGGAAGGATTTTAATAAAACCTCTTTACAGGTGGCACCACCAGTCAAAAGTAGGTCACAAAAGAGTACCCTCCGTTGACATTCTTCTTCTTCATACTTGCTGTATACAGAGACGAACAGAATGCATTGAAATGATCTAGACGGATGAGTAGTTGCCAGCGGGGGCATTTGTCTCGCACCGACACATTAGAATTCTAGTTTTTTCTTCAAAGGGTATATTTTAAGGACTCTACCTAAAGGAAATTTCCTTGATTTTTCCCAAAGGTTTTCTTAATTTTCCAAACATTGATCTTTTAGCATTTTGGGACAAAAAATTCCCAAATGAGAAGGCAATGTCCGCCCAATTCATTGGACCTTCAGACCTGCCGACCAATTTTTGAAAGGTCCGATTGGTGTACAATCCGGTCCGGCATGGTGTTGGTTTCTCTGATACTATGTATATTTTGAGTCTCAAAAGCGCCTACACTATTCTGACCTGAATGGCGTAGCGTGTTTGAGCGTTCCCCTGACATTGAATTGTTTATATGTTAATGGTCAAGTAGGTCGAGGGAGTCGGCCTTGTACAGGCACCTTTGAGTAAAATTGAAAAATACACTGCAAGCTTATTCCTTGTGACACGACCTTTCTGTCAGGACAGTAAATTTTGACCTTGTGATCCTGACCATGACCTTTGACTTAAAACTTGAACATTGGTTATAAACTTTGAATCGTAAGAGATGCCGCTTTCATATTTCACCTGCGTATTCTTTGCGACAAGACCTTTATGTTGTTACAATAATTTATGACCTTGACTGTAAACTTTGACCTACATTTGAAAAACTTTAACATTGGTTATAACTTTTGAAATATAAGAGGTTGAGCTTTCATACCTCAGGTGTTTTTGTTTATTTTCAAAATGTATGAGAGTGTTTAACAATGATGTGATGTTATTTTTGTTTTGAAGTAGAATTTTTGAAAAAAAGAGGCTTTTTTAGCTCACCTGAGCCAAAGGCTCAAGTGAGCTATAGTCATAGTGCGCCGTCCGTCGTCCGTCGTTAACTTTTTCACATTTTCGACTTCTTCTCTGGAACTACATTGCAGATTTGGATCAAACTTTGTGTAAATGATGTACTCAAGGGTCCCTACTAAAATTGTGTTCGGGATCCAGATTCCCTCAGGGGTGGATCCAGGGTGGGACCAAAAGTGCCCAAAAGGGTACCCCTCTTCAAATATCTTCTTCTCCAGAACCAGTACATAAATGGGGAAACTAATTGCATTTCAACAATCTATAAAGATGGGTTATTAAAAATTGTGTTCGGGGTTAAGATCCGTCAAATAGAAATTTACGCTTTTTTGAGGTGTTTCTGGACTTAGTCATTTCAATGAAGAAAAGTGTCATGTTTTTCAGTTAATTGATATTGATGATTTCTTAATGACTATTTTGATCATAATTGTGGTAAGGAATATTATTGTGAAAGAATTTTGTCATTATCTCAATTTTTGGATTTTTTATGAATTTTTTAAGACTTCCAAGAAAAAGGGGGGGGTTGGCCATTTTTCACATTTTCAACTTTTTCTACGAAACCACATGAAAGATTTTAATGAAACATGGAATATATGAAGTACTAAAAGTCCTCTATCAATGTGGTAAATTTCATCCAAATTGGTTAACAGATAATGCCACCATGTCTAAAAAGTAGGTCTCACAATGGTACATATACCACTTGGTAATAGAAATATAGAGAGTAGCGGATCAAATCCAGCTGTGGTCAAAAAATTTTTTTTTTTTTTTTTACACATCTAAATAAGTTTTTAGATGTTTCTCAACACTCAACATATGAAATTAGGAATTTTATGTTTAAGACTTCCAAAAAAAAAAGGGGGGGGGGGGGGGTGGCCATTTTTCACATTTTCAACTTTTTCTACAAAACTGTTTGAAGGATTTTAATAAATCTTGATAGAAATAAGTCACTTATGATCCTCTTCAAATTCTGTTGTTTTCGTCCAGACCTCTTTACAGGTGGCACCACCATAGTCAAAAGTAGGTCACAAAAGAGTTCCCTCCTTTAACAATATTCTTTTTCATACGGGCTGTATACAGAGACAAACAGAATGCATTGAAATGATCTAGAGGGATGAGTGAAGACGTATTGTCATTTTGGTTCCCTTCCAAAATCAAATTTTAGAATTTTTTTTCGACATTTCTTTGGACTTGATGATTCAATGCAGAAAAAAAAGTGTCATATTTCCTAGTTAATTGATAATGATGATTTCTTATGGACTATTGTGATCATAATTATGGTAAGGATTGTTACTTTGAAAGAATTTTGTCAATATCTCAATTTTTGGATTTTCTATGAATTTTTTAAGACTTCCAAATGAGGGTGTATAGGAACAATTCAATCACATTTTTCACTTCTGCTGTTATACCACATGAAAGATTTTAATGAAACAAGGAATACATGAAGTACTAAAGGTCCTCTATCAATTTGGTAAATTTTTATCCAAATTGGTTAACAGATAATGCCACCATGTCTAAAAAGCAGTTCTCACAATGGTACATATACCACTTGGTATTTGAAATATGGAGAAATTTTTTTTTTCATTTCTTTACACATCTAAATAAGTTTTTAGATGTTTCTCAACACTCAACATATGAAATTAGGCAATTTTAAGTTAGATCTGGACAATATTTGAAACAATTGTTGTTCATGACCCAGACTTGAAATCAGTCAACAAAAGGCCCCACCTAAAGAAAATGACTAACTTGTTGCCCTAAATGACTTCTTGCAGAGACAAAGGAAATGCTTAATATCAAAATCACGTGAATGGATGTGCAAAAAAGTGTTGTTTTTTATTCTAGCCTGAAATAAAATTTGACATATTTTCAACATCTGTGTTGACTTAGTCACATTAATGCAAAAATAAATGAATTCTTCCTTCATGCATGACTGATCATCTAGGTACTCAGGTGAGCGATATAGGCCCACTTGGGCCTCTTGTTTAGAGAACATCCTGATACTCTGTTTCTCATGTGCTCAGGATTCTCAAGTAAGCAATATAGACCAATTCCGGCCTCATATATTTAGCATTAAATATCTATATTTTTAAATAATATATATATGAATATTAATTCCATGCCAGAAGACAAACCAAAAGATCCAGAAATAAAAGGAAAGAAGATCATGGGAGTTGGTCTTGGTAACATTTTTGAAGGCGGTCCAATAAAATTAAGATCCACATTAGGAACCAAAAGTGCACCAGACAAGGTAATAACACTAATTTTGTATTTCTCTTGTGTAAATGTAGGTCCAATAACAAACAAAGTCTTTGCCAAAAAACTTTCCATATACAATGTTTTAGAAGTATAATTTCAGAAATATAATTTATGGCTCATATTCATTAAAGATAATATTAATATAAAATCAGTTTTACAACTTTAGTTTTTCCTTTTGAAAAAAATATTTAAACTATAGAATTTGTAGTTAATGACAGATAGGTTACTTTGTCCAGTTTTGAACAACTAGTGAAAAATCCTTTTTTAATAGGAACACAAAATAACAGATGAATCCCCAGTTGTGCCTCTTCCATCAGTACCTGTGATGTCTTCTCCAGTGGTGAAAAGAGAAAAACCAGGTCAGTCCAATCTCATGTATGCGTTACTATGTAAATAGAAATAATTATACAATCCATGTGCACTAAAAAAACAAACTCATTTTCATCCCTGATAAATTGAACTTAAAAGTAAAAATTTAAGATAAAAAGGCTGAAAGTATTAAAAGAGAATGAATATTAATTAGAGAGTTTTATAATCAGGGGTTTTCACAACTCATTTTTTGGTTCAGTTATCAGACTATTCTCAGTACAGAAATGACTAAAAGTTTTCAAAAATGTGCAAAGTTTCCCAATTTGCAAGTCTTAAAATTTTGATATATATTAAGTTCTTCAGAGTCCAAAGTGTTAAGTATCTTTCAGACTTATTTCACTACTGTTTAACTTACAGTCAATTACCTATATGTAAAACATTTTCCAGGATAATTCTGTTTATATTACTCTCTACACTTCATTCTTGGTGTGAGAGGTCAAGATTTTACAAATTTAGATTGACTCCCTCGGTGATTCTAGTGAATAGTGAAGAAACGATAAAGAGGATGCACGGAGTCAGAGAATGGGCCTTTGACATGTAATTTAAACTTACGGGGCTTTTATGAACAAAATTTTAGTTAAATGATTATCATGGTAAATATAACTACATGTATTTAAATTTCAAGTAATTTGATATATATTTGATTTATTCTGTGACAATGATTGTGTTATTAGAAGGTATGAAAATTCCAGATTTTAATAAAATATTGCTTATTGTTAGTCCAGTACCAGCGAAGCCGAAGGGGACTTTAGGTTTGCTCTCTGTCCGTCCGTTTGTCTGTCAGTCTGGCAAATCAGTTTTCCACAGTATTTTTTTCGTCATGCTAGCAAAGTATCATTTGATTGTTAGTACATTGTTTTATCATGACAAGTTACAAATCAAGTTCAAATTTTGTTCCGGTTCATTAAATTGTTTTACTAAGTTTTGGCCCTTGGACTTAGAAAATTAATGCAAATACTTAGTTTACCGATATTTTTTTCGTCATGCTGGCAGAGTATCATTTGATATTTAGTACGTTGCTTTATCATGACAATTTACAGATCAAGTTTACAATGTAAATTTTTCTTGTTCTTGTTATGATAGGAAATTTGTTCTTGAATTTTTTAATACAAATATTGAATTTTCTCATTAATTTCTTTTTTTTTTTTTTTTTTAAGTTTATTATTTATTCTCCTTTGTTTTGATGACACATTAATTTGATGTTGTTACATGAAATCAGATTACTGAAGAAGTTTCATAGAATTGATCTGTTCGTGGTGACATTAATTTATTCTCCAGTTCAACATCAAAACACTTAATTCAGTACATTTTTGTGAAGACAGAACCTCTTATACTTTTTGTGGACAGAACTACACAGCAATGCGATGCTTATACATGCAGTTAACACTGAAGTTAACATGACAATTTTCACCATAAACACGCATCTTCTTCATATCATCGTTAATAATGAAAATTAATATTATGTAATTTCTTTTTAAGTCAAGATAATCTTATCTTCTTTCTACTTAAATATTACTATAAAAAAGTACAGTTAATATTCAGTATAATATCTAATACATCCAGTCCTTCATATTATATATGAAACTAAAACAACAAAGTATGAAACTGAAAAAATAAAACTGAAAGTGAAAAAAGAAAAAAAAAACTGAATTAATGAATATATTAAACTGAAAAGACAAAAATATAAAAATTCTGGATTGAAAATTTTTTGTGAACTTGAGAATATGAAAACATATAAATATTTTAAGATTTACCACAGAAACCATGCAAAACACATGCCACATACAGTTTGTTTTAAAGCAAAAGATGTTCGATAAAGTTTAACTCCCCATTTCACAAAAGTTCTAATTTCATTTGAGGTATTGGTCGCAATGTTTCTGTTTGATTTACCAGAAATCCATTGCATTCTGTAAATAGATACTGGTAGTTTAGTACATAGTTACTACATGAAGTTCCATTAGACTAAAATGATTTTTCAGTAGAAACATTAGACTAGCATGTTCCCTTCCTTTCTCTACAGTGGTGGCAGGAAGATCAAAGAGTAAGTTGAAAACCCCCATTCCTACTCCTAGACCTAAAAAATATAACCTACAGGTTTTTGAAGCAGATGAAGGATTCTGTGACTGTAATATTCTTCATAATGCTTATGACTCTGATACAAGTATTAAATCCACTGATATCCTTTTGAACCATTATCAGCAAAGCATATTATCTGAAAATAAGGTAGACAATGTATCATACCCTGCACTCAATGTATCATACCCTGCACTCAGAAGAGTAAGCTTTGAAATGCACGATCATGGAAGTGGAGACAAAGAGGATCTAAATGACTCCAATAAAGAAAATATTAACAAAATAACATTTAGAAAGAAACGCCAAAGATCATATAGAAAACAAGAACCCAACAGGGCAGACTTCTGGGGAAGTTATATAGGATATTTGAAGAAGAACATTAATAATAATAATGCTGTAAGTACTAAGCTTTCCAATACAGAATTCAAAGAAGATATGTTTTCAAAGTCTAAAGATTCAAAAAGAGCATTATCTGTAAAATTCAAAAGAAATGTTATTTCTCCAACTCCTAAAGACAGAGATGAATGTGCTGAGGAACATACTCAAAGATTACCAGTTTTAGATGTGCAAGGAAAACAAAGTGCTAAAGTAAGGAGACCTCTACAGCCTATCAATCTGAAAAAATTGAATGATACAGAAGTGCAAGAGTCTTCATTGATTCCTGAAAGAGAGTATACCAGTAACATTATTTACTGTACAGTAGATGATAAAGTTAGCAAGGAAAAGGAATGTGAAACACCTAATGCAGATGAGTTAGCGTCCAGTAAACCAGACACCAGTTTACCTGTTTCTAATGAAAACCAGAAAATGAGTGCAAACCTTGGATATCTTTCCTCTCTTGGAAAATCTGGTAATTTATCCCCTTTCATTAAAACCATTGTGTCTCGCTATCATCTCCTGGATGAAAAACAGTATTCCACTGTACATGATGTCTCTGAATTAACTGAGGATTGTGAAGAAAACCTTCAAATAAGGACAATTAGAACTCAGTCTTTGCCATCAAACTATAAATATCCTCATTTTTTGGAAAACATCATGGAAGAAAATGCATACATGAATGCTATGTTTCAGGATTCTGCCACAGAAGCAGAGAATTATAATGGAAACAAGCGTCTTATGGATCTTATTTGTAAATATGATCAGAAAGCAAACCATGAAAAGATTGATCATCATCCAAGAATGTGTTCAAGACATGAGTATCTTCCATGGTACACAGATATTAATGGTAATACTGATCTTCCACCAAAACAACTATCTGTCCCATCAAATGAAGCAAAAATTGCTTTTGAAAAAGAACTCGATGAAAATTTTAGATATGAAGTGGAAACTTACGAGCAAATTGCAGAGTTAGAAAATACTATTGAAAGTGAAAAAACAGATCAATTGAACACAAGCTTTTTATCAGAAGATGCAGAAGAAATGAAACAATCACAAGCAGAGGTCCTTTGGGTCTCTCCAGCACCTACTCGCCTGCTTAGAGAAATTGGGAATATTTCAAAGTACAATCAAAAATTCTCCACAGATTATGGAACACAAACCACAACAGGTATGGATTCTGATGAAGAGATTTTCAGTTTCAATGGAGTACAGAAAAAAAGAAGGGATGCTGCCACTTCACCAGTCCCAGAGTTACTAAGTTATAACACAACCCTGGAAGAGAGCTTTTTCAATAATGCATCATTTGTATCACCATCAAAAGTAGGAGTCAAACCTAGATATTCAAGCTCACCTGTCATCTATCCAAATGACAAAGATGATGATATTATGAGTGATAAGAAAGAGGAGAAAAAACACTTTGGATCCATTTCAAAGAGTGGTACTATCTTAAGCAAACTATTAGCAGAATTCAAACAGTCTTCATCTGAAAAGCAAAATAGTATAGATCTTCCAAAGAAATGTTCTAAAAAGAGGAAGAAAGTACATTCTTTTAGGAAATTTTTCACATCAAAGACCGATGATTCTGCACCAGTAACATTAGTATCATTCAGAAAGCTTGAAGACAATGATGACATTGATGCATTTCATAATGATAAGAGTGAAATACAAGGATTAGAAGTAATTGGAAAATCGATGAAAATATATTCAGAAACAGACCCTGAGCTTTGTGCTACAAAGAAGACAAAGGACAAAATGGTATGCCGTGGTTGGGATAGTGCTTCAAACTCAGTTGAAACATTCTTCACAGAAAGATTTGGATTCACAAAATCAGAGAAAGGGGAAGAGAAAGAATTAGTTGAGAATCCTGATAGTAATACATCCAACACTCACTTGACAGGTGATACCAACTCCAAACTTTTTACTGCAAAATATTTGGAGGAAGTGGCTTCAATGGAACCAGAAAAAGAGTATGATGATGATAAAAGCGACATTCTTGAAAGTTCAGTAGTCGTTCATATGGAGCCAGCCTCATTAGGATACCTTTCCCTGCATGCATTTAAGTCTCATTTGAATAGTATACAGAATGAAATCATGTTTAGTCCTGAAGATCTTGACATATCTGCTCAATCAGACATTCCAAAAAGAGAAGAAGAAATGATGAGGAATAAGTCTGAGGATGAATATGATCTAGATCTAGAAATTTCACCAGACTCTCCCTCATTAATAGCCAGCATGTCCAGGGATATTGGAGGAATGAATTTAACAGTGTCACCAACAGCAAGTGATGTTGAATTGTCTCAGAGTCTAAATGCTTTTCTACAAGATGCTCTAAAACCTATAGATGACATTTCTCTTCAAGCTGGTAGTTCTGGATCAAATTTAAGCGTTAATGAGCATGTTGAATCCACAAAGGAAATTATGTATGTTGAAGACGTATTAGATCTTCCAAAAAGCTCAGTAGAACCAAAATTTGAAGATGACATTGACAGTGATAATTTGATAGAAGAAGAAATGAGAAGTCGTCTGGAGGAATCAGTTGATAGATACCCTAGCTTTACCTTCTGTTCACCATTTATCAATGTTACAGGTATTCCATATCATAATGACGATGAGGGTGATAATGAGGAGGATTTAGATCATGAGATGTCTTTACACAGTGAAGATAGACACCTTCCTGCATATGGTCATGGGATGGCACAGGAAGAAAGAAAATTTCCAACCATGTATCCCTTGGGGTTCCTTAATTTGATGTCATTAGAAGAAAGGAACATTACATCTAGATGTCCAGGCTTTTTACATAGGACGGCACATGAAGAGGAAGATTATATTGCTAGGTATCCAGGCTTCTTTGTAGAAGAATCTGAGACACTATCACCTACACTACATGCAACTCCATATTGTATGGAAGAAAGGGACCAGATTAGTAAGAAGGAAGATTATGTGCTAGAGCAGAATCAAATAAAAAAGGACTATTTGTCACTAAGAAATCAAGTGTGGAACGAACGGTATCCAAAAATTACCATAGGATGTCTTTCACCTGTAGTTGAAGATGAAGAAACAAGATCTGCACTCGGACCAAGAACATACAGAGTCAATGAGTATCCAAGTCTACTAACTGGTGCAATTGATTATTTGGATGAAAAAGCTTAGAATGAAGAAGAGTCTACTACATTTGAGTTTTAAACATGTGATACTTCTGACTTTGTTCATTATGATGAAGCTATTCCTTTTTAGGATGGAGATTCGTTTACTTACTGTGCTATTACAGAAGCCGATAGGACAGTCAAAACTTAAGAGGAATTGTTGGATGATAAAACATTTGAATGTAATTGACACTGATTATTTTAATAATTCTATTGATTTAGATTTGAAAGGTTGTTACTGAAAGTAGAGATAAGAGTGAAGCTGAACATATAATCAATACCAACTTGAATAATGGGAACAAAAAGGATCTTAGTTTCAGTTAAAATAACTTACCATCAAGGAATTTTTATTGTATGTGGAATATTCTATCTTCACAATGTTGAGGCTTTTTGGTTTCATCCCATTACACAAACCCTCAACAGATGTCGCTATTCAAAAGTTGAGTTCCCAATTAGATATTTAATTTGTCCCAATTATGGTTCCAAGTGTTTCACTTGGAACCAGTTTGGAAACAGTTCTTAGTAAACGGCATTTTAAATGCTTATATTGATTTCTATAATTGAAAATTTATGATGATCATATATACCTTCTTTACATATACAGTTGACACTCATTATCTCAAAGTCGCTTAAGTTGAAATTCCATTTATCTCAAAGTCAAGTGCAAGTCCCAAATTTTTTTTTCTTTAATTTCTATATGATTTTGCTTAGGTTAAGTCGAAGTCGGTTAAGTTGAAATTCCGCTTATGTCAAGGGCATTTTACAGTCCCAAATCTCCATTTTCTATATATTTTACACTTGTTATTTTGAAGTGTCAATGTTTGTACAAAATAAATTGATTAACACAGCAGTAAAGGTAGAAGAGATGCGAACAACCAATTATCCCAGCAGGGTGTACGGTAATGGCTGATTGTTTGACTGTGAAGCCATTTCACTTGATTGACCACGATTAGATAATTAGATTGCACCGGCACTTGTTATTTTAAGATATGCTAATCTCATTCTTCAAGTAGGGCAGATTATACGTGAGTATCATTTTCGCAGTTTGTAAATTATTAAATGAATTAAAAATATAAAGAGCTGAAAATATGATTTTTAAATTTTTCTTCATTTATCGGCTTGTCATTCAGTTGACGGATAGTAGTTAGAATTTAGTCGGTAGAAAGATGCATTACACAGACTAAAATATAGAATAACAGGTAAAACAATGCATGTATATTCATATGTTAATAAGAATGATCGAAAATGGTTACATAAACAGCTGTTTATCTCAAATTCCGGATAAGTTGAAATATTTGCTCTGGTGCTGTCGACTTCGACATAACAAGTTTCATCTGTATATGTATACATTTTGATACATCTATTACAGTCTACTACAAGGAGAAATACAAAAAAAAAAAATAAAAATGAATTGATTTTTCTGTTGAAATCGGAATAGAGTGATTTCATTGGGTGATTTATATTTAAAAATTATGTAATGTTGTGTTTATTGTGAGCCTAGCTTTTGAAAAGCAGAGTTTTTCAAGGGTGTATGTAAAGGGACAGCATCACAAAGCCTTGAGATTGTGAAAATGGAAATACAGCAACAATAAAGTATTCATACTATGATACAGTACTGATAAAAACCAAATTGCATTGTGAAAGTCTAATTCATTCAGTTGTCATTTTCACTGAAATATGTATAAATATTGTAAAATATAAAAATATCTTAATTTCAAACTGACTGAAAGAAGTGTACATATGGAATTGTCTTATTGTTTGGATTAGTTTGGGTTTTATGATCAACAATAGATTACAACATTATGCAGGGACCGTTTTTTGGTCTCTTAATTAAAAGGAGATGTAAACTTATTCTTAGGTTTTTGACTTTTTCAGTGTCAAGATTGGCATTGTATCTCTTGTGGCAGTTTGCTCTTTAAACCTTTAGAAGAAAAATCTGCATGACAAATCTTATTTCAAAGATAAAATATTTTTATGCTATAATGATAGTTCACATTATTTCTCAACTTTTATATAGTACTAATACTTTGGGTTAATGTAGACTGTCCATAAACATGTTTATTGTCTAAATTATTTTGACTGCTTAAGTGTAAATATGGTAGAGTGTTTTTCTTTATTCATGGAATTGTCTTTAAATACAAACTGAATTTGTACTGGTAATATGTATTATTGTCAAGTATGTTTATAAAGTATGAATATTTCAAGTGATAAGTGTAAGATTTACTATCTCCAACTTCTTTTACGATGGCAAAGGACATTATTTTTCAGCTGTATGTCTATTTTAACAAATTATGTAGAGAAAGTCGGAGTGTGTTTTACAGTACATCTGTAACTTTTTGGTTTGATCCATTTGTGTATAACATTGTATATAGGATTCTAGTGCTGTTGTTTATAAATAGCTTGAGCTTGAAAACCCTAAAGGTCAAGGGCATGGTGATGTAATATTTAATTACTTTTCTACAAACAGTCCTCAGGTCAGCAGATAAGGGACATAGTGTGTTTGTCATCAACTTTAATCAAGGATTTAATTTCCATACTATTAATCTCAATATATGACATGCATGCACTGCCACATAATAAAGGGTCAGTGTAGGTGACCTTTTGACCTGTTTAGGAATAGAAACTTGCAGTGAGACCAGGGTGTTTTACAAATGCATTTTGTTTCATATATATGAAAAGATTATATTTTCAGCACTAATAATTGTGAAGTATGCAAAATATACAGTAACTCGAATTTTTTCATAATTTCCACAAACGTTGCTGATATCGCATTTTGCTTTTCATACATATTCCATTATATAATTCATAAAATACCTAAGAGCTTGTTAAAGAACTTAATACTTAAGTCTTTGAGACATGTCCAGTCAATTCTTAAATTACTGCCACCCAATTCATAGCCATTCCCATGATAACATCATACTTTCTTAAGACCATTTACCCTGCTATATGAAATTCTCATTAATTAAACTGTCAAAGTTGTTATAATTGCCATTTGCCACAGCCTTGTCAAAGTGTCAATTATACTATTGCACCACCACAAGTGCACATGGTCAGTGAAGTGACTAATTGGTCACTCTTGGTCCTTGGTGTAAAGAAAGTCAGCAGTAGCAAAACCAGGTAATTGAAGAATTTTATAAACAAGATAATTACTTAATATGAATTTTTTCTTTATCACATACACACACACACACACAATCACACACACACACACCTACACACACACACACACACACACACACACACACACACACACACATATGTTGGATCCAAAATTCCCAATTCAGTTTATGCTAAATCTGCCTTGGAAATTGTAATACTTTTTTGTGAAAGTGATGTGATCGACAAATGTTTTAAGTATATACATGAATTCATTTTAAAGTTTACCACAGTAGATCAAGACAGTCATCGCTGGATGGCAAACAGTTGTTTGTGTTGCATCCAGTGTCTCATTTTATGACTGTGTATAATGTTTAAAAACTTAAGAAATACTTGAATGTTTTAACAAAAGATCGCTTACTCTTCCCCCAAAAGGTGAATTAATTCAATACATTGCCTAATTTGTTATACCACCAAAATATCTTTAAAAAAAATGTGGTGGTTTCTTGAGAATTGACTGTACATAGTAGATACCATTATTATGAAATGTTATGATACTTTATAGTTCTACTCATTTGAATTTGTATTTTACTGTTGTTTCTTGTTCTTGCAGTTATAACTATTTCATGTTTTAAAATATTCAATAAATAATGTTGAGGTAAAATATGACAGATTATTAAATTGATTTGTGGTAAATGTGAGGAACTGATGCTATGATACTTTCCTATGCAATACTGATCCCTTTTCATCTGTTTACTACCAAATTTTACATACTGAGAAGGAAACTGAAGTTGGGATACAAAAGTCACTATAATTGAGTACACATATCATTATGGAAAAATTTCTTTGCAAATACAATGCCCACTACTGTCAGAATGAAAGTGTACACAAGCTAAAAATATTTTATTTGTGTTGCGAAGAACAAGCACATGTGTTTAGGTCACTCTTTCATTAGTATACAAGAATAGACAAGAGATAGGTTAAACTCAGATCTTTTTGGTCCTGTGAAAACAAATTTCAGAATAATTCTGCTTTTATCTAGAGTAATCAGGTTTCATATTCTTATTTGTATTTACCCGTATATGTGGATAAGTGGATTTTACATACTGGGAATGATCACCTTATAGCATTGTTGAATATTAATATATTTATAGCAGTGCTACCTTAAAGGGACAAACAGAGGTCATACAAATGAAAAGTCGGTATCTTTTCCCTTACTATAAGAATAATTTTTCTTGACGAAATATTTATGAATTTTTTTACATTTGCACAAGATTATTTATTCCCTAATCTGATAATTCATGCTCTTGAATGTTAAGAACCTTCCATTCATTCATACTTCGTGATACCTTTATCAATTACAACAGAATAGATATATTGGCGGTTAGTATTGGAAATAAAAATGAAAGATTATTTTTGTAAACTGTAACAAAGTCACAACTGTGAATAACTATGTCACCCTCTTTTGCCTGTTCTAAATACCTATTACCCATCAACAAAAAGCATACCTCCTCTAGGAGATTCACCTGGCTAAGGTATTTAATGAACGTCATTGAAGTAGACAAAAGGTTTATGGTGCAAGTAAGAGATATAGCTATGGTTTTATTGTGTCAACTAAATGTGACGAGAAATGCAACTTTATCTTGTAAGTAAACAGTTCAATTGATTGATGTTTTATATTCCCATTCATGTTCAGAATTATAGTTTGTTTCATTTGTTATAAGCTGTTCATTCATGATATACATCTTTCTTTCATTTCATGTTGAATCATATGAAATGCATTTCAAGATTTGAAGTTCTTTTGCACAATTTAGTAACGTTTTTTGTGCCCCCGGATCAGTAGATCGGGTGTGTATTGTTTTTGTCCTGTTTGTTTTTCTGTCTGTTGTCAACTTTAACCTTGGCTTTAACATTTGAACCGGGAGGCATAGAGTCTTTATATTTCACATTCGTACTCAACAAATGAAGCCCTTTCAAATGACACCAAGGTCAATGACATTTTGACCTTGACAATGACCTTCGCGTTAAAAATAACTTTTTGGACTTTGGTGCTGCTGGGGTCATTAGTGTTTCACAAACACAGCTTGTTTTATGGAAACTTCTTTAATGTTATACTATATTATATTATATGATCAATACTGATTTGACAATCACAAAAGTTCATGTATAAAAAGTTATATATGTCACTGGTTTGAAATGTGTATGATCATCATGATAGCAATGTCAATATGTTGACTTTCAAGGGACCTGTGTCTGAGTGGGATTAAGCATTATGCTGGTGCTCATTGTAGCCTTTTAAGTCTGGATTTAATGCCCAGTCCTGGCAAGTTAGAGAGTCGATCAGTGTACACATTGTATACAAACTTCATGGTTTCTCTTTGTACTCTGTTGTAACCACTGAACACTGGCTGTCACCATATACATGTAGGTTAAATAATCCTTGTGGTACCTGATAAATTTGTACATGATGAAACAGAAATAAGTGCAGAGCTTTTGATAAATAATGCCTTGTTGATTTGTCAAGAGCATTTATAGTAACCTCTTGTGGATTTTATTTCCTGGTACATTGTTGTTTAGGTCACAGATAACTATCCATGTCCGTTAATGTCAAGAACTGAAGAGAACTACATGTGTGCCCATCACATCCTATGAATTATTATTTTCCTGAATCTTGTTTGCTTTTATTAACATAACATGAAGTAGAAATATGTCGCAGAAAAGTGAGTAAGATATGTTTAGCTGTAATAAAGAATTCTATCGTTAAATATTCTGCATTATTCTTTTTTATGCAGTAGATAGGTTTGAAGATCATTAGAGTGTTTTATTAATGTGTTTTAGCTGGTGGAGAGAGGGCAGTTGTACGATACTCCTACACAGCACAGAATGATGATGAATTATCACTAAGTGAAAATGACATTGTAATGGTACTGGAGAAGGATGTAGAAGATGTAGGCTGGTGGAGAGGGGAGATCAATGGCAAAAGGGGTGTGTTCCCAGACAATTTTGTTGAACTACTACCTCCAGATGATGTGAGTACAACCTTAATCTGTACACAAAGTTGGATTCATTATTAACAGTCATATCTGTTTTAATATGTATTTTTATGTTCTACTCGATGTCATGTCTGCTTAACTCGGTGTAGTTTAAATGTAAGAAAGTAAGAGTTGTTATTGTTCTGTTTAGTTTTAATTTGCAGTGAGCTTAATGTAATGATGCTTATTGCCTTCCCTAATGTTTTTTAACATTTTCAATTTCTTAAAAGTCATGGCATTGGTTGTATAGAAGGTAGAAAAACTCCCCAATTTTTCATGAAAATACAATAATTCTAATGTTCAGGTTGGTCCTTGCATGATGTCTTCCTAAGTCCTGTTCCAGGATTTGACCTTATTCTAGAGGATAAAAATAGAGTATGGGAAAATTGTCAGAAAGTTCTACTCCCCACAAACCGAATTTTACAATGTTTCCATATTTGTAATGCAGAATTTTAATGCTGTAACAAGTACATGTATAGACCTTTTCACGATAACTTTGGTATTGTGCATATACAAATTATAAGGCTGCAGTTATCGTGAAAAGGTATATTGTCAATGAGGACCCACTTTTACACGTGGCCCCTTCTCGTAGAGCTAAATGTTTACACATTTTTATATGCTTTAGATTCTTTCTCATAATTACATAGTGTGTTCACTTTTCATACACAGCAATTTATGCCGTATTAAATTCTGCAAAAGAAGTATAATACACCGATCCACTTTCGTCAAATGTCAAGCACTTTAGTACAAAATATACTTAGGATGATGTCACGCAATGTTGGACAAGTCGGACATTTGATTATGACGTCAATGGCATAACAATCAAAAGTCCACTAAACATAGCTTTCTATGTTGTGAAGTGGATCGGTGTATTTGAGATATGGATATTGTTTTGTCTGTAATATCGTACTTTTACAGATCATTGCTTAGAGCTGAGCAAATTATTAACCCACAAGGCTTGGTTCCTTATATAGCATTGTATAAGTTAATGGAAGGAAATTCCCTACCTCAATATTCACTTCTTTTTAATGCTGAGAATTTCATTATTTTCGTGAAAGCGTAGGGACATAAAAACTCATTCGTCTGTCCATCCGTCCCTCTGTCACAAAAGCTTTAACCTTGGTCATAACTTTTTAACCGTAAGATGTAGTCCATAATCGCAATACCTTTCCGTTGGTACCAGAATTTTTTATGTTATATTTTGCTAAAATGACCAATAATTTTGAAATTAACCATTTTTCATCATTTTGACATTTATGTCACCCTTCCCTGATTGATCGATTGACTATTGATTTTTGTTTCTCCCTGATTATTTCACTTATGTGGTGATGGCATCTGCCTGATGCATTGTATAGATATTTATCCGAAGCAGTGAGGAATCTTTTACGTGCCACACCTACCGTAACACGGGACCTCTGTTTTTACTGTCTCACTCAAAAGACAAGACACCAGTATGCTCATGGCCGGGACCTTTCATTCACACAGCTGAGCACCTCATCCACTAAGTCACTATGGGTTTACTCCCCTGAGCTAGAGATACTACTGACCACATGTTTTAACTCAGCAAATATTTTATGAGATCTCTATATTCTCTGATGACTTACACATTTTTTTTGTAGTTCTCAAGGTTTTATTTTACGTTGATACATGTACATTACAACATTTTCTTAATAATCAGAGACTCTTCTTTGAGAATGTAAAGTTAGCCAAGTCATGATGAGATGTAGTATAGAAACCAATCCATCATGAGTTGTGACAAGAAATGTACAAGTCCAAAGCACTTCAGATCAATATGCAGGTAATCCAGATATTTACAACAATATGGCAGTAGCCTATATACCAGACCATAGAAATCCTGAACTTATATTCAGATTAAAAGAAAATGCTACAAAATGAGTTTTGGTCCTAGGTTCGCATCTTCCCCACTCATTGTGACTTGCTGTATAAAAGTTATAATAGTGCAAGGAATGACATTTATTGCACAATAATATTCAATAGCCTTTCCTTTTTTTATGAAGCCAAAGAATAGTGCAGTGATTTGACAGTGTCTGTACATTCATGAAAAGGGATGTTGACCGCAACTTGTCAGAACTTAAAACAGTACTAAAAACATCTTATTAAATAAGATGTTCAAAATTGTTCAAATGTTGAACATAAGTTTTGCTAACACTGCATGTCAGTAACATGTCAAGTAGAGATCAGAATCATGTATATGACATGTTTTTGAAACTGATTCTTGTTATTGCCTGCCAAATACTGGCAACACCTTGAGACATTTCTTGGACACATAAAAACATTGTTTCCATTTCTATGCAGCCGATAAAAAGTTGTGGCAAGTTATAACTTGCTTAAGCCTGTGGTCCTTATTCTTGACAGGGGTTTAAAATCAGATGAAAATATCATGCTTAATTTGTCCCAGTGTTCTAATAACATCCATCATTGCATTTTGTGCATGACATACATTATAATGATTGGATACCTTTTAGGTCAATGAAAAGCATTCATCTAGAGTGAGTCAGTGCTGTTTGGTTCATTACTTTTTATATTGCACCATGGGAATTACTAATTTTTAAAACATCATTTGATGTGTATATTTAAGCATGTTTGCTTAAGATAATAAGCTTGTTCTTAATTCTGCTGCAAAATATTTAATGATATTTAAGTACACATATATTATTTTTACTATGTATCTTATTGGTTTTGTTTGTAAAATTAGTGTGAAGTTAAGTTCCTGAGGTTATGATTTACTTCAAACCCTTATTTCATAAACCTAATATCCAGTAATGAATGAAATTAAAAACCACATTTAAACAGTTATGCCAACATACCTCCTCTGAGTACTAAATCTTAAAATTTAATTACCATACTATTACTGTGGTATCATGTAGATATTGCAAACATATAAAAATTCATATATTAGCCTTTTTAAAATCTGTAAGTGTAATGTTATTTGTAATTTAAGTAATTAAAGATAATTGTGATTTTCATGCTGCTTTGTGTCCTTGAAATTTCCAGTTATACTAGAAAATTATGACTGCTATATATGATGATATCCTATCCAATGTAATACATGATGCACTGAGAGTTTGATGAGCTTGAGTAAGTTGTAGTAAGGTACATATGTGACATATCTTAAGATTATTTTACACTAGGTTAAATGATGAAAATTGTATTTTGCACAGACTTGTCATACTGCTGTTGGGATATGAAGTAAAAAATTGAAATTGAAAAATTATGCATCAAGTGAATGTCTCAAAGAGCTTATTTTTCTTATACTTTTCATTTGTATATATATTGTACTTGATCAGAGAGGTTTTAAAACTTTGAAGCAACGTTCTGTTTAATTCCATGTTATTCCACCAAATGTTTCTGTAAAATAGTCAGAGTTTGCAAAGTTTTTTATACTATACAAAAACTAAAGCCAGCATATTCTGAAATATTCAATTAATAACTGTTATTGCATACCAGAATTTATGTTTCAAATTTGAGTCTATCTGATAAATTTGTTTTCAAAGCTGCTATGGTTACACAAATATGATGTCATTCACCCCAAAGAAGAACATTGTCGGAAGGTATACCTGAATCACTCCATCGGTCCATTTCTTCATCTGTGACCAAAAGTACTGTAATAAACCTCAGAGCTTAAGTCAGTTTGAGGTTGTATGCAATCATTACTTGCAAGAAAGGTTCATCTGAGGATGGACATTGCTGTACAAGTTATTGCTGCATATGCTGTTTCATATGACTAAAGTCAAAGTCAACGTGCATCTGATCAAATTTTGTCATATAATTGTGCTGCATTGGGAGGTAATTGTCCCCATAGGACTGTTTAAGTTTATGATCGGGAGTTGTCGCTGAGCTTTGCTGTATAAGGCTGCCTTAACCCCAGGGTGGTATATAGAAAACAAAAGTGAAAAGAACTTTGGAAGTAGTGTTTAGAAGATGAGTGATAAAAAGTTTTTGTTAGTTTATAGTCAAAGTACATGTTTGATTAATGCCAACTCCTTATGTATCTCAATATATCCATTTATGTGTATGACTAACTCATTTTAACATAAGTAGGACAGGTACTTATGATTTAGTATAACATTTGCTTCCCTGTACAAAATGCCAGTGCTAGTAGCTAAAATGGTATGAGCATCGTTGCATTTTGATGTATTATGATGATAATTTCATGTGTTGGTTTCAGCAGCATTCAGGCAAACATTCTAGACCTGCATCTACAGTACTCAGCAAAATTCCACCTCAAGTATGTCATGTTTTGCTAACCCAGTTATGTCCCTTTTGCTGTATGAGGATATATTTATTATTTAGGTGTTTAAATTGCATATTGTGACAAACTCAACATGAGAATGTTTGGTAATACAGTTCTAGATCATCTTACCAGGAGTTTATTGATATATTTTTAATTGAGAAAGGTGTATTATAGATGTATTCCCAATGAAGCTTAGAAAAATAACTGCATGATATTTGTAACAATTAGTATGGTTATATCTTCACATGATGTGTGTAAATTCATATCAATAGTATAAACTGATGGATAATTGGTTGGTCAATGGCTGTATTTTATCATTCACAAACTTTATTAGAGGGCTGAATATTATTTTCCAGTGCATAGAAGTATAATATGGTGAAAAGGACAGAAAACAGCATTATTTCACATAGCCCATTAGTGGATTTTAGGGTATTAGATCGATAGATCATGGGCATATTGTTTTTGTCCTGTCTGTTTGTCTGTCTGTTGTCAACTTTAACCTTTGCTATAACTTTTGAAACGTGAGGGATAGAGACTTCATATTTGACATGCTTAGTCAACTAATGAGACCCTTTCAAATGACACCAAAGTCGATGACATTTTGACCTTGACATTGACCTTCACACTAAAAATAATGTTTTGGACTTCGGGCTATAGCTTTTGAACTATGAGGGATTAGAGACTTCATATTTGACATATGTACTCAACTAATGATGCCCTTTTAAATGACACCAAGATCGATGGCCTTATGACATTGACAATGACCTTCATGCTCAAAATAACTTTTTGGACTTTGGTGCCACAGGAGCATTAGTGTTTCACAAACACCGCTTGTTTTCCCTTTTTATTCAAAGGTGCCTATACCTTTTCATTTGGGAATTTTTTGTCCAGTATGTATAATGCTGAGATCAATGTTTGGGAAATTTTTAAGGAAATTTTGGGCAAAATCAATGAAAATTCCATTCTGAAGCATCCTTATAACAGACATAATTTGAAGAAAATAAAACACTGCACATGATGCATACTTCTCTGTCCTTTTGAGGGGTATACCTCTATCCACAAAAAAAATTATTCCATTCATTCTTTATAATTTCATCTTTGCTTTCAGTGTTTTCAAATATTAACGTCAACAATTTCTTTTGATTTCTTCAATCTTACAATTAAGCTGCAAAAGGCATTTTGACATGATTTCAGAGGAGAAATATTTCATTTGAGGTATACCAACTTAGTCAGTCAAATGCCCCATTGCAAGCCAAACTCAGTTGATGTTCCACATTTATAACTATGCAATCTTTAAAACTTGAAAAAATAAAACATTGAGTTTACTATCTTATTTTTAAAAGTAGGAAACTTTTCAAGCTTCTTTTGGGTCATTCACACTAACAAATTAAACCAAAGAATCGCTAACCCAGGATCATAAAGTGATTTTATATACATGTATTATTTTCATAAAGATTATTGGAGCAAGGGTAACCCTGTCAAGGGCATGTTAGCAGTGTTGCTGAGGGGTGCTGGGTTAAACTTCCATCTGCAATCCCTCAGAGTCTTGTCTTTCATATGAAGCAGTAAAAACTGCAGTCCTGTATTGCAGTAGACATTGGCATGTAAAAAAAACCCTCACTGCTTCATATTTGTCTGTTGTGTAGGTCTAAATTCTGTATCATTGCATTAGGCAGATGCCACATATCACCATACAGGTAAAATAATCTCGTCCAGATATAGAAAAGAAACAATCATTTCAATTGCTTGTGGGGGGTTTTTTTTGGTTGTATAAATGTCCTTTTGTGACTCAATGGAAATCTTAATCTTTATTTGTTATATCCTCATACAGTAAAAGATCGAAGTATTGTGTCTGCTTCTTTTCAGTTAAAGAGGATATTTTTTCATTGGTTACATTTGATATATGCAGTTTTGTTCAAGTGGGATAGAAAAAGGAGAACAAGAATATATAATAATGTGTTTATGTTTGTGATATCCAGTAATTTCAGTTATTTGTGTCAGTCCAGCACATTGATGTTTAGAATTGAAGTAAATGTTGCATGATGTACTTCATTTATGAACTTACATTTTATTCAACTTAGTCACTTTATCTGACAGAAGTTTAAGTGCTAGTCAGATTTCATAGTATTTTTTAAGTATTTAGATCATTTTGTAGATAAACAGTGCATATTTGTATATATGAAGATACCTAACAAGTTGAATGTCTAAGGTCTACAAAAGATCACTATTATTTTGTGGTGGGTAGGTCAGAAGTCAGGGTCATATGTCTTGAGATTCCCAATGATAACTTTTAAAATAAATTTCTGTGGGGAATATTTTTACTCTGCTCTCATGAATTCCACTTTACTCAGTTCAGTCTTGATGTAAGCTTATCAGTTCAGAAATGAAGTCACATTGTGTTCACACTGTGATCAGAATATGTGTTTCAAAAGCATATTTCATAGATATTGAAAGATCTTTTTGAAATAAACATCTAATCAGATGTCATTTCACTAACTGCACATTCAGTTTTGAATGCACTTTATGATCATGTGAAAGTGGTATATGTCCCTAAAAAGCTGTTGATATGAAATACATATGAACAGAGATTGTATTTAGAGGCAATTCCAATTTCAATTCTGAATTGAAGTGCTCATTTGCTTGGGATATTATTGATCCCAAAAGGACAGCTTTATTTCATTTCTTCAGCAGCATAGTCATTGGTAGTATAAGGTATAACTCTAAATTCTTATTATAAGAGTTATGATTTTGCAGAACACAAAAATGATTTTTTGTGTGACATTTAAACTTAGATTAAATTCTTTAGGTCAGATAGTATTTATTTACAATCTCTATTTTTAAAAATCAACTTCAAATATTTTATTATAGAATAATGAAGATTTATAAAGCTAAGTTTGGTGAGCTCTATCAGTGTAATATAGCCAGTTTTAATCAAATTGATTAAACAACTATTTTGATTACGCAATCATTTCATAGTAAGTTTATAAAGTATATACCTACATTAAAGAGATGTTCCAGATGAAACACACCGAACTATATACAACTGGTTAGAAATTGAATCATGATATTTGCATTCAGATTTATCAAAATGACTGAAAATATGTTTCATACTTAATTTGCAGGGTCCAATAACCAGGTTAACAAGAGGCAATGGTGTTATATTTTACTATATGTATTTATTTGATGCTTACTGTCTTACTCGTTCTTTTTATTCTTATTGCATATGAATTGTGAATAATTACATACTCAAAGCAAAAAGTCATTATTGAATAAGCACTATCACTTCTTGATTTTCTGATCAATTGATACTGTAAAACATTTTCACTGAAAGTAAATTCTTTTCTATTAAATACTCATCACTCTAGTTTTTCATCGAATCTAAAAAAAAAAAAAAAAGATCATATATCCAAATACTACTGAAAATGAATATTTTATCACAAATCTTATTTACATTTACAGAAGTATTTACAATATATACAGAAATATTTTTCAATACTAGTGTTTGTAATATTGCAGCAATAAATGAGCAAAATATAAAACTTATGAAATAAAATTCAGTTAACTGTATATGACTGTGATCTTTCCGTAAATTGTGATAGATTTTAATAAATCAAATGATACCTTTACTATTTCAGCCAAAGCCAAAGAAGCCTCCTCCACCAAGTGTGGCAACCACTCCAAAAAGTGTTGCTCATGTAGTCAAACCACAAGAGAAAATTCCAGATCCTGTTTCCAAGCCAGAAAGACCTGTATTGCCAGAAGCAACTCATCCTGACAAACATTCTCATACTGATAAAATGGCGTACAGCAAGAAAAAAGAGCATCATATTGGTATGAATTTTGTAGTATAAGGCTGGTACATTATATTTGACTTAGCATTCCATATATACCTATAATGATACAGCCAAACAGTAGCCTATTGTCATATTTCCAGTGTGTCTCTAAGTAATATTAAACCTTAATACATGTATATTTTTGTCTTCACCATATATCGTAAGCCGGCGTGGCCTAGTGGTATGGTGCTGGACTCCTGATTGGAAGACTGGGGTTTGAGTCCCGCTCTGGTCATGCCAGTGTTCTGTCTTTCGGATGAGACATTAAAAACCAAGGCCCCATGTCGTGGTATACATGGCATGTTAAAGATCCCTCACTGCTTCGGGTGGGTCCGTTGCAAAGGTAAAAAATTTGTGTGCCCTGCATCAGACAGATGCCGTCCCCATATACGTGAAATATTCGTGGTGTGACGTTAAACAAAAATCAATCTATCAGTCAATCACCATATATGGTAGGGGGGCATATATTGTATTGCACCTCGCCATCATTCCATCATGATGCAGTTTGTCTTTGCAACTCCTCATAAAGATCACAATATGTGCATGTGCCTATTGTAAGGGGAATACTATCAAAATGTTTTAAGGGGTTATGGCCCATGGACTTGGTACAAATACAAAATACAATAATTATATAGATGTGTGTATATTAAGGGTAATCCTGTCCAAATCGTTTTACATGAGTTATGGCCTTTGGACTGAAACATTGCTGCCAGCAGGGGCATTCGTAAAGCACTGACACATCTAGTTTAAACTTTTATCTTGATTCAAACTTTTGATTTCAGAATCAGAGAAACATACTCCACCAGTTCTTCCTGGCAAAAAGCCTGTCTTACCCCCTCCAGTGGGAAAAAAGCCAACAAAGCCTGATCCACCACGACCTGTCTCTATGCATGAAAAGCCAAAAGAAGATCATCAAAGTGATAATAAGATCATGTCTCAATCCATGATGGATGATCTTCTGTCTAGTCATACTCAAGCCAGTGAAAAGAAAACAGGTCAGACATTTAATTGATAATCTAAATAAAAACAAATAATAAGCAAAACAAGAAACCGCTAAAGGCGATATGGCTGGATTGAGAAGCATGGACAATTATTGAAAGTAGAATAGGTTTTGATACACTAAGTACACATAAGCAATAGAGTGCAATATAATCTATTTAAGTATAAAGGACAAATTTACAAGGTCATTTAAATCTGTGACATTTGCAAAAGCTTCATTGGTTGAATGAGCATGCATAGCATGAAGAAACGGGTAAGGTAACCATTAAGGTCAAGGTCACAAAGATCATTCAGGGATACAGCTCATCAAGGTCTATCTATATATGTAGTTTGAAAGATCTAATTCTAATGATCTTTCTGTAATTGAACTAAGCTTAAATATGCTTTTGACCTTGAAACTGACCGTCAAGGTCACACAAATGTCAACTGGAATTACACATTTGACCTTGAAACTGGGAACCTTCAAGGTCAAGGACACAAACAAAAGTTTTCATTGGATAAAGGTCATCAAGGTCTATCTACATATTAAGTTTGAAAGAGTTTTTGTCTCTGGTCTTTCAACTAAATTCAATTATGCATTTGACCTTAAAATGGGGAACTGTCAAGGTCACAACCAAAAGTTTCAATAGATAGATATCATCAAGGTCTATCTACATGTAAAGTTTGAAAGACATGACTTTCCCGGTCTTTCTGTAATTGAACTAAAGCCGATTACACATTTGACCTAGAAACTGGGAATCTTCTAGATCAAGGTCACAAACAAAGGTTTTGATGGATAGAGCTCATCAAGGTGTATCTACATGTGAAGTTTGAAAGAATTATTGTCAATGGTCTTTCTGCAATGAACTTAAATACAAAATGTAAACCAAATCGTTGACGTGGACAGAAAGATGGATTGATGTCACCTTTTCATAGACCAGATATTGCTTTGCATTCGGGTCAGAAAGCAACTTTCCCAGGGGTGAAGTCCCCTTACACTAAGGATTTTTTTTATGTACCTAACACTTTGTCAACTTGTTGTCTTCCGCTTTTCATGAAAGCAGGGGGACATTAAATCTCGTCTGTCAATCCGTCTGTCACAAAAACTTTAACCTTGTTTATAACTTTTTAACTGTAAGACATAGGGACATTGTAATTGGCATGTGTGTCCCTTATTGCAATACCTTTACGTTGGTACCAAAATTTTTATCATGTGACCTTGAGCTTTGACCTACTTCAATGTAACTTTTTAACCGTAAAACATAGGGCCTTCATATTTAGCATGTGTGTCCCTAACTGCAATACTTTTCTGTTGGTACCAGAAATTTTTATCATGTTACTTCGACCATGACCTTTGACCTACTTCAATGTAACTTTTATACCGTAAGACGTAGGGCCTTCATATTTGGCATGTGTATCTATAGACATGCACAACCATGACAATATTTCACAGATCACTGCACCCTTACTGATAGAACTCAAAAGTGGGGGACCACAATTCTCTGAATTTGCTTGTAAACATAGCTTCTTGTATAAAGAAGCCAGTGTGACCTAGTGGATAAGGTGCTCGATTTGTAATCGAGAGGTTCAGGGTTTGACTCCCTCCTTTGGATGCACCAGCAGGGATGGAAACTCGGGAAAATATCTAAGGAGCCAAATGGGCTCATGAAAGTGAAAATCTAGGAGCCCAGATTAAAAGTAATGGGCCTGTAATAGAATTGAGATAAATCAGAAACTTATTTCTTAAACTTTGAATGCCTTTATTACAAACAATGTAGTAAGTTGATCTGGTGACAATATGTATTGAAATTAGGTCTACTCCATTTCCAATTCCATATCCATTTCTGATTCCTTTTCAAATACAGTCAATCTCTCAAATACCCCTTCTACATCTGACATTTCACCATCCGAATCTGAATCATTCATTCTCTCACTCTCTGACTCATCTTTTCCATCCCTTCTGCCATTCCCTAACTCATTACTACTTTCACTCACTGTTTCATTCTCTCTTTCACCCTCTGAGACTTCTCTCTCCCCTCTTTCATTTTTGTTTACGGAAGACCCACTCAAACTCGTCTTTCTGACATTCCGATCACCACTCCTCTCCATGTAGTAAGGCCTCCTGCTCCCGGTACCAATCCAATAATGTATAAGCTCTTTGGGGTCAAAATTTTGTATTGATTGTCCCTCAAGCTTTATTTTTCGTACTCTCTATCATAGTCTTTTTGTGACCTTGTTTGTTTGTGTTTTTATAGCCATTCAGCGCGGCGTACCAGGGCGCCGCCATTTTAGTTTACAATAACAACTGAGCAATTGTGGCCTATAGGAGGATACTACTTATTGATAGAATAGACTTCCAGTCGAGCACTGGAAAACCCATTTAAGTCAATCATGCAATTGACCCGAGGCAATATTAGAGTCAGCTGAGAGCCCGCGAGCCAATTCGCCAAACGGGCTAATTCATACGCAAAACCATTTGCCCGATTACAATTTTGGTCGCCACGGGTAATCGGGAGTTTCCATCCCTGACCAGTGTTCTGTCTTTCCGATGAGACAGTAAAAACTGAGGTCCTGTGTCACTTTAGGCTGGCATGTAAAAGATCCCTCACTGCTTTGGGTGGGTACACTGCAAAGGTCTAAATTTGTATGCAGTGCACCAGGCAGATGCCGTCACCATATATGTGAAATAATCGTGGAGTGACATAAAACGATATTCAATCAATCAATCAATCTTGTAAAAAGATTACTTGCTTCAAAAAATTTGACAACAATTAAAAAAGTCAATTCTGTTATAGAATAGCAACATCACAGGTGATTTTTTTTTATCATTTTTGGTCACTAGAGTTGTTTATTGCCACAGGTTTTCATTTGTCATTCATTGTCCCTCACTGCTTCTTGTGGGTTCCTTACAAAGGTACAAATTTTTCATGCAATGCTTCAGGCAGATGCCATCACTGTATACTTAAAATAATTGTGGAGTGACATTAAACAACATTCAATCAATCAATTTTAACTCCTATACATTTTGCTAATAAACAGTTTACACGGGATATAGGCTTTCAAACAAGAGTCACTCAAGATTTGTTTTTTATGCTCCCCGAAAAATTTCGGAGGAGCACATAGTCGCTGTCGTGTCCATGTGTCTATACGACTGTCCGTCCATTCGTCTGAGCTCATATCTCCTATACCTTTCATCAGAATTTGATCATACTTCACCAAAATATTATTTAGGTCACTCAAGATCATTTCTTAAAGGTCAAGGTCACTTATTAACTATGACTTCAAGTACCATGAAAATCTTGTATCTCCTACACCTTTCATCAGAATTTGATCATACTTCACCAAAATGTTACTTAGGTTAAGGGCTTTTGTACAAAGGTCACTCAAGGTCATTTCTGAAAGGTCAAGGTCACAGTAAAGTTTTATTTCATAACTAATCAAGATCAAGCTTTCTCATTTTAGTTTAAGATACTATGATCACTTGTTGTTCTACAGTTGACTCAATTGGATATCCATATGATACATTGAGATTTGAAATCGTCATCAATTAATACAATGATTTCCTATATATTGCATCATTCATTTCCTTCATTATTTCTGTGCTTCTTGCTCTTCATCCATCAGTTTTACTGATTCTTTGTATACGAATTGAGTCATCAACTTCCTGCATTATAAGTATAACTGCCGTTCGGGGAGCATCCATCAGTTTCATTGATACTCTTGTTTACAAATCTGCAACTAATTTTCACAATCTAGGCTTCCGTTTGTCAGCATTGGGTCACACAACATCTAATATAAGATAATCCCTGAAACATTCTTATAATAGCTATTTGAGTCAAATCTGCTTACCTTTCATGAAGAGTCTTGCAAAGATCGACTCCTTTTCTTATTGAAATTCTAAATGAACTCAAATTAAAAAGAAAAATATTCTTAAATATTGGATTTTTGCAGAAAGAATGTAAAGTTCATAGGTATAAAATATTGCCTTCACTTGCAGCAAAATGGCTTTTGGTGAGATCATAAAACAAACCCATTAACAGTCCTTGTTAAGTACTGACTGACCTTGGCCATACTTGACCAGGATACTTGGAAGTCGATCTTAATTTGTAGTTTTGCTCTATGCTGGTGTTTCCTCAATAAGGGTTGAGGTTCTTCTTGAAGCCAAAAAGATTAAAATAATGTTACACCCAGGAACTGATTTTACAGGGGATACACCATTTGAATCAGTCAATGTTGTGTTGTGATATATATACTCTGCAGTTACTTGTCAGTCAGTTATAGCTTATTAGCTCACTTTTTATGTGCAAAAATCCATGATAGTATCTTTTGATGACATATTGCGTGAGAGGAAGATGTGTACATGGTTTTTTTCTTTCAAATTAATTTGTATTAGTAAGTCATTCATTTCAACAAACTTTCTTTTGTATCAATGAAATGAAAACAACAGATTTGTAGTTTATTGATTACTATTCCAGAATCTGGTTTTGAAGGTGTTGAACCATCAACAGAAAAGTTACGGCATCTTACTGCCAATAGGGCCAAAGGACCAAGCAAAAGACCACCTTCTCAAGTCATGTTTACAAATGTGAGTCAAGTTTTTCATTTTGAAGAAAAAACATTAAGTACGTAGAAATCAATCAAAAAATGATGTCAGAATATTTAGCATGATTTTATACTATAATCTATTACTTAATATTAACTACTTATTTTATTACCTAACCATTTAACTTAAATTATTTATATGCATGAAGATCATTATGTGAAAAAATGCTTTTGTTTCTAGCACTGTGTGTTTAAATGTGTAGAGAATTTACAGTAGTTTTATATCATATTTATATTGTGTTATCTGTGTTTAAATGCCTCTACAAATTGATTATGAAAGCTGCATTTGCTTTGTTATTTACTCTACAGACCAAAGGGCAAAGAATTATTAAGGTATTGCTTTGCTTGAAAAAATACTTAGATTAGATGTAATCAGAATTGCTGTTATGGTGAATATAGGGTACACAGCTTGCTACATGTAATGTATTTTGCTATAATGAGTGATGGAATTAGAAAACAGTACTTTTTAGATTGAATTTCTTCCTTTGATAGCCTTTGAACAATTAATGATGTAATATGTATACATGTACATGTATTAAAACTAGAGGTAGATATTTCCCTTATTTAAGATGTATGATTGCCTGCTACAAAGGTTATATTTCAAGGCCATGGTCAAAATGAAGGTTAAAGTAAATCTAAATAAGATATCGGACACAGAAAAAAATATGCCTTTTGTTATATTTCTCACAATCGGTGTCAAACACTGTTAAAGAACTGTGTCGCCACTACAAACTTAAAAACTTAAACATTTTAATTCCTATTTTAAGCTCACCTTGACAAAGTAAAGAAGAGCTTGTGCTATACCCCCAGCGTCCATATTTCTATCAGCATCCGATTAAGTAGTTTTGAGTAACTCAATATTGGAGAAAGTATAGGTGCTACAGTTACCAAACTTTCACCTTGCATTGATCTTGTGATGCTAACATAAGTGCTTGCATCAAATGATGCATCTGACCTACATTTTCCACTTAGTAACTTGGTTAAATAGTTTGGGGTAATTCAATATTGAAGAAAGTATAAGTGCTACAGTTACCAAACTTGCACCATAAGTTTGTCTTGAGATGTGGACTTAAGGACATGCATCTTATGATTTATCTGACTTACAGTTTACGCTTGTAATATTTACTAAAATCATTTGTGTGTTGCCAAGAAAACAACATAGCTGATTGTCTGATAGGAGTTTGCTTTTAAAAAAAGAATAGCTCGCAAAATGTGTATCTTCATAAACTCTGGGTACATATATTATATATACACCAGTATTTGCATAATACTTTGAAAGGTTCCTTTTGAAATATATTTATATTGGGGATATTTTCCCATTAGCAGTGTGGTTGTTTTATAATGATTGAATATATGCACAAAGTTATAGTAACTATTGCACAATATTGTTATCACAGCACTGAATTGAACAAAGAGTAATACATGAAACGTTTTTATTTAAAGGAAAAAGAAAACAGGAGAAAGAATTTATTTTTACTAACCATTGTTATTTTTGTTTGGTTGGTTTTTCAAGCTTATGGGTGAATAGATCAGGGCATGTTGTTTTTGTCCTGTCTGTTTGGTTTCTGTGGACAACTTCAACATTGGACATATCTTTTCAATCATGCCAGCCAGTGCTTTCATACTCCACACGTGTTCCTTGTGGCAAGACCACTCCATTGTCGCCGATTCATGACTGTGATCTTGACCTACATTTCAATTTGATTTGAATTCTTTTTTTTAGCTCACCTGAGCCAAAGGCTCAAGTGAGCTATTGGCATCACTCTTCGTCCGTCGTCCGTCCGTCGTCTGTCGTCCGTCGTCCGTCCGTAAACTTTTCACATTTTCAACTTCTTCTTCAGAACCGCTTAAAGGATTTGCATGAAACTTGGTGTGGATGAAGTACTAGGGGTCCTCTACCAAGTTTGTTCATTTCATATAAATCCCTCAATAGGTGGCGCCACCATTGCTAAAAATAGATCTCAGAGGGTACCCCTCTTTGAAAATCTTCTTCTCCAGAACCAGTGTATGGACTATAAAACTAATGGCATCTGAGTGATCTAGAAGGATGTATGTCTAAAGTTTGTTCATATCGTTGAAATCCGATAAATAATTTTTGACGTTTTTTTTACGTTTTTTTGGACTTTGTAATTTTAATGCAGAAAAGAAGTATTTTTGTCTTTTAGTAAACATTGATGCATTAATTTGGTTTAATTTGATCATTTTTATGATGAGAAATACTACTGCGAAGAAATTTTTTCAATATTTCATTTTTTGGATTTTTTATGAATTTTCTAAGACTTTCAAGAAAAAGGGGGGTGGGACAATTGGTGTAAACATTTCACAGTTTGAACTTTTCTTCAGAACCACTTGCTGGAATTCAATGAAACTTGGCATGCATCAAATACTCAAGGTCCCCGACAAATGTGGTCATCTTTGTCAGGATCCATCAATAGGTGGCGCCACCACAGGCAAAAGTAGGTCAAAGAGGGTACCCTACTTTGACAAACTTCTTCTTCAGACCGGGGGCATACAGAGACTAACCGAATGCATAGGAATGATCTAGAGGGATGTGTGAAGAAGTGTTGTTATTTTTGGTTCCATTCCGAAATCAAATTTTTGACGTTTCTTTTTACTTTTATTGGACTTTGTAATTTTAATGTAGAAAAGAGATATTTTGTTCTTTTAGTAAACATTGATGCAATAATTTTGTTTAATTTGATCATTTCTATGGTAAGAAATACTACTGTAAAGAGATTTTTTCAGTATCTCAATTTTTGGATTTTAAATGAATTTTTTAAGACTTTCAAGAAAAAGGGAGTGGAATAATTGGTGTAAACATTTCACAGATTGAACTTTTTCTCCGTAACCACTGGCTGGAATTGAATGAAACTCAGCATGCATCAAGAACTCAAGGTCCCCGACAAATGTGGTCATCTTTGTCAAAATCCATTAACAGGTGGCGCTGCCACTGGCAAAAGTAGGTCACAGAGGGTACCTGCCTTTGACATACTTTTTCTTCAGACCAGGGGGATACTGAGACAAACACATTGCGCAGGGATAATCTAGAGGGGTGTAAAAAGAAGTATTGTTATTTTTTATTCAATTTCGAAGATCTGGACAATATTTGAAACAATTGTTGTTCATGACCCAGACTTGAAATCAGTCAACAAAAGGCCCCACCTAAAGAAAATGACTAACTTGTTGCCCTGAATGACTTCTTGCAGAGACAAAGGAAATGCTTAATATCAAAATCACCTGAATGGATGTGCAAAAAAGTGTTGTTTTTTTTTCTAGCCTGAAATAAAATTTGACATATTTTCAACATCTGTGTTGACTTAGTCACATTAATGCAAAAATAAATGAATTCTTCCTTCATGCATGACTGATAATATAGGTACTCAGGTGAGCGATATAGGCCCACTTGGGCCTCTTGTTGTTTTTTTTTACGTCACACCACGAATATTTGACGTATATGGTGACGGCATCTGGGGCATACAAATTTTCACCTTTGCAACGGACCCACCCGAAGCAGTGAGGGATCTTTAACGTGCCATGCATACTACGACACGGGGCATGACCAGAGCGGGACTCGAACCCCGGCCTCCCAATCAGGAGTTCAGCGTGATACCACTAGGCCACACCAACTTAACCTACATTTCAAAACATTAATCTTTGGCCATAGCTTTTCAACCATGGGGGCCAAGGCTTTCATATTTCATATGTTTGTTCCTTCTGGTGAAATCTTGTCATTGATGTAATAATCCATTACCTTGTGACTGTCAGCTTTGACCTACTTCAGAAAATGTCCAATGTAAGAATTTTATTTCCCCCTGGAGCATAGTGTTTCACAAACACATATTATGCTTTTTATATCATTAATATAAAACCCTAACATGTCAATTGGGGTTTTTTTGTGTGTGTAATATTGTATAAGTTTAAATTTTTTATATGAGAATTTGGTGATACCAATAAATTACAGAAAGTCATTACCTGTTACAAGCACACTTTTTCATCACTATGTAGGCAAATAGTTTTTCAATATATTTTATACCTTTTAGGATGAGGAAAGGAATGGGGATGTGAAAGAAAGCCACTGGTTAAAAGAAGAGAAGGATAAACACAGCAAGAAATTACCTTCACCTCCTTTAGTTCAGGTCAAAGAAGAGGTAGAATTTTACAGCTGTTCCTTATCTAACTTCTTGTTGCAGAAAATTTCCTTTTATTTTATTATTCTAAAAAGCTGTGTAAAAAGATTGAAAGTGGTTACCACTTTCTTTCATTTTGTTGTGGCTAGTGCAAATTTACCTTAAAAGTTTCTCTGCATCACGAAATATTAAAGTGCCTCAACACTCGTTTTTTTTTCTCATATCACATCAATAATTTGATGTAAATAAAACCGCATCTTGTCAAAACTTTTACAATCAGATGCGGCAGTAAGTAGCTATTGCTGATTAAAGTCAAGATGTTTACCTGTTTAATGCAGCTGCGCGTGCGAGAGTATCAGTAAATCTCTGTAGTCTGGAATCGAAATCGCTGACGTCACGATATGTGGTCTTTTCATGAAAACAGGATATATTATAACAGAAGTATGCCAGTTTTTATATGAGATGTAGTAGGCAAAACAATGAGGACAGAGGATTCTTTTAATGAGATATACTAGTATAAAACGAGAGTGATGTTCACCATTCTTGCAATTCATCGTCATTCGAAGAAGGGGAACATTATAGCGACGAGGAAACGTGATGTAATCCAAGGTACTTTGCGTACATCAGTAGAGCTGTACCAGTTATCCATTTTTGATGTTGTTTGACATGATTTCGACCATTTGTTCAATTTTATTGAAACTTGACCAAAAAAAAGGTTTGTTTATTGAATGAAGCAAGTCTTGATTGATTGATTGAATCATTGAATATTGCTTTACGTCACTCCATGATTATTTCACTTATGGTGACAGCATCTTACACACCGGCTTAGGGGCAAGTCTTCATTGCCATGTTGCTCTGTAACATTTAGAAATGTAACATAATTTCAATATGTTTCTGGCAGTATGTAGTATGTGATTCTGCATGGGCCGTAAGTAATTCATCAATATTATGTAAAATGTAGATATAACTCAGAAAAAGTCTGTTGAACTACAGACTCATGAGTACAGATGTCTTATGTAAATGTGCATACATATTTGTGAAAATAATTAACCTTAAAAAATTGATGTATGATCCATATACTTCTACGAATTTCGGGTGAGTGAGGGTTTGGGATTATGCCCTCCCACTGACCTCCTGAATCCATCACCTATATTATGGTTACCTCATCTACATCCATTGTACCTCCTGCTTCCATGTCGCGATATAACTGAAATATTGTTGAAAGCGACGTAAAACACCAATCAACCAACCAACATCCATTGTATCTCCATGGTTATCTGATTCGGCTTGATCACTGTCTTGTTCCTCCTGATTAAACAACTCTGCTCTTCGGACACTTCTGTACTAAAGTTCAGCACTGAATACAAAACATGACGTCAGCATCTCTTGGTCACAGAATCTGGCGTTTCTGTATAAATACCAGGTGTGACTCAACAGTGCGCAATAGCTTATCACAAATATCTTGTTATCTACAGCTGATATGAACTTTGGATTTTTGGCAATGTATTTTTTGTATAAATATGCATCAATTGAGATGAAACAATTAGATTTGGAAAATTAAATTGAAATGGCACTTTAAAAATTTTACTTGGAGCAAATTCCCATAGTAAAAACATTGAAGATATGTTTGTAAGTGAAACACATGCAGTATGACGTCATCAGTCACAGTTCATTATGGTTTCTTGCCTAAAAAGGCTGTTATAAAGGATAGCACTTTTAAATCGAACATTAGATCCTATCCATCTACAAGCAATAAAACCATTCAAAATGATTTACTTCAGTGCCAAAAATGGAACAAAATTTTTAACATAGGAACTCCCTTGTCAAAACAGTAAAAGGGAGATAGCATCCAAGTGTAAAGACCTAAATGCAGTAAATTACTATATTTAATTATATTAAAACAAGTGCAATTTGCTTGTGTATTTAAGTATGTCTCATGGATTAAAACATATTTTTAATAATTTTCAGTTTGTTAAACTGTTTCTTGTTCTATATGGATCATTAAAACAAAAGTGTGGCAGATGGCATCAGGTTTCATTTAACATGATTCCAGAGTGTCGCTATGCTTAGCAGGCAACACAAATGATTTTCTGGTACTTCAAAATAAAGTCTATAAACTGTTCAATATATTACAACAAAAGTGTGACAGATGGTATCATCCTACAGACAAAGTGATTTGCAAGTGTTTTGTGTTTCGCAGGTGACACAATAATGTATAAATATAATTATTAAAGCTGGTTTATATTTCAAGTTGATCTGTTATAGGCAGGTGTCCGTTTAAACCAGGTTCACATAATAATGCCCCCAAGTTACAGAATTGCACTCAAAGTCCTCCAAAATTTCAGCCTTTTGCGTTAAAATGTCACTAGCTTGAGTTATTCCAGTTTCAAATTCTTTTGCCAATTTGCGACATTCCTTTCCATTAGTTGCAGAATTTATCAGATCTACCTTTACTTCAATGATAATATTTTCATTTGGACAGCATATTTCAAACTGTCTTAATTTATTCATAATCAACTCAGTTTTCTACTTAAACACCCTTTGATACTACAGTGAACGTATAACAATCGATGCATATCCGTAAACAATCATTACCTACCTGTATACATGTACAGGTAAAACTTAATTTGCTTATCAATTTGATGTTGTCACTGTGTGTACATTGTATAAGAAAACTTAATTGGATAATCACCGGCTTATTTTGTAAAATAAACACGCATGGTTGTTACATTTTCCGTTAAAACCAGGTCTTTTTGAAGTGATTTATTAGCATTTGGTATGGAAGAAGTGTCCGTTGTCCCTAGTAGACAGGGTCCGTTATATAGAGAAATATTTTCAAGACTTTATGAAGAAAAATATCGGTTCTGTTAAAATCTGTCTGTTATAAGGGAGTGTCCGCTAATCCAGAGTGTCCGTTAGAACAGGTTTTCCTGTATATAAAAGAATTCATTTGTATTTAACAACCTTGATTACCGGATATTTCTTAAAAATGTATTTATGAAGTGCTTGAATTGTTGTTTTACAGGTCCCTAAAGAGAAACCATCAGCTATTCCTACTCGTCCTCCAGAACCCAGCATAAGTAAGATGTATTTTTTATTATACCTCCTAGCCCGTCAGTCTATAAACGCCTTAGTTTTCAGGATTTTTTATGCCCCCACCAGGGGCATATAGTGTTACTCTGATCTGTCATTCCATCATTATACTGTCATTCCATCATCAGTCTGTCATTACGTCATCATTCAGTTTCCTCTCATTTTGTCTTTGAAGGTTTGATGGATTAAATTGATATTGGGTATACAGATGTATCAAGGGAAGATGCAGGTTAAGTTAGATATAAGTGGTCCGGTTATTTTTGACAGAGTTATTGAACTTGAACATATAAAATTTCTTAAAAATGAAAGCTACCGCTCATTTTCTCTGTGAAGATTTGATGAATTAAATTGATATTGGGTATATAAATGTATGAAGGGAAGATGCAGGTCAAGTTCAAATATGGGTGTGGTCTGGTTATTTCTGATAGAGTTATTGCCCTTGAACATAGAAAATTTCCGCTCATATTATCTGTGAAGGTTTGATATATCAAGGTAAATTGCAGATCAAGTTTGAATATGGATGTGTTCTGGTAATTTTTACAGGGTAGTTGCCCTTGCATATTACAAATTCTTTGAATTTTCAAATATTAGTTCTCTGGCAATTATACTTTTACTACCTAAACTGACAGTGGGGACATCTGTGTTGTACCGACACATTAAAATTCTAGGTTTTTAGCTCACCTGAGCCAAAGGCTCAAGTGAGCTATTGTGATCAATCGCCGTCCGTCGTTAGCTTTTCTACATTTTCGACTTCTTCTTCAGAACTGCTTAACAGAATTTCACCAAACCTCATAGGAATTAAGTACTCAAGGTCCTCTACCAAGTTTGTTTATTTCGTGCCCATCCGTAATCCAAGATGGCCGCCATTGGCTCTGATTGGTTGACACATTTTTGACTTCTTCTCCAGAAATGCTGCACAGAATTTCACCAAACCTCATAGGAAGTAAGTACTCAAGGTCCTCTACCAAGTTTGTGTTTTTTGTGCAGATCCGTAATCCAAGATGGCTGCCATTGGCTCTGATTGGATGACACATTTTTGACTTCTTCTCCAGAAATGCTGCACAGAATTTCACCAAACCTCATAGGAAGTAAGTACTCAAGGTCCTCTACCAAGTTTTTTCGTGCCCATCCGTAATCCAAGATGGCCGCCATTGGCTCTGATTGGTTGACACATTTTTGACTTCTTCTCCAGAAATGCTGCACAGAATTTCACCAAACCTCATAGGAAGTAAGTACTCAAGGTCCTCTACCAAGTTTGTGTTTTTTGTGCAGATCCGTAATCCAAGATGGCTGCCATTGGCTCTGATTGGATGACACATTTTCGACTTCTTCTCCAGAACGGCTGCACAGAATTCCACCAAACCTCATAGGAAGTAAGTACTCAAGGTCCTCTACCAAGTTTGTGTTTTTCATGCCCATCCGTAATCCAAGATGGCCGCCATTGGCTCTGATTGGTTGACACATTTTTGACTTCTTCTCCAGAACCGCTACACAGAATTTCACCAAACCTTATAGAAAGTCTTTTAGAAAAAAAGCAAAATTTTCTACAGAAATGAGCTGTCATTTTATTGTAAATAAGCAATTTGTGCTCAGGTGAACGATATAGGCCCATTTTGGCCTCTTGTTTTTCACACATCCTTGGTGATACAAACTGAAATTTGGTGAATGTCTTTATTACTATTAACTACAGACCAAGATTAAATTATATGGTTGTGAACTAACTTTTGCTGGAATTAGGTAACTTTTTATACACTTTTAGTAAGACCAGATGTATTATAATATGGTGCTGTCTGTCTCTCTGAGGTCATGTTTTCTAGACTTTTTCTGTAACATATATGCATATAGAAATTTTGTCACAATGTCACACTAAAAAAGTGCAAGAGTGAGTGTGCATTTCGGCCAGATAGGTGTACTTTGACATACTTTGTCTTTTAAAGTAGGTCAAACAGTTCTCTGGACTTTTTTCCATTATCTATACAGATATTTCACTGAAAGTTAATGACAAGTTTCCTCTCAAACAAATGCAGGTTCAGCTAACATTTCAGATTGAGTTGTTCACCATAACCTAATTACGGGCTTAAAGTAGGTCAGACTGTTATCCATACTTAGTGTTTTCTGGACTTTTTACACACATCCCTTTAGATATTGAACTGATACATGATACATATCTTTATTTCCAACATCCACAGACTCAATTTGAATTTTGTCGCAGTTGACATACTTTTGCCTGAATTGTGTCACTTTGTGTTAAATAAGTTCTCTGGACTTTTTACAAATATCCTTTGAGATATTAGACTGAGACTTTTGGTTAACATCTTTATATAAACAACTACAAACCAAATTTGAATTTTGTGGCAGTTGATTTACATGTGCTAGGGTTATGGTTCATTGTCTAGAAATGGTTTCTCACAATTGCAACTCAACAATTTTTTATTTTAGAGACATAATACTTGGTATATAGGATTCTCATGACCCAAGAAGGATCCATATTGTTTTATGGTTCCAAAGTTTAAAGGTCACAGAGCTTTATATCATCATAACCTTTTCTAGACTGTAATTCTGTGGTTTTTCTCCTAGACTTGTGTACTTCACAATTAGGATGTCATAATGCTTACCCATAACACAAGGATGTGTTCTGCCCTTGACCTTAGGTCATATCTTCATGCTTACTGTGAGCATATGACCAAATTTGTTGTTGTATGACTTAAGTAGGGGAAGGGGGAGGGTATTTGTCATGTTACATGAATTCTGATTACAAAAAAGTTGAATTTTTATCTCATCTGAGCTGAAAACATTTCAAGTTCATCCATATGAATGTCCCCAGCGTTGTCGTTCATAGATAAAAACTTTAAACTGATTCATAACTTAAGAAGCATTTTAGAGACAGGGCTTTAATATTTCACATGTGTATTCCTTGTGCCTTTCATGTGGTACTCAAATTTTTGTCCCAAGCTTTTCGTGAAAGCATGGAGGCATTAAATCTCATTTGTCCGTCTGTCACAAAAACTTCAACCTTGGTCACAACGTTTTAACCGTAAGACGTACAGCCTTCATATTTGGCATGTGTGTCACTAATTGCAATACCTTTCCATTGATACCAAAAATTTTTTATCATCATATGATCTTGACTGTGACCTTTGACCTACTTTAATGTAACTTTTTAACCGTAAGACGTGGTGCCTTCATATTTGGCTTGTGTGTCCCTAATGACTATCTTTCCACTGGTACAAGAAATTTTATCATGTGACCTTGGCAGTAAACTCAATATTTTGATTTCCAGAAAACCAATTTGGGTCATGCTATTCAGGCCTCGAGTCTATTGAAGAATAATGCCTGATGGAATACCATGGGAAATATAGGGGAAAATTCTCAATCATGTTAGAATCTAGCATAATATCATCAAACTTTACACGGTTCCACTGCAGATACATGTAGACATGTACAAACATGACAGTATGTCACAGATCACTGCACCCTAACTGATAGAACCCCGAAAGCGGATGACCACAGTTCTTTGAATTTGCTTGTTGACATTGTAATGTTGACCTTGAAGTTTAACATAAACTTCAACCTTGGTCATAACCAATGAACACTAAGAGATTGGACCTTCTATTATGTGTCAAAATCTTTTTTAGGTCTTGACCTTAACATTGACCTACTTACAAAAAACTTTTGCTATTTCAATTTGGTTGTCAACAGCGATCTCTGTTGTATTTTGACAGCTCCTGTTGGTTAGATCTACATTGTGGTAAATAGAATGTGATGAAATAGGTTCAAGACGGTGCTGTCTGTTCAAGACTTCTTTTTCTGATGTTCTGCTAGAGTTAAAAGCAAGAATGTATGATGAAGTATTACGATTTTTGTTCCTTCATGGATGAGATAGTTTGGCACTTTATTTTGGAATGGGGGATGGGGGTTACTCTTAGTTGATAAAGGAACTCAGATGAGCAATACAGGCTTTTTTTTGGGGGGGGGGGGGGGTTGTAAATTCATTTCATTGTCAATGTAAAACTTCATATAACTCAGTTCATTACATCAAGCTCAAAGTAAGAGTTTGAATATGTCATGTCTTTCAGATGAAATGGTAAAAATTTAGGTCCATTGTCACGGTAGATGCTGGCATGTTAATAGCTCCAGTGTCTGTTGTGTCAGTTACATAGGGAGAAATTTATATGCAATACATCAGGCAGATCAGTCACTACATAAGTGAAATTATCTTGATGGAATGTATGAAAACAAACAAAATTACTGTTGAAATTATTTTTATAATTATCTGAATATTTACAGAAATTGTTAAGCAAATTGGATTTTCACAAAGTAAAGTTTGATAAAAATAATAATATATAATTTTATCATAATAATATTCAAAAGCTCACAAAGTATTTTATATTTTAATCATGTAAAATGAAAAACTAATGCTTACAAAACTTCAACTCTGGTCAAATTAGAATCTGCACATTTACAATATATGACAAAAATTAATCTAGTCATGGTGAAATGAAGAGTCATATTATAAAGCTGAATGGAATGGAACCTGAATAATTTAAACATTCTTTGGTCCTACACTAGATATACTGACATGTAGTTGAATACAGTGTACATAAAATTATTACTTATTATATCTATATTTGAAAAGGTATTGTTTTATTCTACCATTCTAATAAAGAAATTACTTGAAATGATTATTTTTTCTCTTGTAGCTGCTGCTGTTTTTCATTCAACAATAGAAGAACTTAGGAAAGAAATTCAAGATTTAAAAGCCAGTTCTGTATCAAAAGCAAAATATGATGAACTCAAATCTGACCATGAAAAATTAAAAAAAGAAGTAGAAACTCTGAGGAGTACTTATCAAAAGAAAATACGTGATCTTGTCAATGAAGTTGATGACGAGAAAAAAATTAGACTTAGTACACAGGTAGAAATTGAACGAATTAGAAAATTAGTTAATGAGTCTCATGTATAGCAAGGTCTGAAAACACATGCATTAAATACATTTATCACATATAAAAATGTAATCATTCAATCATCAATCTCAAGTGCTATTTGTTGAATCTCATTTAAATTAAATGAATTGCAGAATATCACAACATAATGGAATTGATGGTTGTGTTAAACATCAATATTACTGCTTCTTCAATTCTGTATTGATGATATATACTCCTGAATCTAATAGTACGAGGATTCTATACATATATATATATATATATAATAATTGCTATGGGTATCATATATGTTTGTATGAATTATGAAACAGTTACTGAAAAGGCGTAAAATTTTTGACGAGATAATTTAACATCAAGCATTTTGTTAATAGCAGTGGTGTAAAACATAATAATAAATTACATTTGATTTTTGCATCAAGATTACCACAAATTTCTAACTTTTATCAGGCTTTACATATCATTAGTTTGTGTATAGATAAATGTTTTTTTTTTTTTATGTGTTTATATTAGTATGGGAACTTTGTTTTTTGAAATTTCCAGTCCGGTGCCATGACTATGACGTTGAGTTTCTTCTACCTCTAATGTCAAATGACATACAGAATGAAATGTGATATCAGAAACAACTCTCAGTTCACTTCGCTTAAATGTACAGAAGATAGTCTGAAGGGAGTTTTTTCCTGTTATCTATTACTTGGTCATTCAAAAAATGAATTTGTTGAGAAATTTCAATATTTTACAGAATTTGAATGATAGAAGCATAAAATTATGACATTTATATGATGATGTGCTCTCAGAATGTTTGGTATCTGGTAATACAGCCACCCCATTCTTAAGCATAGTTTAAAGCAGAAGGTTACTGATATACTTTTTGGGGTGCTGCTTTTCTTTTCTTTTTTCATTGAATAAAACTGGATATGTTTATGCCTTTATATTTTATTGAATTATCATTATGGTATGCACATAAAGACATATTAGAAATTTCTCTTGTTTACTTGGGAAGCCATTCACTCACATAAAAAAAGAGAAACAAAGGCAGAAGATTATAATATTTAGAGTTGTAGTGGGTATCACATTTTATCATTTAGCCATCATTCACCTAGCTGTGCCATTGATGGTATAGCCAGATGATTATCTTAGATCTGCCATTAGCTTGATAAGAGAAAATCAGATAGCATGCTATATAACTTCAGTTCCTAACTGTTTCACTAAAGTCAAAGCATTAAGTATAACACTTTTGCATTAGTTTCAAGTCTCATTATTTTTTTATGGATGGTTTTCAGGGCTAGTAGCTCATTGTTTTTTAGTAAAAGTATGAACTCTTTGTTTCTTATTCTTCTTAAATATATGTAATTATTTTAGTTGAATATTGATTGTATTTTTATTGCAAATCCTATGTAATATAATTGTGAATACATTATATAGTAAATGTAACGTTATAATATGCATTTGAGAACATTGATATTAGTCAGAATATACTAAAATATATTGGACAGTTGAATAGACATAGCAGCTAAAATTACATTCATTTTCTAGTTATTGATTCAAACTAATGTGGGAAGATATTTACATCAGATTTATTTCCCAATTGATAGATTCTTTTACCATTGAATTGCATTATTTCATCTTTTTGAGTACTTATATGGCAGGCAACCATTGCTATTTCAAGATTTGGGGAAATAGATGTTGCCAAATGTTTTCATGTGATTTAAAAGTGAAACTAATTACATGTACTCTAATATATGTATCATATCTTTGTTTATTTGTATATACAATTGTACATTTAACATTCCTTATTGTATATTTATTGATAATACACTATGTGAAAACACACACTGTCTTGTTTTAAGTAAAAAGTGGTATATGTATTGCAAGATTGATTTTTGATATGCAGTTATTAACAAGAACAATGCATTCATGTAATATGGTGTTGCTTTAATAAGGTAGCAGTGAAATATAATGGGATCTTTATTTTCTGATGAGAAAGTTATACCATTTTTCAGTACGATATATCAAAACATGACAGACACTTTTCACCAAAGTTGACAGTGACCTTGAAAGAAATGTTTGATCTTACATTAGTGTTGTCAAGTAATGAAATGCTACCTTCCAAATGAAATTTCAACTTTCTTCCATGAGAAACAACTCTACAGCTTCAGCTCTACAGATAAGAAAATATCCCTTAGGTTGTCAGTGATCTTGACCTAAAATGTAATCTTGCATCAAGAAAGTGTAAGTTGTAACACATGGCCTTGCATTTAAAATATTTCTTTCAAATATGTACTTATTCCAATAAAATGTGCAGAAGTTAAGAGAGCAGGACCACACAGTTTCTTAGTTAACAATGACCTTGATTTTAAGAACATGACTTTGGGTCAAAATCACATTCAGTAAAGATCAAAGTTACCAAGAATGAGCATATTCTATGGAGGAATGTGGAAAGAAAGTGTCAAATAAAAAAATTCTTCTCAATTAACTTGACATTGGAACCAAAACCCTTAAAAAAGGTCTTGGCATATCACATTCCTACAAGGAACTTTTCTATCAAAGAAACGAATTATGAAATGTATGAAAAAAAATATAAGCTGCCTGGTACAAAATTTTGAAATGAGTGAAAAGCAAGTAATTTACCAACTAAGTATGAAATATTCTCATGAACTTTGAAAATTATGGGTAGGATAAAGCATTTTGGACAGATTAACAGATTTTATTGCATTGATGTCATTCTACCCTTCCGTCACACAATTGGTTTCCAGATGATATCTCAAGTTCCTTGCTTCCAAAACCAAATTTGAATGTATGGATACTTATTAAAAAGGACAGATGCCTATTCATTTTGGGGTCAAAAGTCAAGGTCACCTCTGAAAAGATACTGATATTATTGGTTTCCCAATGATAATTTAAGTATCATGCTTCCTACACAAACCAAATTTGGAAACGAGTGCATTGTAGTTGAATTATCAGATACCTGTTCATATTCCTCATGACAGACAAAATGGGTAAGTACACAGGACACCAAAATAAAATGAGTACATTCAAAGTTTGTAAGAAATGATATGAATAATTACCCATGTATACAAATGTAGTTATCAATAAATACATTGATTGAGTCATCAAATTTCTTTGTGCATTTCTAAGAGAACTTTATTTAATTTAGAATCTGATGGAGATCCGAGATCCTAATCTGAACTGAACAATATGAACCAAACTCTAACATAACTCTTTCCTGAACAAAATGTAAGGGCTTTCAAAGATACTTGGTTCACTTCAGTGATGATATTTGATACAACACATAAAAGTTCCCTACCAGCAAATTTCGCCGAGTGGTGAATTTACTTTTGCACTCCGTCCGTTCTGTCAGTCTGGTAAATCAGTTTCCCACACTTTCTTTGGTCATGCTTGCAGATTATCATTTGAAATTTGGTACGTTGTTTTACCATGACAAGTTACAGATCAACTTGAAATGTGTTCCGATTCGTTAAGGTTTTGCAATGCAAAAACTTGGTTTTCTGCATTTTATTAGTCCTCTACTGGCATCGCCGAAGGGCCGAAGGGGACTATAGGTTTACCATAACCTTGACCTCTCCCATTTGTAAGCTTAAGGTAAAATTTATCCCAAGCCAAAATTTGGCATCAAATCCACTAGACCTCAGCATTATCATGGACCTTCTTTATACAAGCTAGTGACACAAGTGTATGCATTGACTTGAACAATTTATACCTTCAAGATCAAAATCACACTGACCCTCGACCATTTATGAACATTCCCTTGACATTGCTGGGATAAATTATTTCACTCTCGAACCCCACTCTTGATAAGTCTCTTACACCACCTGTCTTATTCAAATGGTGTAGTATAAAAACAAAATTTCAAAATAGTAACTGCTTTTATTCCAATAATTCTCACTGATTACAAATGTAAAAGAAGTGAAGGAGAAAGCATTGTAAAAATTAAACAATCCACACATAGGAACAGACCATTAACAGAATGAAACCTTGAACCTATACAGTAGGAAATCCCTAAGTAACTATAACCATAAGGCAGGTAATTTGCCCCAGTTTTTGTGTCCTATTATTCTTGAAATACATGATGAAAGTAACGGGGGGGAGGGGGGGAGTGGTTAGCAAAAAATAATAAATTTAGAGTATCTAAAGCTCGATTCAGTGAAAGAAGGGTTCAAAGAACCAAAATTAATGTGTTCTACACATGTAAAAGAGGGAGAGGTTGATATTTTCATACATTCTGAATTTAATTCTAACTAGATTATATACAATAATACATCATGTTGAGTCAATAATATTGATGTTATAAAACAAATTGAACAGAAAATCAATTAAAAACTAAATTAATTTTAGAAAACAATTCCAAATAAAATAAAGATACAAGAATTCCGGAATGGTATCGTCACCTTTACCTCCACTGATTTACATTCTGGCCAGGTATATCAAAAGCTATACTCATATCTGCAGTACAGCTCCTTACTTAGTCTCACTATGGCTGGTCAATGTGTCCATTGTTCTTACAATACCAAAACTACAGGCATATGCGTACAACAATAGGGGATATATACATGTAGCTGTATTTAAATGACATAAAACTAAACCACATTTACCAAAATTAAACTAGAACTGTCCTAATTGGAAAAATCTCCCCAAGGCAGCAATTTGAACTACATAAATTTGTTAATGGCATAATAGTGACTTTGAATGCAGGTCATGATACACCCTTGTGTCAATCCTTACAAACAAAATAAAATTTCAAGGTCAATGTCACTGGTATGTATGTTGATCCAGGTACATGGAATTCAGTCATGGTCTGGAAACCATTTTTCAGTTATTCATGCTGTGTCCTTAACCACTGACCTCCAAATCAATATAGCAAATCCTCGACTCACAGGGAGTCTGTGTATGAAGTTTCACATGGACAGATGTAAAAGGAATTCAGTTATGGTATGGAAACCATTTTCAATTGTCCATGCTCTATCACCTCAACTTTGAACCATTTGACCTCCAGATCAATAGGGCCTTGACTTATGGTGAGTCTGTGTGAAGGAAATTCAGTGATGATCTGGAAACTACTTCAGTTGTCCATGCTTGATGAACTCTACCTTTTATTCTCCAAATCAATAGGGCATATCCTTGACTCACAGTGAGTCTGTATAAAGTTTAACTTTGATAAATGTAAAAAGAATTCAGTCAGGGTCCAGAAACCATTTTCAGTTATCCATGCTCAGTGACCTCGACCTTTGAGCTTTTGACCTCAAAATCAATCGAGCACATCCTTGACTGAAGGGGAGTCTGTATGTGGATGTTTCCAGGTAATAGGTGTATAGGAATTTCAGTTATGGTCTGGAAACCATTTACATGGCACATAAATAATAAAGCTATTAAAACTATATTATAATGTGTCAACTCAACCCCACCCACCCCCATCCTTACTCTCCCTTTTTTCATAAATACATACCGGGTATTCAAAGAAGCTTCAAATCCCCATATATTCATTTGTAAAAGTATAAAATTTCAAATTTTCATCATTTATATTTGAAATTTTTTCTGAAAATAGTAACTTTCACTACACTTTTTGTCCCCAAAAACATTAAAATGGACTCAAACTCAGAACTTCAATTTGGATTTTCCATCTTTCTGCTGAAAGAGAGTCCCCACCTTTTGTTTTAGTTCTGTAACACACATGTCAGATGTTTCATGAACATTTGTTACATGAACAACATTATATCCAAGTTTCTTATATCAGTAATAATTTGTTTATATGGAACGGCATCTAATATCACATTAGCACATAATACCAGAAATACAACAACAAAAAAACACCAGTAAATAAATCACACCATCAACAAGGTAAATATGGATTAACAATCTCATTGTATGAATAAACTTATTCAATATTAACAAAATATGACAGAAATCATTGATGACATAAAAATAGCATATAAAGGCTGTCTTATCACATGAATAATGGATATGGGTTGATTGCACACCTGCTTTAATCTGAATCACTTGAGCTCTCATTTCCTGTCTGATTTTCTCGACTTGCAGAGGCCCTACCTGGAATAAGATCAAAATACTTTTGTTGGTAACTTTATACAGACTCTTTCACTTACCTAAGTTTTTAAATCTTTATCATGTTAAGTGCACATACATGAAACATGGAAATATGTCCATGTTACTGAACTTGAATCAAAACTTGCAAATCTCTTGAAATTTCTGTCATTACTTTAATTAACTTGCCTGCTCTGATTTGATTTAGAGATGCGAGAACTCTCAACATGAAAGCAGCAGGAACGGTTATAGTATCCCTTGTCTCCTCTAACATAATCTCATTCCTACGCATTATCTACAAAATACACAAGCTATCAAATTAAAGAGAATTAATAGTATGGTATTGAATAGAATTTCTTATGTATCAAAAAGCATTCCACTAAAACTATGACTGTCAAATGTGTGGTTTGATACAGCAGTAATTAATTCTGTATTGTACATCAGCTTTTCCTTGGCTGGGGGACATTTTCTGGGATTTTAGTAGATAGTTTAATATGACTGATGGTATTTCTCTTACCTCAGCTGCTTTTTCTTCCTCAAAACACGACTTCTCTGCCAGAGGAGCCCAAATTTTAATATCATAGTCTATACCGCTGGATGCCATTACTGAAAAAGAGGTACCAAAATGATCATTTCATATACAAATAATTACCAAACACCACCATGAATGATTGACTCGGAGATTCTGTCCAGTCTGGAACTCTACTGGTCTAGTCACTGAAACATGTGGAGTAAAATGATCTATTTTTCATTATAATATATATATACTGAGATTTCATTCTTCACTACATTAATTAAATCAAAGGACAAAAGTTTTGTGGGTTGAAATTGTGTGAATAGGTTCTAATTCTAGTATTTACATAACAAGCATTTCTGTGATGCTTTTAAATCTAATTGCTACAAAAAATAAGAAATTCTGTTTAAAGATTTTCAAGATGACAAACATAATGTATTACATAAACCATTATTTGCACATACAAACTTCCGTTATCTTAAGTAGACCATTTTTGAAAAAGAAACATTATATGCTTATAAAGTCCAGTTTTATATTAGAAATATTTTGAAGATGCATTAAAGACAAATACTTTTTTTTAATAATTAATTAATCATGAAAATGAATGTATTTTGAAGCTAATTATCTGACAAATGTTTTCATTTGCCATAAATGAAACAGGGTAGTTTTTCTGGTATTTTGCAATACCAATTAAAAGTACTTAAATTAAAAATATTCCATCATTTTTTTGCTGTAAATTCAGTGGACACATTTCAATACACAAAAATACACAGAAGAAATAATTGAAATATACACAATAGAAATTTGTGGAACATATTGTAAGATTTATTGTTGGTAAGCTTCATATCATTAAAATGAACTGCACAAAAAATTCACTTGTTGAAGAATATTCGTGGCAAACCTCTCTCTTTTTTTCTTTTTTTTTCCTGCTTTCTGTGCCACCCTTCCTTATTAAAATTAAACTGAAAATTACACAAGCATATTTATTTATGCTATTATGCTTGTTTGCTGGATGGAATAATACTATACAAAAATATCAATTTTTCATGGATTTCATAAAAAATCTGCATATTTCACATGAAGTATAACACTCAACTTTTGAGTACACTTCGTATTGGAAGAAGAAGAAGAAGAAATCATTGTCTTATTCCCATATCAGATTTCAATAATATCTACAGAATGATATGCACCTAATGTAATAACTGAAATTAAATAGCATTTCCTTTGATACAATAACCTTGATTTCTTTCACTAGAACTGAGCACTTTGTCCATCTGAATACAAATGTTCATTTATTAAAATAGCTACAAAAATTGGTGAAAATTTGGGTTTAGATTTTAACATGGCTGCCATTGCGGCCATATTAGAGTTCTTCATTACAAATTCTTATCATGTATCATGGGTTGATCATTCTTGTGCAGTGTCATTATAATTGCTTACAAAATAAGGAAGATAATAATCCATTTCTAAAATTTTCAAAATACATATACATTGGCTTTACTGGATAACAAAATAACCAATATTTTTTCATGTTTGTTCAGTATGTTGAAAAGATATATCATTATAATTGTTATGAAAATGAGGGTGAAATCAATACAAGACTATATAGAGTGATACAGGAAAAGTGACTACCTGCCTATGCCCCAAGATCAGGGGCCTGAAAAAAAATGCATATGCACAACCAGACAGCAAACAAAAAATGTCACCAAAGTTCACTTTCTGTGATGAATGTCTCCAACGAATAGCACTAATAATCTGGTGTTTACACACAGATGATAAAGTACATGTATTTCATAAATTTCCACCACTAGAGTTAACAAAAGTGGGAGTAATCTATTCCAAATATTTTAGTCCAAGTAACAGTGATTCACAATAGATGGTCACTGATTGTCACATTCAACATGCTTCTAATTAAGATTCAGGCAAACTTTGATATCACATCTGATATCACGACAACCCATCTAATCTTGACATCAATCGTCGGACCTGATTTTTTTCCTTGACAATCTGATTAAATTTAGCCCAGATATCTTGACATGCCCTATGTCAACTACCATGCTTATTCCGACTTCATTTTCCAGTCCTCTAATTAAAAGTTATCTTGTTTTTCTTGACAATGGTTTCTTTTTAGAGGATTATGAAAGTGATCTAGTCTAACCTGAGTAAAAATTGTTATGCACAAACTGTAATAACTTGACCATAACGACCTGCACATCCATGGCATGGTTAAGTCCCTTTGGTGTTTACGCTTTTAAAACTATTTTATCCCTTAATGATAAAATTAGATAATGTTCGCAGATAACAACCAATGAAATGTTCATTTAAAGATGAAATTGCTGATTCATATAATTTAAATAATTACAAGAATAAGCTATCGGAAAATTTTGAATACATTTATCTAAACATTTCACCAACATTGGTTCATTCTCAGTCTATCATCAAATCTGTTTATGCAGTGTCACAGACAGGTTCTCCTACCCTCTCCTCTTCAAGCAATCCCCGCTCCTATGGTCAGGTATGTTCAAATCATTAGGTAAAATGTAAACTCAAAATTCATTCTATCAGGACGAAGTATCTCATTTACTGTGAAATAAAACATCCTATTTTTATCATCACATGTGAATTAAACTGTCATTAACAATAATCTATTTTGTGTCTTTGTTATTGTTTTGCTATAAGTTGGCCACATTTATATTCTATCCAGCGATTATCAAAAACAACTTCAACACGTAACATTTCTCTTTTTTACTATCCTTTTGGATATCTCAACCTACTGATATCTCGGCATATTTTACTTGGTCCCTATGATGTTGAGACATCAAAGGTTGACTGTACTTCTTGCTTCAACCAGACCTAAGCATACATACTTGGATCATATGGGTGAGGTTGCAGACAATTGACAACATGACGATCAGCCTCCAGCAAATTTACCAGATGACCAGTGTATCTGTCCCAGATGAAGATATGACCACAATCAGATCCAGACATCACAAACTGGTCTCCCCAGAAGTTGGCTTCCTTGATCTATAGATGATAAAATCCATAGAAATATAATTCATTTAAATTCTTTCCTTGATGTTTCAGTGTATTAATAATCATATAATAAAATTCTGTACTTTTAAAAATCAAGATCTTCTAGAAATGTTAAGATCAGAAATAGACCTAATGAAAAAAACCCTTTAGATTTGGCCATAACTGGACAGATAAACGGTATCTTTTTTAACAATACCAGACCATCAAAATGCAATAACAAATTTAACAACAAATGAATAGCCCATATGGACTAACACCTTCAAAATCATAATGAATACATCTAAAAGTGAACTAGAACATTAATTAAATATTCAAACTGATCTCATCATATCTAGAACTTGTTGCCCTTTATTGTTAAACAAAGAGCAAAGAGTACTTTCAAAGATCCCTTAAACAGATAATTACCATGGTTCTTGCATTCCTGTGACCTTTAAACTTCATGGTGTGAGTTGGTTGGTGTACATTTTTTAGTTCAATTTCTTCCCTTTCTTTTTCCTCTTGTTTCTTTCTATACATCTCTTGTAATCGTATTGCAGTTAAGTGTCTGTCTATAGTTTCTCTAGGCTCTCTACAAATTGTAGGAAAAATTAAATCAGTCATACCCAACTACAATAATAATCAAAGTTAATGAAATACCATATTTTTGGTCAAATTTAAATCACTTCGTTTCTATAAGAAAGACTGTTCTGATAGTCAAACATCTGAGTACATTGTCATGTAACACCCACTTTTAGAATCTGTTTTGTGGAGATACAGGACAATGATATACCTTTGATGTCTCCTAGTATTTTCATTGTCCTCATCATCACTGCTATCATCGTCATTGGATGCAGGGAGTGTTCTTGTAGAGGGTCCACTCATTCCAATTCTCCTCTGTCTGACGGGGAGAGTATTGTCACCAGCAGACTCTACATGACTTGGTGGAACTTGATAATGTAAATGTATAGAAGGCATATCATAGTGACATAAAGAATTATGAAAAAACATATTTCTAACATTATAATTTTGTTTTTGTTCATTCTGAGTAAGTAATCAAATTTGAAAAAATCTCTATATGTACTGGTACCTTCACTTGCTTGAGATATGGATAACCTTTCTTGGGGATTTTGGGCAGAAGCCTCATTTTCAAACTGGGTAATCTCACTCCTGTTTTGTGTAGCCTCACTCCGATCTGTGCTTTCTGATACAGTATCCTCTTGAGTAGAAGAAACTGGAGCATTCCCAGACAATACTTCTCTGCATATTCTCTCCAACTTTTCAAATGTTTTTCGTCTTCCAATATTTCTTAGTTTTTCTTGTAATTGTTTACTCATCCCAGTCTTTTTTCTGGCTCCCCCTTGTGATGTTACTGTTGTATCTACTGAAGAAGCAGCATCTTCAGAATGTCTGGAAATTCCACTTGTTCCAGGTACTTCATCATCACCATGCACACTTAAAGCATTGTTTTCTTCCACTTCTGCAGGTTTAACTTTCTCATTTCCAATACTAGAACTAATAGTTACATTTGCAACATTTTGATCTGATTTAATAATACTTGTATCTAATGAGCAAGTTGCTCCTTCCTCTTGATCCACCATTACAACTTTTGGGGTTAAATCACTGACACTTATATCCTGTTTACTAGTGTCTCTATCATCTAAAACAGTAATATCACCATCCTGAGTACTTTCAGTAATATGAACAACTGATTCACACTGAGACAGATGTACATCTGCATCACAGTTAAATGAATTTGATAGATCTTCATTCAAACTTAGATTTTCATTGATACTTTGACCACAAGCCATAACTTCATTAGATATAGTATTTCCATCCTCACTTACTCCTTCAGTCGATACAGCCGGTACAGTAAGTGTTTGACCTTGGTTACTGGTAGAATCTGCTCGAGTTAGGTGCTGCTGTTGTGCAGTCTCTCTGACTAAGGGTTGTAAGGAAGCATCCTCTACACTACGCTGCAGCATTCCAGCCTCTAGATTCTCAAATCTGGCAAAACCAAGACGTATAGTACTACTAGTGGTGCCCTCCGTGGAATAATGTAGACTTATTACTGGCTCCAGTGGTGATATCGCATCATTAGGTACCACAGCTACACCTCGACTGTCTGTTGGTGGAGTCTGCACTAATCCAGGTGGATTGGAAGCATTAGTAACAGAATGACAGGAATTTTGGATTTCGTGATCTGATGAAGGATTTGTGATTTGAGTGGTGGAAACATCTGCATTCATAGACAATTCTTCATTATTACTGGGATATACAGGAATATTTTGTTGAGCTATACTTGAACTATCAAATGGCTTTGTATTATCCTCGACAGTTGATGTTACTGTTTCTAAACTTTCCATTCTTTCTACAAATAACAAATCATCATACTTTTCAACAGTATCGATTATAATATCAACCATTTTTAATTCTGTAAAACAGAAATTGTAATAATTATGGAAGTTTAATTTTATAAGTGATACAGAGAGCATGAGTGGTCTAAAGGAGTCAAGAAATACCTGTATTGTCTTACAGTGTACTAAAATAAGCAACTATGGGTACTTAATTGATGAATGCAACTGAAGAACTGGATCAACCAACCAACAGTACAAGCCTTTAGATATGTATGTGGTTCCTGAGGTGACTTGAGAACACAGGTGATTCCATACAAAACACCGAAAAATAAAGCTCTTTGTGATTGTCTGATAAGATAAAACTGACAATTTCAACGTTCAACCCTGATGTTAAACCACTATAAATAAGGAAATAAACTGTTAAATTTAAAAATGAAGTTTCAGAATAAAATTAACGGACATGATATCTTTAAGCTTGTGAGCATTATTAAACCTTAATCTATCTAGGTGTATTGTATATAATATGGTAAGCATATAGAAAATGAATTCTTTTGTAACAAAATAGAGGTATCAGTTATACCAGGGTCTGTAATGGATGACTTTTGACTGTTACTACCCTCTTCTACTTCTGCTGGAGCCACTGATTCTGCCTCCATTTCCTCATTTTCACCAGTAGCCTCTGTTTCTGAAGTTTCAGATGACATAACTCTCTCTAGTGTTCCCTGTCTTCGTAAATTACCATCCAACCATCGAGTTAGCATATCCGACATTCTCTGCATTATAGTGGAATGAGAACTACCTCGTTCTTGACCTTCACCTACAAAATCTTACAAATGTTAATCTACAGGTAAGAAATAAATACCTTATGATAACTAAAATTTTGTGTGAACTTGACTAAGAGATAACTATTTTCTTTTAACAATGAGATAACTCTATAAGTTACATTAATACATTGATCACTTTCTTCACTTTATCGAGTCAAAAAATTCTTTTTGCATTTTCTTGAGACATGTTGTACCATACTAATGCTTAATGAAATAATGAACTTGCTTGATAATATTTTGTACATGTTAAACACTGCAACTGTACATTACTACATGTGAAATCCTATGTTTTCTATGATAGATGTTACAAGTATAAAGATTTAATATCAAATACAAATTAATTCAATATCACTTATTTGTATATGTAATACATTGTATAAATACTTAATCGTTTATAGGATAATGCCATATTGTCATGATATGAAAATATTACCAAAAGGCAAAACATTGTGATATCTACTTTACAACACAGAAAATGCCATATAAGGACTTTTCATTACATCAGTCTGTATTTCTTTCCCTTTAACTCATGAAAAGATTATTTACAAAAATTCAAATTTTAATTGCAATACATTATTCACAAGCGACATTACTGATTCTGCATTGTTTTAATTGTAAAATATTATATGGAAATAACTATTTATCTTATTTTCTTACAGTATGTCAAAATCAAATAATAACAATACCTACATGTATTAAATATCTTTTCCATAACATTTCTTAAAGAGGAATTACTTCTTTTTGTTTGTATCACAAGCATAATACCATTACCTGATTCAACAGATCTCCGTTCACTCTCAGGTCTAGCATTGGGACCAGTATCAGACCAATCACCCCTCAATCTCAGTCTCTTAACAGGGGGCTGACGAGAGCTATCTCCTACTGCTGTGGGATCCAGGAGGGATGTAAGTCCCTCAGACTGAGACTGTATTGAGGAGGAGGTTCTAGAGGAGGCACCTAATGAGGAGCCAGAGGGAAGGTTAGGATGAGGTTCCTCTCCAACTAGAGATTCCTCCTTGGAATGAGACTTTCTGGATGAAGCTGAAGAAGAAACAGCTTCTGTAGGTGAAATTTCCTTAGACGATATTCCATCTTGAGTGGTATCAATGTTATGTTTAGAAAAAGAATTTGATGATGAGGATTTTTTTAAGTCTTTAAGAGATATATCACTTCTTTCAACTTGAGATTCACGACTCCCTGATATAACTGTCTGGTTATTGTTTGCTTTCACTGTACTGGTAGAGTCAGCACTTGTAGATGATTGAGATTCACTTGTCTTTTCTGCCTCACATTTATCTTCAGTCAATGTTTTAATACTTTTTACACTCCCAGTGGATGACGACTGCTTACATTCAGTGGAGTTGAAACAATCTCTTTCTTTTCTTCCTGTGAATTTCAGTTTTGATGAAGAATAGTCTGCACTTTTCTGAATTAAATAAAGGCTGATGTGGGTTATGCATTCAAAACTCAATTAGTGATAGATCACTGATAAGCATATTTGATTGCTAAAGGTTATTTTAATTATAAAACTGACAATCATAAAGTGCCCTACTTTTTAACCTAGACCTTTGATTTTGACTCTGGAATCTAAAAGCTCATTTTTCCCATCATTCTGCATTTGTGAAATATAAAACCTGTAGGTTACAAACCTTCACAGTTATCACATCACAACCATTGTGTTGAGTCAGCATACATACAGACAGACAATGTGGTTCCTACATGGCATAATTATTATATGGAAAAGATTGGTTTGAGAAAGACTGGGCCAGGTATCTCAGTAATAGAGCATTCACATATTTGTAGATGACAATGGGTTCGAGTCCCAGTCTGGCATTCCCCTTTTGATTATAGAATTGAAGATTCTAACCATTCTCATCAGTTAGCAATGTTTAGACTTAATTAAGAGGACTTGGGTTTGTGAAGTTAAGGGAAAACTTCAATTATGCAGAGAAGGAATATAGCAGTGTAAGTCATCTGCCAGGTAGCTCAGTGGCACAGCATCCATGTACTTCAAAAAGAACTAAGGTTCTGAACCCAAAGCTTAAAGGTCATGGGAAACTTAAATTATACAAATTTATGTTTTTGCTGAAAATAATTGCTCATTCTGGAGATATTGATATTTGAACATAAATGTAAATGTGTGTTGCTTCAGCAAGTCTCGCGGATTTTCGTGACTGTGATCGCTATGACATTATATTAAGTCAATTACCATAAGAGCTGTATTCACAATCTGAATGTTACATGGAGAAATGTTGTGCTTGACCTAATGTGACGTCACAACTTTTTATTTCTGTGGTGGCATTTAACTCTGTATTTACTCTTAATTACTAACTTATAAATGCAATCATGCCTATATGATACAGTAGAAAAATCTGTTTTTAAGCAAGAAGGTTAATTTTCCAAGTATCACTATTTTTTATAATAACAATTTATGTTTCCCATGACCTTTAATCACCACACCTCATGATGTTGACTGTAGTATAAATAGCATTATTAAAGATCACAGATGAAGCAAAACTTTACTCAAACTTGCCAATACATGTACATAAATTTGTTATTTCTTTATATCTGACTTACTGGGAATGATTTCTCAAGCATTTTTGTCTTTGACACCTACAATTAAGAAAACAAGATAACATGGCAATACACATACTCTCTAAATATGAATATAATTATACTTTAAAGAAATCAAATTACAAAAGAAGCTGTTATCAATTCAACTATTACCAGTCTTATGCCACCGTTTCTTATGTTCTAAGATAAATGACACAGGCTGTTGATGTAATTCCTGATAAAAGCATGTGTTAATTCAGAGGCAGCCCAACCCTTATGAATAAGGTGTTAATTATGGATTGTCTATATAAGTGTTTCAATCAGTGATAGCTGACTTCATATCTTAAACTACCTTTCAGGAGAACATATAATTTCATTCATTTAAACGAAGTGAATTAGAATGAAATTAATTTCTTCTAGTTTCGAGATTATTATACAGTCATTTTATTTTCCTGTCAAGCATGAGAGTTGTTCTAGGTTGGTTCGTTCGACATGTAAACGCTCTGTCGTACACACGTCTATAACAATTTCTGCTAAATTTTTATTTAATTTTCATGAAAAGTTTTATCATGCTTAGAATTTTTTGATTACAACTAATTTCAGTTTTAAAATGGTTCAAACTATTAATTTATTTATAAGGATTATATGTTTTTGGGAGATTTGCTGTGATGCAATAATCTATTTACTTGTCATTTTGAAATGTTTTGTTATTTGTATCAGGGTGTTTAAAATGTTTTTAAAATCTTTATGACGGTACTGAAATGATTATATATATATATATATATAAAAAAAAAAAAAATGTATAACTTACAGTATTAACATCTTGACATTGCGTTTTGCATATCCTAATTTGGAATTATCTTGTTTGTAATAAATCAATGAATTGGAATTTATCTTTCATCTTGTTTTTCATTGATTTATTATAATCAATAGAGAGAGTTGGAGAACTTTTAATATATATGACTTATGGCAATTTGGATAAAGAGATGGGGAAAAAGATGCCTGTTTAAGACAGGTGCTTGCTTGGTACAGATGGTCATTAGCACAGGTTTGATTATACATTCCAAAATTAAGAGGGAAAATATGTAACTCATATAGAGACTATGAAGAATAGAGATGTTTTCCACTTTTACATATGAAGATTACACTCTGTGTATATCCAAAACAGTGTTTTCATTCATTGAGTGTTTTAATCAATTCTCTGTAGATATTCATTTTATTCACTCTTTGTTTATTCAATAATCATTCTTTGATGTTTAATGAATATCAGATATATGTAAGTAACTGAGTTAAAGAATAAACGTCAGCCTGCGTTTCATTCCCTTCACTCTTTCTCCTCGGATTCTTCACTACAGTTATTGATGTTATCCTGACAGTTTTATTGTCTACACTGAATTAAATCCATGCATGTAAGTCTGTATGATAACAGTACAGACAGCTCTAATAGGAACTTGTACATGCATGCTATGGTGGTCTGCAACCCACTTCTCAGACAATAATGTTATATTCTCAGATGTGATGTCAACTTGTCAGGTAATAATGTCAGTTTGTCAAATAATTATGTTGACAAGTCAGATGTTACATTCACCGATAGAACAACAACTACATACTCCCTAATTTCTCAGGGAGCATAAAAATTTTAGATATTATATCATAAACACAGGCTTAATCCATATTCACAGCACAGTCACAAAAGCATAAAATTGGTCACTTTTGGTGCTTCACTCACCCACACTTGTGTATATACTTTTAGTTATATTGCCTTTTTCTATAACATCTTGGCTTTTGATATTATGCACTGAAATTTCCTCGACTACAGTATTATACTGTAAGACAGTATCACAAAAAATACTTAAAAATGACAACGTGTAGTTTCATTTCCAGTTTTGGATTATCACCAGGTACCTTATGCACTGCAAGGCAAGTTGACCAACTTCTACATCACCACAGCAACTCCCCCTCCTCTTGTAAATATGATTTTAAGTGACTTATACTCTATATGTACACAGTGGGAAATGCCCCCCTCCTCTTGAATTTGGTGACCTTAAAATTGTGCAATTTCACTTCCATTGACCACCTAAGTCAGTACTGTAACTGCTATGTAATCAAAGCTTTAAGTCAAGTTATTCATGTCCTACTCATAACTTGTTATTCTCGTGTACCTGTAGGGGATTTGTCATACAGCTGAGTCAGATCTGATTTTATAATAAATTAAACTCAGTTGCATCTCAAAATCCACCATCATCTCTTCACTTTTTTCACATCCATTACTTCTAGTAAACAGTACTGATGCATCTACAGGTATAAAATTATTTTGAAAGGGACTGTAACCTGTCATGATTTCTTTTCAGCCAGGAAAGGGGTGAGGTTGGGATTGAAGTCCTAAACCTGGCCAAAATGATCCGGTGATGTCTAGCAGATGTCCGAGTATCAGATTCATAATAGTCTACAGAACTTCACACAACGTGAACTATGTCAAATGTTCCTGTTTCATTTGTTAATAAAATTTAGAACTTAAGAATATTCAAACCAGGTCTTTCACTTGTAAAATAAATTCAGTACTAATACAGTAAGCACTGGGATGTTCATAGTGAGCTGTGAGCAAGGGCAATCTTGTTTCCAGTATTATTATTATACAAAATTTTGAATTTCTGTGCCAAAAATTGCTGCAAAAAAGGAGTTATACTTCAAAATCACTCGTCACAAGATCTAGCCTCTCCTTTGCACAATAGTAAGACAGGTTGGACACTGCCGTAAACATGAAAGTATTTTGTGATGTACCTTAGTGTTGAAGAGATAGATATATTCAGATGAGTAGCTCACAAGCACATCCTCTCCACTAGGACTGTATGCAAGGGAAGTAATCCTATAAGCCCTATTGGACAGGGTTGATGCAGCAAATCGACACAGCATTCCTGTTATACCTTTACCAGTATAATGCCCTGTGTGAACAAAATATTGGTTACAGTGATTCCAGACTATTCATTTGAGAATACATCAGCATTCTTATGGTACTTCATTTTGTAAATATTCAAAATGGGAAAGAAATACATGCTGCACTTATAAAATAAATAATGTAAATAGCATAGAGAAACAGAATAGTATAAGAATGATTAATTACTGACCTTCTGATTATTAGTGTTTAACACTTAAAGTACATAGATTTCTCAAGGTGGCAGTCATGTGGAATTATATAACCTATGTATTAAACCCTGCATTGGGTAAGATGAGTAGATCATTCCTGTATGGTTTTATTGATACAAATATCCTTAGGTTTGAAAAAATATAGTTTGAAGAATTTCAAGATGGCATGACAGCTGAACTGTCTATGCTATAGTGATTCTTTACTAGTATCATTGTACATCATGCAATAATCACTCCTGTAAAACTTTATCAAAAAGCAACAAGATGGAGTGAAAAACACAATTAGAACATTTTCATGATGATTTCTCTGATAATACATGTATTTGATTATGTAACTCCTTTTATAAATTTGACTTTATCAAGCATTATAAGCTTAACTTTCATGTAAAACTCACCACCAAAGTGTGAAAAAGAATTGCACATAAAACAACATGTATATAAAATGTGACCAAACCTTACATATGTCCCAATATCAAGGGGCAGCAATCAAATCTCATAAGTACATGCTTAAAAACTGAGACAGTAAGTTCAGTTTTGTAAGGAATGGTTTTAGTGGTATAGCGTTCACAATCACTTCATAATGCCTGGATGGACAATGAAGTTTACAATGAGGAATAATTTTAGTGGCATAGTGTTCAAAATCACTTCATAATGCTGGGATGGACAATGAGGTTCACAATGAGGAATAGTTTAGTGGCATAGTTTCACAATCACTTCATTATGCCTGAATGGACACTGACGTTCACAAGTATCAACCAGTAAGATAAATGATAAGAATGAACACTTTACCAGTGGCTCTAGTACCCAGCATTCGCCGGTCGTAAATCCGCACCGAACTATCAGAACATGCTATGGCTAACTCATACGGTACTATAGGATTAACAGCAATGGATGTCACAGCACGTCTACAGTTAATTAACACATCCTAGATACAAGAATTGAAGCATAATTAATTCTCACGAAGAAATCTTCTCTAAATGATTTTTAAAGAATGACCAAATGAGAAACATAACACAACATTGAAAAATATGAAATTGTTATACTTTTCACATTTGTTTGTTATTTTGTTTATTGTTTTATGTCACATACAGATCACTGAACTGGAACCATATCTGACTGATACAGTATACAGACATTCTTACCTTTACAACAGACCAACGTACAGCACTCATGTATCTTTTATGTGTCAAAGTCCACCATATTATGGCCCTAAGTGTCTACCATCTCATCTCAAAGATAAGACATTTAGTAGTTCCCAGAATGGCTTAAACCTAGGACCTATCACTTTTGTGCCAAGCACTTTACCAGCTGAACTATGCTCACTACTTAACAATGTGTCTAATAACAAGCATTCTGAAAGTATTGCTAAAGCAATACATGGCCCTAATGACCCTCCAACAGAGGCAGAAACTTGTATTATTGTAATTAGAGTAAAGGTCATTGTTAAATTGACAAGGTCATTGACTATCGAGTCATTTTGAATGGGTTAAGAAAAATCTAAGTATAAAGGTGAAATATGAAGTCTCCATTAACTTTTAGTGCGGCAATTGCATGTAAGTGTAGAGATGTCTGAATAACAGGAACAATTAAAGCTGATTAAATTCAGGTCAAATATTAAAAGGTAATTTTGAGGTGATGTAGCTAGAATAAAAAAATACATTTGGCCCTACTGATAATAGCCACAGGACATGGCCCTATTTTACTTTTGACGGTAAGTCCATGATTCTCTACTTTGTGTATAAATGCAATTTTGATAAATGGATCAGCCAGCAAGAATTAGTGCATTCCAGCATCAAATGGTATATATGTCATAAAAAAATCAACATTAAGCAAACCCCTGGCACATTACTTTACCTTCAGTCTGTCGCTACACTGTCTTTTCTACAGTCTGTGTAAATCAGTTGGTTTGTTTTCATGTAGTCTGAATCAGCCACACATTTGATTCTGCCCACAAGATGCAATCACACAAACATTTGGATGATTCAGACTACATATAAACAAATATACATAGATATTTACTCCTTTTCCTGCTGGAATACACAAAATCTTCCCAGCCAATCCATTTAACAAAATTGCAAGTTTAGGCAACATAAAAAATTGTGAACCTATTGTCAAAATAGGGCCACAACTTACAGCCATACTGAAAAAGCAAAATGCAAAGGGCAAAAGGGAAAAGTCGTGATACCTAGACATACCAGTCGTAGGTCAAAAATAAATAATTCATCAACAAATGTAGAATAGAACATTCAACTGCTTAACTGATGTTTATCAGATAAAAGATATGGTCATGATACAACTTTCGGTTATAAGGAACATTTGTGCAAAGTTTGATGGAAATCCATTCACATTTGGCTAGGCTTAGAGATATGACTTCAGGTCAACTACATGACAGTAAGGAATATTTGTGCAACATTAGATGGAAATTCATCCAAAGACAGCTGAATTAGGGAGCAGAATGGAACATCAGCCACATTAAGATAATGATGTTGAAATAAGGGATATGACCTTGGTTCAAGGTCATGACACCTTTATAGGTCGTAAGGAACTTTCTAGTTATTAGTTACATTTATGTGAATTTTGATGGAAATGGAATGGAATGGGCCACATTTAGCAGGTTACCTTGAAATAAGATATATGACCTTAGCAAGGTGGAAGGAGACTAATAACCAACATAAATGCACCAAGTCATCATACATATATTAGTTAACCATGAAGTAAAACAACTATGTTAATTGTTCCATTATTTTACATATGTTAATTAAAATGTAACTAGAATAGCCCTTAGGGGACAAATACCCACACCAAAAAGTCTGCTACTCTCAAAGGAATACATATTGACATTTTCAATGAATCATTGACTTTGACCTTGAAGACATGATCAGGGATTAAGCTCACATTCTTATGCAATTGATCACAAATTTTAGAGCTGCATCTTTTTTGGAGCAGACTTTAATTTTGTAAGTTCACCTGGAACCTGGAAGTACAATCTTGGGTCAAGGTCATAACACAACTTAGCATCATGGATAATAGTTGTGTGAAGTATCAACTTGATCAAAACCAGCTTATAGATACATAGATGTAAGAATTTCAATCAAAATGTCACCACAATCTAGACAGATACAAGAATTCCAGTCAAATGTCACCATGATCTAGACTTTGGTGATATGACCTTTGGCTAAGGTCATGGCATACCCTTACTTCATGGGTAACAACTGTATGTAGTAATGACTTCATCAAAGCAAGTATTATAAATTTTATGGGTCAAATTAGAATTACAGTCAAAGTCTTTCTGTGACCTTGACCATAGATATAAGTCCTTGTGTTAACACCTTGCCATATCCTTATCTCAAGAACCACTGTGTGAAGTATCAACTTGATAAAAAGAACACACACAAATTTAATGTGACGGATAAACTCAGATGGACAGACAAACAAATGGATGAACAAACAGATGGTGTTTCAAATATATGACTCACATTAATATGCTGATGGGGAAGAGGGTAAGAATATTGAAGTATATATTTTTAACGGAGAATGTATAACAAACCTCCCTGCAATCCTCCTTCAAACAAGACATTTTGGTACGGAGATCAAACCACCTTACTGTACCGTCTTCACCACATGTTAAGAAGTTCCAAGATTCGTTAGGAATGACTATAACCTGTAGGAAATGCAATCAATTAACCATTTACCATTTTTCACTATAAAATTCACTAAGATTGACATTATATGGTGATGTCTATGCACTCAGAATAGGACTGCTACAATTACATATCTCATAAAAGCTGAAAAACATTTCTCACCTCGTAAGTCGTACCAAAGTGACAATCAAACTGACATGCTCCCTGCATGTCTTCACGCTCAATATCTGTGAAGTATATCTTGCCATCTCCTGAACAGCTTACAATCTACAGAGAAAGTATACTGCCAAATGTATATATTACTATTTACTATACTGCTTGTTTAAGTCCCTATCTATTTTTTCTTTCTTGTACCAAACATAGTGGCCTTGTTTACAGAGGAGTACACAGCCTTGTGCTTGAACTCACTATGGTTCTGTTAAGTATGAGTTTGTATCCTACATGGATTAAGATGGTATTCTGCCAGTGTATATGCTGAAAATCAGATGTTTTCCTTGGGTGCTTCAGTTTTTTAAACCACTAAACACAGCAAAGAACTATAATGGTAAACACAGCAAAACATTTTATGGACCATTGGAGAGAATAATGTGATGTTAAATATGGCCAGACACTACATGGGTAGAAGAGTGTGCAAAATTCTACAAGGGAGGAATATTACGATGTTAAATAGATCCAGACATTATATGGAGAGAATATGATATGGAGAAAACAATATGATGTTAAACACAGCCAGACACTATATGGGTATAATGACATAATTTAAAACACCGCCAAACACCAAATGGAGAGAATATGATGTAAAAACATTGATACATTGATTGATTGATTGATTTTTGTTTAACGTCACACCACGAATATTTCACGTAGGTATATGGTGACGGCATCTGCCTAATGCGGGGCATACAAATTTTGACCTTTGCAATGGACCCACCCAAAGCAGTAAGGGATCTTTAACATGCCATGCATACCACGACACTGGGCCTCGGTTTTTACTGTCTCCTCCGAAAGACAGGACACCGGCATGACCAGAGCGAGACTCGAACCCTGGCCTCCTGATCAGGAGTCTGACGCGATACCACTGGGCCACGCCGGCTTCACATTGATACACTATATGGGTTGAATGATATGATGTAAACACATCTAGATACTACATGGAGATAAAAATATGATGTAAACACATCCATACTTTATCATGTGTTGAATAACATGATGTAAACACAACCAGATACTATATGTGTAGAATGACATGATGTAAACACAACCAGATACTATATGTGTAGAATAACATGATGTAAACACAACCAGATACTATATGTGTAGAATAACATGATGTAAACACAACCAGATACTATATGTGTAGAATAACATGATGTAAACACAACCAGATACTATATGTGTAGAATAACATGATGTAAACACAACCAGATACTATATGTGTAGAACAATATGATGTATACACATCCAGATACTATATGTGTAGAATAATATGATGTATACACATCCAGATACTATGTGGGAAGAATAATGCAATTTTAAACACATTCTGACATTACATGGGTAGAATGATATGAACGAACATTTAGAACAAACATCAAACAAACTTGTATATGCATATGTTAATACATGTGTATTTAAGATATTGACTTTTATACATTCTTAATAACCCTTTGTATGTACTTTGAAAACAAGAATTACAAACAAATATTGATGATCAGACAGATGGTAGGACAAATGGCAAGGTAGACCATCACCATTAGACTGGTTGATAAATCGTTTGTTTGAATATTGTTTTACGTCACACCAATATTATTGCACTTATATGGTGACAGCATCTGCCGAATGCAATGCACTGAAATTTATATGCATACAATAGACCCATCCGAGGTAGTGAAGGATCATTTACATGTCACATCTACTGAAAAGCCACCTGAGGGAATTGAAACTGGAACCTCTTGGTCAAAAACCGATCACCTAACTTACTGAGCTTCAACAGCTTGGCAATCTGATTAAAACCATATCTTTATTCCGCTTCTCTGTTTGTCGCATTGCGGATAAAGATCTGGTGAAACCCCATGAGAGGTCATGTTCTGGTGAACTCTGATTTTCAGCCAATCGGTGGATCGGCTACAAATGCCCTGGTATGAAATTAAAATCCCCAGTGTGCATGACCTACAAGGTAGTTTCTGAACAGTGTTTGTAACATGTTACGTTACTTTCACATGCCTAGCCGAGTCATTGATTGGCTACGGGAAATAACAGTTTCAGTGACTGAAACGTCATCAGAGTTCATTAGAACATGACTTATTACGGGTTTTTGCCAGATCTTTATTTGCAATGGGACAAACAGAGAAGCAGAATAAAGATATGGTTTTAATCAGACTGCCAGCTTGGCTGCTAGATAGAATCTATCAATTATAGTGGATGTAAATTGCTCAAATTGAATTTATAACACTACAGAAATTAAGTAAAAAGTGATGCCTCGTTAATTTGGACAAGTTTGTTCCTAGCGAATATTTTTTGGGTAAACAGATTTCTGGATCATTATATTCATGTGTTTGTCAAGAGTCTTACTTCCAAATGTTTGTATATATATATGTGTATAGTGTTGTCAGGAGTGTATGTAGGTTTATATATATAAAAAGACAGTTCTTGATAAACATATGCAGATTATTTTTATGCATCACAGTCCCAAACATGTTTTCTATCAATAAACATTTTTCAAACTCTAAAGCGATTTTATCCTCAAATTAGTAAAGAAAAGAGAAAACAGAAGACATCTGATAAAGTTGTAGGACACAAATCACCATGGACATCCCTTTTGATTTGTGATCAGTGTCCTAATGTCCTAAAGTTTTGACACCTGCCTATGAAACACCTCATGTGTAACTAACCTTACAGCTATAAGGGTTATAAAACAGAGCATTTATCTACTACCAATTGATACATAAAATTACAAGAAATATCTGAAAGTATGATCCATACAAATGATGATCAAGATTTACTTCTACTGATTTAATATTTAGTGTGATGTAAAGAAGAAACAAGCAAACAAATACCCAGCAAATGTAATTTTACTTTCAAACTGTTCAGCAGTGTAAGGGTAAAAACAGCAAATTACTTTTATCTCCTTTGTGAGTCTGTACTGACCTATTATTAAGCAATCATCAATGACAGCTAATGTGTCACTGGACTATACCCTAAGCTGTGTATTGATACATGGCAGGTACTTAAAGGTATTATACCTCACTCAAGAGACCAGATAAATGCAGTGTTGACATGTTAAATTAAGGTGTTAAATGGCATGGCTTCATCAATTAAGTAAAAAGATTAATTTGCTACAGTTGTGCTCAGGAGGTAGTAAATTTATCTGAATTAACTGGTCGATTTTAAGGTAATTCTGGAAATCTGTTATCTATGTTATCGAAATTTTTTCAGATCCGGAACACAGATTTCCAGATTATCAGTACAAATAGCATTGGGGAAATCTGTTCTCATTATTTTTGCCTGAATAAGTGGATTCTTCAGATTACCTTTGTCCAGATTAACGAAGCATCACTGTTTATGTGCATGGAAACCCCTGACTGACTGAAAAAGTAAAAGATAAGACATTTGTTCACCCTGACATACTTACATGTTTATCTCCTGAAAAAGGCATATACTTGGCACTGAATATATTGGCCCTATGCCCTGATCTGATCTTCACAAGTTTCTGTAAAGTTAATGACAATTTTTTCATGAAAAAAAAAATTAGAAATATTCTGTACATAATGCATATGCATTATGAAATTTAATAAAATAAAACCACAAGTATTTAGATAGATAAATTGAATATATTACATAACATCCATTAACATTAACTAGATAGGTAACTAACTAGATATCCCCAACCACAACTCTTCAGGAATAAATTTGTAAAACATTTTTAAAGACCTTAACCAGAGCCATAAACTGATAAAATACTTAGGTCATGATTTCATATTCTTCTATTCAATAATGAATTAATAACTGGGATTTAGATTTTATTTAGTTTTATTCTATCCATAAATAGAAATAAACCATTCTGCATGAGAATTTATTTGAACGTTTGATGATGGGATACATTAAAATGAAATAATTGACTTCAGTATTTTCTCAATTCATGGTGCCAGACTCTACTTGCAGAGATATATAAATAAGTGAATATATATAAGTAAGAAAAAATACAAAGGGCAAACCTTCTGATTGAATGGATCAGAGATAACAAGATGTTGATCATCGGACCCCGACAGGATCTGTTGACCAGAGCTGTTCCAACATATTGTATTCACCTGTAAAAATTTTTATTGTCAACTGGGAGTTCATAAATGATTTTTCTTTGACTAAATGAAAAAGAAGAGAAGGAAACTTAAAAGAAAGAAAATGCAAACATAATTCTTTCAGTTTTATAAATGAGAATTTGAAATTCAACATTATTTAAAGGGCAAGCAGTCTAGTGGTATTGCACGGGACATCACATTTATTATCCAGAAACCAGTAACTAAAATATATTTTTACCAGTACACATCTTGAACTGATCTTTGACATATTGACTTAAAAATCAATAGACACCTTCTCCTTTTAATAAATATCCATATATCCAAATTTGCTTTGAATAAGCATAGAATGCAAAGAACTTTAGCTGTCATCAGGAAATCAACTGTGTGACAGATGGACGGAAAAGCTGAAAGAAACTGAATGACAGACAAAGCAAACACTTAATGCCTCGTCCATGCCTATGGTGAGGGCATAAATACATATTTTACTCCAAACTTTTCCCCAAAAAGACGTAAGTCTACATCACACACTTATAACTTATACATGTACATTAATAATATACGTGTAGTATTACACCAGGTAACTTACACATCCTGTATGGGCCTCTAATCTGCAGTCCAACTTCAATCTCTGTACAAAGTCATAATTTCCTGGAATTCAAAAAACAGATTTGTAAAAAATCCTCTGAATTTGGAGATATCTTTAATTCTCAATGATGGATGACACCAAAACCAAACAATCATCTATATGATTTTTTTTATTTAGTTGTGACATTCAGACTCATCAAAGCAGAAAGCCAAGGTGGTGGAATATCCATGTGATCAGTAGTAAATCAGGGTCTTGATCAATCATGTGGTCAACAATAAATCAGGGTTTCAATCAGTCATGTGGTCAGTAGCAGGTCAGCAATGTGTTCTGCAAAAGGTCAGGGCTTCAATCAGTCATGAGGTCAGCAATAGATCAGGGTTTCAATCAGTAATATGGTCAGCAGTACCGGAATGTCAGAGTTTCAATCAAGTATGTAGTCAGCAGTATGTCAGGGTCTCAATCAGCCATGTAGTCAGCAGTAGGTCAGGGTTTCAATCAGGCATATAGTCAGCAGTTTGTCAAAGCCAGCAATCAGTCACGTAATCAGCAGTAGGTCAGGGTTTTAATCAGTCATGTAGTCGGCAGTAGGTCAGGGTTTCAATCAGTCATGTAGTCAGCAGTAAGTCAGGGTTTCAATCAGTCATGTAGTCAGCAGTAAGTCAGGGTTTTAATCAGGCATGTAGTCAGCAGTAGATCATGGTTTCAATCAGGCATGTAGTCAGCAGTAGGTCAGGGTTTCAATCAGGCATGTAGTCAGCAATGGGTCAGGGTTTCAATCAGGCATGTAGTCAGCAGTAGGTCAGGGTCTCAATCAGTCTTGTAATCAGCAGTAGGTCAGGGTCTCAATCAGTCATGTAGTCAGCAGTAGGTCAGGGTCTCAATTAGTCATGTAGTCAGCAGTAGGTCAGGGTTTCAATCAGGCATGTAGTCAGCAATGGGTCAAGGTTTCAATCAGGCATGTAGTCAGCAGTAGATCAGGGTCTCAATCAGTCATGTAATCAGCAGTAGGTCAGGGTCTCAATTAGTCATGTAGTCAGCAGTAGGTCAGGGTTTCAATCAGGCATGTAGTCAGCAATGGATCGGGGTTTCAATCAGGCATGTAGTCAGCAGTAGATCAGGGTCTCAATCAGTCATGTAATCAGCAGTAGGTCAGGGTCTCAATTAGTCATGTAGTCAGTAGTAGGTCAGGGCTTCAATCAGGCATGTAGTCAGCAATGGGTCAAGGTTTCAATCAGGCATGTAGTCAGCAGTAGGTCAGGGTCTCAATCAGTCATGTAATTAGCAGTAGGTCAGGGTCTCAATCAGGCATGTAGTCAGCAGTAGCACAGAGTCACAATAAGCCATGTGGTCAGAAGTCAGTTATTCAGGGTTTCAGTCAGTCATGTGGTCAGCAGAGGGTCAGGTTTTCATTCAGGCATACAGTCAGCAGTTTGTCAAAGCCAGCAATCAGTCACGTAATCAGCAGTAGGTCAGGGTTTTAATCAGTCATGTAGTCGGCAGTAGGTCAGGGTTTCAATCAGTCATGTAGTCAGCAGTAAGTCAGGGTTTCAATCAGTCATGTAGTCAGTAGTAAGTCAGGGTTTTAATCAGTCATGTAGTCAGCAGTAGGTCAGGGTTTCAATCAGGCATGTAGTCAGCAGTAAGTCAGGGTTTCAATCAGTCATGTAGTCAGCAGTAGGTCAGGGTTTTAATCAGTCATGTAGTCAGTAGGAGGTCATGGTTTCAATCAGGCATGTAGTCAGCAGTAAGTCAGGGTTTCAATCAGTCATGTAGTTAGCAGTAGGTCAGGGTTTTAATCAGTCATGTAGTCAACAGGAGGTTAGGGTTTCAATCAGGCATGTAGTCAGCAGTAGGTCAGGGTTTCAATCAGTCATGTAGTCAGCAGTAGATCATGGTTTCAATCAGGCATGTAGTCAGCAATGGGTCAGGGTTTCAATCAGGCATGTAGTCAGCAGTAGATCATGGTTTCAATCTGGCATGTAGTCAGCAGTAGGTCAGGGTTTCAATCAGGCATGTAGTCAACAGTAGGTCAGAGTTTCAATCAGGCATGTAGTCAGCAATGGGTCAGGGTTTCAATCAGGCATGTAGTCAGCAGTAGGTCAGGGTCTCAATCAGTCATGTAATCAGCAGTCGGTCAGGGTCTCAATCAGTCATGTAGTCAGCAGTAGGTCAGGGTTTCAATCAGGCATGTAGTCAGCAGTAGCTCAGGGTCTCAATCAGTCTTGTAATCAGCAGTAGGTCAGGGTCTCAATCAGTCATGTAGTCAGCAGTAGGTCAGGGTCTCAATCAGTCATGTAGTCAGCAGTAGGTCAGGGTCTCAATTAGTCATGTAGTCAGCAGTAGGTCAGGGTTTCAATCAGGCATGTAGTCAGCAATGGGTCAAGGTTTCAATCAGGCATGTAGTCAGCAGTAGATCAGGGTCTCAATCAGTCATGTAATCAGCAGTCGGTCAGGGTCTCAATCAGTCATGTAGTCAGCAGTAGGTCAGGGTCTCAATCAGTCTTGTAATCAGCAGTAGGTCAGGGTCTCAATCAGTCATGTAGTCAGCAGTAGGTCAGGGTCTCAATTAGTCATGTAGTCAGCAGTAGGTCAGGGTTTCAAACAGGCATGTAGTCAGCAATGGGTCAGGGTTTCAATCAGGCATGTAGTCAGCAGTAGGTCAGGGTCTCAATCAGTCATGTAGTCAGCAGTAGGTCAGGGTCTCAATCAGTCATGTAATTAGCAGTAGGTCAGGGTCTCAATCAGGCATGTAGTCAGCAGTAGCACAGAGTCACAATAAGCCATGTGGTCAGAAGTCAGTTATTCAGGGTTTCAGTCAGTCATGTGGTCAGCAGAAGGTCAGGGTTTCATTCAGGCATATAGTCAGCAGTTTGTCAAAGCCAGCAATCAGTCACGTAATCAGCAGTAGGTCAGGGTTTTAATCAGTCATGTAGTCAGCAGTAGGTCAGGGTTTCAATCAGGCATGTAGTCAGCAGTAAGTCAGGGTTTCAATCAGTCATGTAGTCAGCAGTAGGTCAGGGTTTTAATCAGTCATGTAGTCAGCAGTAAGTCAGGTTTTCCATCAGTCATGTAGTCAGCAGTAAGTCAGGGTTTTAATCAGTCATGTAGTCAGCAGTAGGTCATGGTTTCAATCAGGCATGTAGTCAGCAGTAAGTCAGGGTTTCAATCAGTCATGTAGTCAGCAGTAGTTCAGGGTTTTAATCAGTCATGTAGTCAGCAGGAGGTCAGAGTTTCAATCAGGCATGTAGTCAGCAGTAGGTCAGGGTTTCAATCAGGCATGTAGTCAGCAATGGGTCAGGGTTTCAATCAGTCATGTAGTCAGTAGTAGATCATGGTTTCAATCATGCATGTAGTCAGCAGTAGGTCAGGGTTTCAATCAGTCATGTAGTCAGCAGTAAGTCAGGGTTTCAATCAGGCATGTAGTCAGCAATGGGTCAGGGTTTCAATCAGGCATGTAGTCAGCAGTAGGTCAGGGTCTCAATCAGTCATGTAATCAGCAATAGGTCAGGGTCTCAATCAGTCATGTAGTCAGCAGTAGGTCAGGGTTTCAATCAGGCATGTAGTCAGCAATGGGTCAGGGTTTCAATCAGGCATGTAGTCAGCAATGGGTCAGGGTTTCAATCAGGCATGTAGTCAGCAGTAGGTCAGGGTCTCAATCAGTCATGTAGTCAGCAGTAGGTCAGGGCTTCAATCAGGCATGTAGTCAGCAATGGGTCAAGGTTTCAATCAGGCATGTAGTCAGCAGTAGGTCAGGGTCTCAATAAGTCATGTAATTAGCAGTAGGTCAGGATCTCAATCACGCATGTAGTCAGCAGTAGCACAGAGTCACAATAAGCCATGTGGTCAGAAGTCAGTTATTCAGGGTTTCAGTCAGTCATGTGGTCAGCAGAGGGTCAGGTTTTCATTCAGGCATATAGTCAGCAGTTTGTCAAAGCCAGCAATCAGTCATGTAATCAGCAGTAGGTCAGGGTTTTAATCAGTCATGTAGTCAGCAGTAGGTCAGGGTTTCAATCAGTCATTAGTCAGCAGTAAGTCAGGGTTTCAATCAGTCATGTAGTCAGCAGTAAGTCAGGGTTTTAATCAGTCATGTAGTCAGCAGTAGGTCAGGGTTTCAATCAGGCATGTAGTCAGCAGCAAGTCAGGGTTTCAATCAGTTATGTAGTCAGCAGTAGGTCAGGGTTTTATTCAGTCATGTAGTCAACAGGAGGTCAGGGTTTCAATCAGGCATGTAGTCAGCAGCAAGTCAGGGTTTCAATCAGTTATGTAGTCAGCAGTAGGTCAGGGTTTTATTCAGTCATGTAGTCAACAGGAGGTCAGGGTTTCAATCAGGCATGTAGTCAGCAGTAGGTCAGGGTTTCAATCAGGCATATAGTCAACAATGGGTGAGGGTTTCAATCAGTCATGTAGTCAGCAGTAGATCATGGTTTCAATCAGGCATGTAGTCAGCAGTAGGTCAGGGTTTCAATCAGGCTTGTAGTCAACAGTAGGTCAGGGTTTCAATCAGGCATGTAGTCAGCAGTAATTCAGGGTTTCAATCAGGCATGTAGTCAGCAATGGGTCAGGGTTTCAATCAGTCATGTAGTCAGCAGTAGGTCAGGGTCTCAATCAGTCTTGTAATCAGCAGTAGGTCAGGGTTTCAATCAGGCATGTAGTCAGCAGTAGGTCAGGGTTTCAATCAGGCATGTAGTCAGCAATGGGTCAGGGTTTCAATCAGGCATGTAGTCAGCAGTAGGTCAGGGTCTCAATCAGTCATGTAATTAGCAGTAGGTCAGGGTCTCAATCAGGCATGTAGTCAGCAGTAGCACAGAGTCACAATAAGCCATGTGGTCAGAAGTCAGTTATTCAGGGTTTCAGTCAGTCATGTGGTCAGCAGAGGGTCAGGTTTTCATTCAGTCATGAGGTCAGCAGTTTGTCAAGTTCTCAGTCAGCCATGTGGTCAGCAATAGGTCAGAGTCTCAATCAGTCATGTGGTCAGCAGTAGGTCAGGGTTTCAATAAGTTATGTAAACAGCAGTAGGTCAGGGTTTCAATCAGTCATGTGGTCAGCCTTGTATTGTCTTACAGAATACAAATCCTGCTGTATTGGGTAATTGACCAATCCCATTTATTGCCTTGCAGCTAAAAGAACCTGTGGTACATATTATTAGGTCAATAAAATCTTGTCGCTATTTTCATGTTTTTAGTTGTTGACTGAAAACATCAAAGTAGCAATGAGTTGTGTAAGGGTGCATTATTGTAATTAATTGATATTGAGATGTGAATTTGAGAAAGAAAGTAAAGCATGGCTGTCATCAATGCTACTTTGTTACCTAGTATTTCATTAAATATTGTAAGATGCAAGGAAAAAAGATGTGACTGGTATCTTGGACCTTCTGTCTACGCTCTTATGAGTAACCAGGGCCAATGACCCAGACCATAACAGTATAATGATGTGACTGCCTGGGATATGGTAGGGTGAATATCCTGGGTTTCACCTTTAAGTCTAAGTAACTTGCTATAATTGACAAGATGGGATATACCGGTACATGTATTGTCACAAGACTTGTACAACATTATAGAAGAATTTGTAATCTTCAACATTCTCTGAGAGAGAAAATGTCATTGAATTTTTCACGACATTTTCCATATATACAACCAGCAGGATAGTTCTAGTTGTATATTGACCTTATAGTACTCTACACAAGGAGAAAATTTCAAGAAAATTTCTAGTAGCTATGTGGGCCCTCAGACCATGAACATTAGGGGCGGACACAAAAACAATAAATGAACTTGATAATGCTAAAACAGCTTTATTTCATTATTAAAGATGTTTTATTTCCATTCTATTTCTCGATTCACTTCTAGAAGAGTTCCAAACACTTCTTACTCCATCTCATTCACGTCACTTTCCTTCACCGACTCCAATTCCTTATTGATACATGCATCTCACTCCCAACAACTTCTGCAACAACATTTGCAATGTTATCCATCGTTGAAAAGTAACTCATGTAAATGCTTAATAAATCAAAAATAAATTACTCCTTGGATTAATTATCTTAAAGACTGTGACTTGGACTAAAAGAACACTTAAACTACATCCGTATATCAGATGCCTTGTGGCGATCAGTTCCAGAATTTCTATAATCCAAAGTCAGAATTTTGTCACACTGGTGAATGGATGAGTGGTAATTTGGGACTCTGCTATATCATACATTATTATAGACATGTCTACCTATATCTTAACATATTTCATCTTGTCAAAAGATAATACACCAGCTGTGGCAAAAGACGCTAGTCCACCACATTCCATGTAAATTTTACCAATGAAAAGTAAAAACCTGAACCTGGCCACACATACATGTAATTAATTTCAAATGAACATTGACATCAAGTTTGATGACACACTTATCAAGACACAGTTTGATAAGTTCACAAAATCTTCAGCGAAAATGTAGTTCAGAAAATGGACTGCAAATGTCTCTTTGTCAGTTTTGAGGTCTGTATTGCAATAAATTCAAATGGGAACGACAAGGTTTATTTGATTCTAAACGTATAACAATGAGACGAGAATCTGACATGCATTTCCAATTTTAGTCCAGAATTGGTTATAGAACTTGGAAATCTGACTTTCAGAGAGAGCTGAGATACTATTTCATTGTATCATGGGCTCTGATTGGATACAATCATTTAATTACCTTTAACTGCTGTCAAATTATGAATTTTAACAGCTTTACCCTAGAGTTAAATTTTTTTTTTTTAACTGGAAAGTGTTGACATGGTTTACATCTGAAATTGGTGTCTGATTGCAAGATGAATGGGAGTGGGGAAGGGGGAGTCATACTAATTTAAGCCTAGATCCAGTTTTAAGCCCAGATGTGCCTAGGAGTGCCCAGGACTTTCTGAGTTGATGAATGTACAAATTTAAACTTAATAGCCATAAATATTCATGAAATATGAAGTATGAAGATGTTGATCTTTGAAACTACAGCTTTCTGTGTTGTATTTTTTAAAATAATAAAATTCTAGTCATAATATATAAATAACAACACATTGAGAAAAAACAATCTCACAGTGACTCACTGGATAATTCTTGAGTCCATATTAATTAATTCATTTAAATAAAAAATTAATATTATTATACAACAAATATTTCAAAAGGAAAGCAAAGTATGAGCTTTACCGAGTATATTCAAACGAGATGTGAATAAGGTTATCTTATTTAAAATTTGAAATTTGATATCTTTCTTCAGTTTTTTTACTAGAATAAAGCTCAAGTAGATACAATTTTTAATATTTTTACATTTAGTATATAACCTTCATCTAGATCTCTATAGTTTTACTTGGCTGGGTTAGGCTATTTCTACATGGAAAGTTGTAGATGGCACTCTTTATTAACGACATAGTACTCAAGCAGCAGAATATTATTTCACACTATTTCATGTATTAATTAAAACGATATTAATTGGTAATAAATGTTTTGATGATGTATATTTAGTCAATATAGGTTTATCTGCATCATACTGACTTGATTATAATATAACACAAAACCCTACTGTAGGTGACCCTTGAAGCGTCTGGGCTTAAAACCTGACTCTGGACTTAAATTAGTGTGATACGGGGGAGGGTAGGACACCTTACAGCAAGATCTTTCTCAAAATTAAAGTCGATCACCTATATAGTTCCTTATTAAACTTTTGACAGAGAAGGATTGACAAACATTTTTATAAGGGGTTTATATAAAGCTAAATAATAGAGAGTTCAGTATAATTAATTCTTGCTGCAAGTTCAGAAAGTTAAAATAAAACTGGACCCAATGGGAACAAAAATATTAACCTCTCTTTCAGAAACCACCAGGGTAAAATGTGGCAAATAAAATGGTCAAATACAGTCATATATGAATGATACTCTGCATTTGTCATGAAATAAATATATAATATATCACATTAATTGAGAGGGCCTTGAAAGAAGCTTTTCCATTGTACGGATAGATTTTTCTCATGACCGATCTTTTGGGAAAATCTGTAAAACGTATTGCCCTATAAAGTTTTGTTATCCTTTCGCCATCAATGCTACACAATGTATTCTTGATGTTTTCATAGCTAATGGCATTGCATTGGTGGACAGTAGTTAACGTAAAATGATAAATGTGGTTAACCAAGTGCATCAATAAAGTCAGAGGTAATTCGATAATGATGAGATTCCCGAGTACCTTTTGCAGCATTATATAGCACTGATTCTCCACCGAATCCTAAACTCCTCTTCTGAATGGAGTTAAACATAATACCGATGCCAAAGCACCTGCAAGTAAGATTTTTATCCGGACCGGTGTTTGTTTACATTTTATGAAGGAGGCTTCTAAGAGAGGTAACTCGTATTCACAGTCCCATGACAGGATAGTCACGGTCAAAGCATAGTAATTCCATTTCCCATAGGGTCCCATGTTAAATTACCGAACTTCCAGCAAGATTTACACAACATCCTACATTTTAGCTATATATAATCCACATATCAAAATGTTTGTCAGACCCTCCTCTATCAGAATTTTAACAGTTTACCATAGGTTATCCACCTTAATTTCGAGAAAATCATGCTGGAAGGGGGATACCCCCCAAAATTGGCCAAAATTCAAATGTAAACAACCACCCCTTTTTAGGTCATTAAATCTTTACATTAGCGAAATGAGATAAAAATTCATGATTTTACAGCAGAATCAATCTTTATTTATACATAGATCAAATAATTTCATCCAATCACAGCTCCTGATACATTGAAATAGTAGTCCCTCTCTCCCTACACCACATCAGCCAATCACGGCTCTCGTTAATTACCTTTCTTTGACCTCACAGTGGCTATTTAGCCGACAGCTCTTCGGTGTATAGTATGTAATGTTGCGTTTATGCTCTTGAATCCTTTCCCGTAAAGTCCTTTCCGTTTCGCCTACATTACCTTGTCACATTTTTTCACAGAGAAGTGCGTATTGTATATTTTAAAGTTTCTGTCTTTACAATGTGCGTTCTTTACATGCGCGGATCCAGAAATTTTTGTCAGAGGGAGGGCCAACCAAAAAAGGTAAATTTTTCTCTTAGACGAGGGGGGGTCCAACCCCAAAAATGCCAAAATATTACCTTTTTTCGGTAAAATTTTCGGATTCCAAGGGGGGGTCCAGACCCCCCTAACCCCCCCCCCTCTGTATCCGCGCATGCTTTATTAGGCCTACAGTAAATATTTGTTTTAATACTTTTAGTGTCCCGAATTCACCCATATTTATAATTTTACATAAATCGCAGTCACATGTATTTACACCATGTAAAATTGGTAAAAGGTCTATTACCATCGACAGGTTCACGTCTTGCTTCAATTCGCTACGCTTGTCATTTGAAATAAATCTATCAAAAGGATTGCAATGAAAGTGACACAGTGTAGAAATAACTGAAGATCAAGCAATCATGGACAGAAAGCTTAATTAAAAGCACATGAATAATCAGTTTATTAAATTCTTTGAAATCAAAATTATCAAAAGATTAGTAAGTTTTGATACAAACTAGAGAACAGATCGAGTCGCTTACTCCTCACAAGCACGTGACCTCACTTTGGATTACCATGGGTCTATAGATGTACAGATACCGTGATGTATTGTTATCGGTGGTGCATTTGAAGGAGGGACGAGGGGCCTGGGCCCTCCCTTTTCGCCACATAGTTACAAGTAAAACTTCAGATATGGCACCCAAAATAACTGAGTAGTTTGGCTAATACTTTCACATGTGCGCCCCCCCCCCTTTTTCGGAAATCCTGGATCCGCCACTGGTTATGAATGTCACTGTGGACAATACAATATTTACTTACGCAAGTAAATGACACCCATAAACACGATTACATATTCATTTATATTTTCATATACTGAAAAAAAAATATAAATAGATAAACAAAACAATATGAAATAAAAAGAAGAAGTTCTCAAGATACCACATGTCTTTAATACAATATTCCATATTTTGTTGGTTTTATATCACTTCTAAAATGTAGAATCAATCAATCGATGATATTTCGTGACATTAATTATCTCAAATACCGCCACTTTTATTTTAATGTAGGACTCCATTGCCGATAGTCGCATGTCACTGTGTCTCCATCCAGCTAGTATACAATGAATGTTTGTCATCCATAAAATAACCCCCCCCCCCCCAAAAAAAAAAAAAAAAAAAAAAACTCGTCTTTGTGTAAAATTCCATTGTGCAGCCTGTGACTTTCATCACTGAAAATAAAGTGAGAAAAACTTGTATACATATGTCAAAATAAAACAATTTTATCAAATTTCGCCTTTATATCAACGAACGATCTGTAGAAAAGTGTCAAATGTTGAATCAAATCAGTATCATTTCGTAGACATCAGCCCATGAATATTCAAATCTTAAAATGGTTTTTAGCTTCTTGTCTATCTTAAGGATTTAGTCTGGTGAGAATTTTTGAGTATCGGAAGTAGTGTTAATTAGTATACGATCCTTTTCAGCGATAATTTATAATAAGTCCGTTTGACAGTTCAGTAATTTCGTCTAATCAAAATACTGAAAGTCTCCTTCAAGATTTATGTTCTGTTTTAAAGGGCCGTTTTCGTGTTATAAGGTGCAAAGTTTAAGGTGTATCCATCCGTCCATCTGATTGGCTGCCCGTCATTCTGTCTGCTTATAAAGACCACTACCATCATATAAATCTTTAAAACTTGTTGCTAATAATTTCATTCCACTAAAGTTCAAAACATTTACAAATATTTAATGTTGATTAATTTTGATTAATTTAATGTATCGTATTGTGACACTTTTAAATACATGTACCCGGAATGCTGATGATTTTGGCTATCTAGTTTAGGATTTGGTCTGTCTACATTTTTGTCAGGCTGCTTGTCTATTTCTTTGTGGGAAAACAACTTGTTATTCGTCATGCATACGCCATTTTCAAACGGCGCCAAGGTCAATATCCTTGTTGCCGGGGCACTTGTGTATCACATACATGTACATCAAATCCTCTGAATCTTATTGTCCCTTAGCACAGGCGGACCTAGAAATTTTTGAAAGGGGGCTGTTGCAGTTTCCCATGACAATTTTTTTGCACTATTCGGTCTGGAAAGGGGAAGGGGGAAAGGGGGGGCTGCAGCCCTGAAATGGTCGAAAATTACCTTTTTGTAAAACTTTCCGACCAGGGGTTGCAACCTCTGCACCCCCCCCCCTAAATCCGCCATTGCCTTAGTATCCAGGGTCCGGCGCCATAAACTGAGAATATACTTAAGTCAAAATTTCATATTCTTCTGTTCACCAATGAATCAATAACTGGGACTTGGATTTTAATTAGTTTTATTCTATTGATAAATAGAATCAAACCATTCTGCATGAGAATTTATTTCAACGTTTGACAATGGAATAAATTAAAATGAAATATATTCTCAGTTTATGGCGCCGGACGTTGATTTCCTTTTTATTGTTAGCAATTAAATACACATTTAGTTCATTTTAGAGATACGTGTTTTAATTGTAAATCGACGTTGAAAATATTCATTGTTCAGTTGTACTTTAAATTAATTTTTAGTTAGATTCGTGTTGCAGTTTTTATTCAATAATACTAACGATTATGTTTTAAGCTATCTATATAGATCTAATGTTGTCGCATTACAGGTACAAGAAATATAATGAAACCTATACGTACCTAGTACTAACTGTAAGGGAACACTTTTGATATCATGTATAAATGATTTCATGATTTGAGTGCTAGTTCATTGTCTTAAAAACTAGAATTAGGACAGATAATGTTAACAGAATGTTTTGATTGTTGTGTGAATTTGCATAATGTTCAACTTAACAATTCATTTGAATAAAATTCATTTGCGAAAAATACAGTCTTTATCACGTTGCCTGTGCCTGTCGAAGCGAGATATTGTTACATTAATCACTTTGTCCAGCGCCTATCCGTGTGTCTGTACTGTTCGTGTGCCTGGTAGTCACACATATTAAAGTTACCACAGGCGACATATGTGTTCCTCGAAAATTCGTTATTTAAAACTATCAAACAATGAATAATTTAAAATTTGTCTTTACTGGCCTTTACATCTGTAAAAGTGCATAAAAGTGTAAACAATAAAGTTAATCAAATATACTTTGAAGTTTTTATGATATTGCTACACTGACATTGGTGAAATCAAAATGCATTCTACAAAGATGCATACAATAGTGTAAACTAATTTCAGTTTCAAAACATTTTACATTTGTTTATATTCATATTATTTGAAGAACTTAGAAATAAAATGAAGAATCCCGCGGTGTTAATGAGAACAAACCTCTGATCTATTTATCTGCCAACAGGTTTCTTTGAGGATCATCTAAGTGGAGCACATTGTCTACACTGTCTTTTAACCAAGATTCGTCCAATGATATCTGAGCAATGACTTTAGATGAGCAATGAATATCTATACCACATTTTCTCTGAAATTCCAGATGATCATAACTTCTATTCGTACCATTTTTCGTCATATATGGAATACAGTGTGCGATTTCACCGTAAGAAGTTCTTGTAGATCGATAGTTTATGCACCCCATTGTTTCCTCTGCGTTTGGTATTGCTTGTGTGGATTGTGAATGTCCATAATTCGGAGATGACAAATCATCTGTCATATTTAGAAATTTCCTAAGATGATTTATATAAACGGAAGATTTTTTTAATATTTCCAGTTTACTCATCTTTTTACTTCTCCATTCGGAAGGAAGTTTTTCTCGAAGAATTTCCAAGTACTGATTTAACTCTCTAACTCTTCTTCTTTCTCTTGCATTCCGTTTATGACTGAATTTCGGCATTATGATATTCGAAATGTTAGGGTGAAGAGAAAAGAAATATCGTTATCCATGTATTAATACTATATATATAGATAAACAAATTATCAAAAGAAACCGCCGAGGCTTTCTTTTTCTTGAATTAGCCTATTTATAAGAAATTGAAAAGACAATTTAGTGATATTCCTTTGATTACAATCGAACTTGAAAGGAATATAAGGAAACATTGTCGCATTCGCGGAATAAAGATTATGTCTGCATCAAAGAAAAACGAGTAAGATTCTCTTACTGTAATAAACAACACCTCTTTGTATTCCGGTAACAGTGTGGACGCGTGCGTGAAGATTTAACAGTTTGGCTGGAAGCAATCGGACACTACTTAAAGATGTGTCAAGTCATTAGCGCTCGATATTTATCCTAACGTTCAACTTCTTAAGATCTGTTGTACTCCTGTATCAGTACATTGATTAACACTTACCTAGTACTGCATTCTACGAACAAGATTTTCATCAATGATGGAAATAAAATATACATTGAGCTGGTTTTCAAAATACAAGACCCCCAAATTGGCCTTTGACTCTCACCTGAGTACAATTTGTTCACTTACAAACCACAACTGACTGCTTGAAAATCAAAATACCGATCTATACATATATCTTCTTGCTTATTATGCTTCTGACAAATGACTGTAAACTTGCTTTCAAGATAATCATACAAAAGTGAAAAGATGAAGGCAGAGGGAGAGGGGGGGGGAGGGACAGAGAGTACGTGTCATAAAAAGTCAAGAAAACTAATTTTGACATGAAACTTTCGAAAAACCCTTGAAAAAAGGTATTTTCTGATAAAGTTGGTAAAGAGGTGTTGTTTACCTTCTTTATAGACTATCCATAAACCAAAAGAAATCTTCAAAAATGTGTGGGGGGAAAAATTAAGTCAAAATTTATTTTTTTTCTGATACGACTAAACTCTTAAAAAGTTGTTTTGGAGACTTGAAAAAAGTTTCCAGCAGGGTTTGAAGGAGCTTGTGAAACGAGGGTAATACTATCCTCTTAAATTGGGTCTTTGTTGCACCGTCTGGTTGGAAACAACAGAAACGTGTGTGTGTATCGTGTGTATATATATATATATATATATATATATATATATATATATATATATATATATATATATATATATATATATATATATATATATATAAGGCCATACTTCCTTTTGTTTTGTTTTGTTTTTTTTTTTTGAACATTTCGCGTCTTAAAAGCTCAAATTGAGACTTGTTTTTATAGTTTACAGCCATTTGCAGTAGATATATGCGTATTAGAAAAGTTTATTGCAAAACAGGTTGTTACCAAAATTTTACTTTGCAGTAAGTCACTCCCTTTGCAATAATTTTATAGCAAAACGGGTTTTATTGCGAAACGGGTTGTTATATAGCCCCTCAGATTATCAAATGACGGGCCTAGATAACAATTGGCATCGAAAACCACGTGCATACAGTAGTAAATGACCGGCTAGAATGTCAGTATGTAAAGTTTATGAATGTCCATCATATACAATCTGGGATAAAAGTTAATAGATGATTGTAGGAATAACCACTTGTACATCCTCGGTTCCCCATGGCATTCAGCCTGTAGCACAAAATACCATGGGGAACCGAGGATGCCAACCGTACAGATTTCCGATTTTCAAAGAATTCAGGTTGGTTTAATTTTATATACATGTGTATCGCAAAGGGATCGTTCTGAACATAATCAGTTAAAACCTTATATTGCGTATTATGATGCAATCTGTATAGGGTATGAGCGCATTTAGTATTCTTTAGCACCGTCTTTCTGTGCCCATTGCAGTTAGATCAAAAACTTGTATTATCATAATATTCTTTTAGGGCATTATATTAATTATGTACCCGTGAATGCATACAAATCGAGATTCTCCTTAAGTGTAAAACATTTTGGGGTTTAGAAAAACGTTCTCTTTATAAATTATTTTATTGTGAACTAGGGAGGTATCTGTTACACATATACTTAGGGCCTGCTATGATGATATGGTTGAAAGAAAGGACGAATGGATACAAAGTTTAACCTATCAATTTAATGACACACACAGCGACCACCTGATATGCAATATTATAGAAAAAAAAAAAGAAATAAAGATCTATACCAACAAAATATTTTACTTAAAATCTCAAAATCTGCCAATGGATTTTATATCAACACCTAACTGACAATTTAATAATACAACATTATTCAATAAAACCTATTTCCTTGTTATATAAAAAATATATGACTACATTAGTCATTGCGATTATCAGCACATAATCTGCAAATAGAACAAGGCAGATACGTCAACGAAGCAAGAACTAAAAGTATATGTATTCATTGTGACCAAAATGAAATTGAACATGAATTTCACCATATTGATATGTTCTTATTATAGAAAATTTGCGAATTAAGTATATTAAACCTCATTACAAAGCATTGTGTTTTTAAATCAGTTAAATTACTCAGTGTGAATAATGTTAACTAGTTTATAAATATTGGGAAGTACTTGTATTTGTTGTCAAATCAAAGATCTATGCAGACTATATAGTTTATTTAAACATGTATAATTTCACTTTCCTCTTGTGTGTATATCTAATTGGAAGTAAAGTATCTGAATCTGTACACTTAGTTACAGTACAGTACAACCAGAATCCAGCATTGCAGATGGAGGACAAGATACGTATTGAGCTAAGTGCACCATTCTGGTAAAGTGTCAACAAAAGTGCTTCAACAACGAGAAAGAAATTGATTTATGATTGTCCCCCGTTTTTAGCGAAAGCTTGGGGATACTAAATCTCATTCGTCTGCCTGTCTGTCTGTCCGCCTGTCACAAAAACTTTAACCTTGGTCATAACTTTTTAACTGTAAGACGTAAGGCCTTCATATTTGGCATGTGTGTCCCTAATTGCAATACTTTTTCGTTGGTACCAAAACTTTTTATCATGTGATCTTGATCGTGACCTTTGACCCACTTCAATGTAACTTTTTAACCGTAAGACGTAGGGCACTCATATATGGCACGTGTGTCCCTAATGGCAATACCTTTCCGTTGGTACCAGCATTTTTATCATGTGACCTTTACCGTGACCTTTGACCTAACGGGTACTTCAATGTAATTTTTTTTTTACCGTAAGACGTAGGGCCTTTATATTTGGCATGTGTGTCTGCATGCACAACCATGACTGTATGTCACAGGTCACTGCACCCTTACTGATAGAACCCCTTCTCACATTAACCATCAATGACTCTTAGGTGAAATATTTGTGGACTCGAGTTTCATATTGAATTTTCATTGAGAGCGTTTTGTTAGATGCTTGGTTGTAATCAATTTAATCTTCTTATTATTTTCCAATAATTGATTGTAAAATCTTTTCAATTCTGCAACACTATAATTAGAACTTTCAATTTATGCAAATGTGCACATTACAGTGAAATACAGGTTATTGTCCCCACTTTTCGCAAAAGCATGGGGACATTAAATCTTATTCGTCCGTCCGCCTGTCTGTCTGTCCGTTTGTCACAAAAACTTAACCTTGGTCATAACTACTGTACGTGTACATATATTGGCGCAATCAAATTTTAGCGCAAAATGCTCGAAAGAGGGGTCGGCAGTATTTTAGCGTAGTCATGAATTAGCGCATTTGTCATGTTCGATTAGCGCAATTTATCCATTAAATTAGCGCATTCAAAACAGTTTTTGGTAAAAAAAAAATAGTGCGTTTAAGTATCTTACTTACGAGGAATTGAAATATATGCCACACGTGCGATTATCGAATCGGCAGGTATGACACGTTTGCCATTGGACATAATTAACGAGTACATGTACCTGGAGTTGTTAAACCGTTAATTGGCTTGGATGACAAGCGTCGGGTCAATTACCTTACTCAAAGTATATGCAGTGAATCAAATACAACCTCATTTCATTCACGTTTATCCAATAACCTACCATATCATTGAAAGCAAAACACCTAGTTATAATGATAAGTAATAATTTATTTTTAAAGAAAGACATATAAAAAAAAAATGCCATTCTTACGTTTTACGGACGAAGCCATTGTTTTCATAAGTTGATATAAAATAAATTACTTGTATCGCTGACTGCTCTTTGCCTATAATTACGTAATAGACGGTATTGTAGAAGCGATATGCTTAGCGGGGGGATTAATTCCTAAACTTCAAACCACGTTTTTGTTTTTAATTCTTGCGTTGGTTTTGTGATAATCATATCGACAGTGTCCGGTAATGCAAACATCTTTAACCGATCGTTACTTGTGTCCTCTTTATGCTTTATCAAAATAAATGATGAATTTGTTCCTGATATTTATTTGATAGACATAACAATAGAGTTGAAACGGAAGTGCCCATTGAATTCTATCGATCTCATGTACTTTATATTAGCGTAGTCATGAATTAGCGCACTTTGAACAATTGCGCTTAAATATGAATCCCGCTAAAATAAGTACACGTACAGTATTTAACCGTAAGACATAGGGCCTTCATATTTGGCATGTGTGTCCCTAATTGCAATACCTTTTTGTTGGTACCAAATTTTTTATCATGTGATCTTGACTGTTACCTTTGACCTACTTCAATGTAACTTTTTAACTCTAAGACGTAGGGCCTTCATATCTGGCATGTGTGTCTGCATGCACAACCATGACTGTATGCCACAGGTCACTGCACCCTTACTGATAGAACCCCCAAAGCGGGGGACCATATTTCTCTGAATTTGCTTGTTTTTCATATGTTTCTTTCAAGTATCCTGAGTATACAATCGAAATGAAGTTTTATCAAATCACCAGGTTGAGGTCAGAGGTCAGCCTAGTGAGTGGACGCGTTGTGATTAGCTCCGATGTTTCGGCTAATTTAAGTATGATATATGGATTATTTTTACGCGAAAAATTGTCAACATATACCATGAGTGATTATAATTGTATCTTCACTTTCATTTTGGAAATTTTATTAGAAGTTTCTGTGTTTTGGGAGGAAAACTAAATTCAAAAGACCGTGCATGCGCGGATACAGAGGGGGGGGGGTCTGGACCAGACCCCCCTGGAATCCGAAAATTTTACCAAAAAAGGTAATATTTGGGCATTTTTGGGGTTGGACCCCCCTCGTCTAAGAGAAAAATTTACCTTTTTTGGTTGGACCCCCTCTGACAAAAAATTCTGGATCCGCGCATGCCGTGATAGCTTGTGAATAGCTTGTGATTAGTGTTCAGTAAACGAAGTACATACCTGACCATGGCAAGTACGCCCATGAATGAGACGTCAAGCATTCTACAGGAAAGTTTAGCTATCGTGAATACCACCGATCATGAGCATGAACTACATATTATCATTGAAAAACTCAACAGTATGGACCAGAAACTTAATAAAATGGATGCGGTAGAATCACGACTTACCAAAATTGAAGGAATACTGAGTCGCCTGGAAAGTGTGGAAAACAAAGTTTCTAAGTGTGAAACATCAATTTCATCATTAGAAAGACAGATGAAGGAAGTTTTTCAATCACAAAGAGAGACCGATACAAGTTTAGATGGCATGGGTAATATTCTCGATGGAGTATCCAGTAAAGTAAAAGAAATTCAGAAAGAAGTTAAAAAAAATGTGAAGGACATGAAAAGCGAATTAAAAAGTATGAAATCCAGTGTATCATCAAATAGTGCTAAAATAGATGTAATCAATACTGATGTTATAGAGGGACGAGATGAATTGAAGGAGGAGATTCTGGACTTAAAATGTAGATCCATGAGGGATAACCTGTTATTTGTTGGGATACCGGAAGAGGAGAATGAAAATTGCGAGGATACAGTCAGAAATTTTGTGCACGGGAAAATGCGTGTCCGTAAAGACATTGAATTTGAGAGAGTACACCGAGTTGGCCACAAATCAGTTAACCCCAACGCGCGTCCCCGTACTATTGTCGCAAAGTTCTCCAAATACAGACAGAGAATCAATCGGAACACCGTCGCCATTTTTTGCGTACGGAAATGGACGAGTTGTTACGATTGACAGAGAATTAGTTCGTGCGCAAGCGCCAAAAAACACTCAGAGGCACAGCATTCTTTGTCCAGGAACAATTCCCGGCTGAAATTGAGCAACGAAGGAAATCGCTTTACCCTGTGATGCGTGACGCTAGGCGTAGCAATCAAAGAGCGAAAATACGACCCTGATCGTGTCGCAGATGATCCCACTGAAAATAACTGCCAAGCTCATATGAAATTTAGATGGAATGACGTGTTTGCATTAGAAAGCAAAGTGGCACTTGAACGCAATATATCACGTTTAGAAAATTGTGTCAGTGATAATGATTTGTCAACACACACAGGCATTAATAATTGTGTTAATTTCTTTCGTTGAAGAGTTGAGTTGTATAATGTCAGATTTTCATAAATGTTCATCACCCAAAGTGCATTCAAAACGTCATCCGAAGAGATCTCCTCTGAATATTTCATCAGGAAATAAACCTTGGTTTAATGATGAATGCACAAGACTTTATAACATTTACAGAAAGGCATTAAGAGATTTCAATGCAGATATGTCACCTGAAAATCACTGTACATTGCAAAGGTATAAAAATGATTATAAGTCAACAGAACGCAAGTTGAAAAGACGGTACTTGTTTGATCAAAGTAATATGCTTGAAACTTTACAAACATCCAACCCCAAAGAATTCTCTTCTCGTTTTGCCAAAAAGAAATCAGTAAACCTATTTCTGAGTTTTTAGAACATTTTAAATCTCTATGTAGTGGTACTGATCTCGATAGGGAAAGTGATGTTCCCGATATCCCTAATGAATCCGCAGTTTTTAACGAGCTTGATTCTGTAATTACCAACGAAAACATCATTGAAGTCATCAAGAAGCTCAAATGCAATAAAAGCCATAGCTTAGATCACATCTTAAATTAATATTTCATAAAATTTGCCGATATTCTTTTACCTCTTGATACAGGACACTTCCCTGAAATTTTATGTGAAGCTCTGATAGTTCCTATTCATAAAAAGGCAGTGTTAATGATCCCATTAATTACAGAGGTATAAGTGTAATCAGCTGTATGTGCAAGCTTTTTACATCACTTCTTAACCACAGACTCTTGATTTGGTCTGAAAATAACTGTATAATAACAGACACACAGTTCGGAGTCAAACCCCAGCACCGCACTGTTGATGCCATATTTGCATTATCCACAATAATAAATAAATATCTTAAGAGAAAGTCACGCTTGTACTGTTGCTTTGTTGATTATAAACAAGCATTTGACTCCATTGACAGAAAAAACATGCACGGATCCAGAAATTTTTGTCAGAGGGAGTCCAACCAAATAAGGTAAATTTTTCTCTTAGACGAGGGGGGAGGGGGGTTTCCAACCCCAAAAATGCCCAAATATTACCTTTTTTGGGGAAAATTTTCGGATTCCAGGGGGGTTCCAGACCCCCCCCCCCCCCCCTGTATCCGCGCATGAAAAAGTTATGGTATAAAATTTCCAAACTTGGTTTAACAGGAAAGATGTTTACAGTGATTAAATCTTTATATACTAATATCAAAAACAGTGTCCTGTTAAAGGGTAATATTTCTGAATCTTTTGTAAACCACAATGGTGTTTTACAAGGGGAGATAATTCTCCATTACTTTTTTCTACGTATATAAATGAATGCGAGATGGCATTTTTAAATAGTGGTTGTATTCCTATAGAGTTGCAAGAGTTGTCTCTCTTTTTAATAATGTATGCGGATGATACTGTGATTTTTTCTGATTCCGTAACAGGGTTGCAGAGTCTTTTAGATTCATTGTGTGTGTATACTGAACGTTGGTCATTGACTGTAAATGTAATTAAAACAAAAATTGTAGTTTTCTGAAACAGAGCTCTACTGGATTAAACAACTCCAAACCCCATATCCTCTCGGTCTCAACGACCAAATATATCGACAAGGTAATATTTCTTCTCGTCAGAATAAGATCAATATTTTTACATTAAGACATAAAACTATTAGAAAACGTAGGTCACATGGTCGTCGCCGTAATCGTAACATCAAAAAACGTAATCGTTTAAATAGGTCATTAAACGATCTTCTATTTATCGCAAAAAATAATGGCCGTCATGAACTCTTGCATGCACTATCCTCTATTCCAGTAAATAAATTGAAATCTATCCTGGACGAAGCTGATCTTCGAAGTTTACGCAATTCTGATTGATATAAACTCAATTTGATTATTTTATTTTCATATAATAAACTCTTTCCTCGTATTCCGTCTCTTCCACCCAAGCAGCAATTTCTCAAAATTAAATTTATTAATAAAGGCTTCGATCTACTTAACATTTCTAATATTTTCCGTGATCACAGAGTCACATCTAAAATCCCCCAATATTTTGAGAATTTAGAACCTCCACTTATTTGTTACCAGTACAAAAAGCCTATAAGAAATCTAATTCTAAATTATAATAAAGTTACATCTAACCCTGATGTTTCAGACTCTATTCCTTCGTCGTGTTCTTGTGATAAATCTAAATATGTTTATAAACCGGCAGGTCATGTTATTACTGGTGACCTAAACTGTATTTCGGACAAGAAATTGCGCACCCTTTTTGGAAAAGGACCTAAATATAGGTTACCGTCCAGGATAGATTTCAATAAATGCCGTGACGTTATAGAAGATGCTTTAACTACATATTGTAAACGTTGGTGTAAAAAAGAACAGGTAAATGTTCATGCTCTTAATGATTGGAAATACGAGATTTTAAGAATTGTCGATATCCGTATTAAGAACTTTACGGAAAATCCGCATTTATTTCAACAGCCTAATACATTGACGGCAAATTCTATTAAAAAGAAGATAGCTGACTTACATGCTAAATATGTCTTTGTTCCTGCTGATAAAGCAGGTAATAACATAATAGTTGTTTGAAAACTATATTATATTGAAGTACTTAAAAACGAATTAAACTCCACTCATACATATGTGGAAAGCCCTACCTCAAAAGACAGCACCTTGCACGATCACCTCATGACCATGTCCGACTTCAAAATTAAAACTGATAAATCTGATCTACCAACCATATATTGGCTCCCAAAACTACATAAAAGTCCATATAAATCACGTTTCATATGTAATTCTAGCCACTGCTCTACTACGGTACTATCGAAGCATATTACGTCTGCTCTAACTGCTATAAAAGATCATATTATCAAATATTGTGATGTCGCATTTCATAATAGTAACATCAATTACTTTTGGTCGATTAAAAATTCTCATGAAGTTATAGACAAACTTCTTTCGCTAAATTTCAAAGCGACTCAAATTTCTACATTTGATTTTTCTACACTTTATACATCTCTGCCTCATGATTTGATTAAAAGCAAGTTGCTGTCTCTTATACAATGGTGTTTTCACAGAGAATCTAAAACGTACATATGTACTTCCAATAACTCCGGATTCTTTTCCAACAAACAATATACTTCATATAAATACTGGACTTGCAAGGAATTATGTAAAGCACTAGATTTTCTCATGAATAATATTTTTGTGCAATTTGATGGCAAGATATATCAACAAATAGTTGGGATTCCTATGGGTACTAACTGCGCGCCTCTGATAGCAGATTTATTTCTTTATTGTTATGAGAGGGATTTTATGGTTTCTATTCAAAAATCAAAACGTTTTGACCTCATTGACAAATTCAATAATACTTGTAGATATCTGGATGATATTTTGGTTATCGACAACCCTGAATTCGAACAATTTATATCAGAAATTTATCCACCAGAGCTCACATTGAATAAAGCTAATACTTGAGATAAATCTACACCTTTCTTAGATTTAAACATCAAAATTATCAACCACCTAATATATACTAATATTTATGATAAACGTGAGGATTTTGGATTTCCTATTGTAAATTTCCCTTACTTGGATGGCGATGTCCCTCGACTCCCATCATATGGTATCTATATATCTCAATTAGTTCGATTTGTCAGAGGCTGCACCGATGTTTTGGACTTTCATAAACGAAATTTACAAATTACTACTAAACTTTTAACTCAGGGTTACAGATATCACAAGCTAAGAAAAACATTTGGCAAATTCTTCAGATCTTATTCAGAACTTCTATCTAAATTTGGAAAAATTTCCTTTCAACAGTATGTATCCAATGGAATTTCCCATCCTTATTTTTACGGTGATCTCGTATATAAACTAAGGAAAGTAAAAGGCTCCGATAACGTTATTTTATCATGTAATAAAATAATCAAACGTCTTATAAATAGACAATATAATATTGAGATCATCAAAAAGACTATAGGTCTTGTATTTGGCCCCTCTACAGCCTTATGCAGACTTTTACTTGAACGTTGCACGCTGACTAACAGGGCGGTGGGGACTATATGACGGGCCTTGTCCAAACCTCTTTCAGAGGAGACATGGTCCTGAACCTCGTCCCCTCTGACTGTTAGTCGGGACTCCTACAGATCTAGGGTCTTAGCTCGCTTTCAGACTGGCAGAGCACGGTTTATCATGTTGATGTCGCATATATTTTTATACCATTATGTATTTTACAATACCTTACGTGTTTATATTTTTATGACCTCTCAATATGCGATACCTGTTGACCCTTGTTCTTTACATGGAGGATTATTTATAAATTTTTAAATGTAAGTCCTTTGATTGTTCTGCTGTTACGGTGAGTGGGAAGGTGGGCCCGTAAACCGGTTAACCACACCATTTGTTTGGCTTTTGTCAAATTAAATGACCGTCCTAAGTCGGTATCGTAATTGCACTACAATCAAATATTTTTGTAATGTGATATATGTTCTAGTATATTATTTATATTCATGTACTGTATAGCTCTATGGTGACTTCTGCCACATAACTGAGCCAGTAACTCCTCTTTTTTCTTTTTTCTTTCTGAAACAGAGCCACTGTAAAAGAAAATGAGAGGTGGATGTTTAATGGTGAAAATATAGACATAGTAAATGAGTTTTGTTATCTTGGTATTTTATTAAATTACAATGGAAAATTTCAAAAAACACAAAAACAGCTGTCTTTGAAATGCAGAAAAGCACTCTTTGCTCTTAAAAGGAAATGCGCTAATTTGTCTTTTAACCATGCAACTCTTTTATCTTTATTTAATACCTATATAGCAAGTATTGCCAATTATGGATGTGAAATATGGGGGACGCACTCTGCCCCGGATTTAGAGAAAGTACACTTAGATTATTGCAAAAACATTTTAGGTGTTAAAAGATCCACTTCAAATGCCATGGTTTATTGTGAGCTTGGAAGATTACCTCTGATGTGTTTTAGAAAACTAAAAATCATAAAATATTGTCTAAAGATTATGCATTCAGATAATTGCATATTAAAATCTTGTCTGAAGGAGTTAACATGTGAATTTATAGATAAGCCAAATTGTAAAAATTGGGTTGTTAATGTATACAATATTTTATCAGAGATGGGTTTAAATAATGTTTGGAATAATGCTTTTAATCTGAATGTCAAGCATACTGTTGCTACTGTAAAAGAGAGACTTATGGATGTTTACAGTCAAATTTATCTGAAATCAACACTTCACCTAAATGTTTTATGTACAAATAAACTATTGATCAAATTATGCTACAACTATATCTAAATAAACCTATTTTTAACCAAAACAAGAATTTTATTAGTAAAATCAGACTTTCGTCACACTGTTTATCTGTTGAAACTGGTCGTTACAAAAATACCTTTACAAAGACGCACCTGTCCTACTTGTATTATAGAAATTGAAGATGAATTTCACTTTATCTTGAAATGTCCCTATTACAACAATCTTAGAGTTAAGTTTTTGAAGCCTTATTATCACCGCAAACCCTCTGTCTTCAAATTAGTTCAACTTTTAAGGGCAAACAACACAAAAGATCTATGTAACCTGGGAAAATTTGCCAAACATGCTTTTAATCTAAGGAAAAAATATAATCATGTATCATATTTTTATTTTCATATTCATGTAATGACTATCATCGCCATCATTAATACTTAAAACAACTTACTATTAGTCTGACCTTATGTATATTAATGTATGCATATATATATATATATATATATATATATATATATATATATATATATATATATATATATATATATATATATATATATATGTGTGTGTGTGTGTGTGTGTGTGTGTGTGTGTGTGTGTGTGTGTTGTATTATGATCAATAAGCTGTATTGCTTACGATGAATAAACTAACTATACATACAAGAACATGAGCACTTACAAAATTACATAGACTTATATAGGAGCAAGAGCAATGCCTAGCGTGGCATAATCATCTTCTCGAGACAAGGTTCGTCTCATGTACTGCTTACTCCATCTTGAGACAAGGTTCATCGTGTGTACTAAGTAGTATGCACGACGAACCTTGTCTCGAGAAGATGGGCATAATACGTCCGTGGCTTAGTTTGAAGGGGAGGATTTTGAAAGTATGGAAACATTCCCCCTAAATTGTTCCATCCCCAATAATTCATTCTGTATCCTGCCTACAAGGTTTTCTAACCAAGAAGTACGACGACCTTCACCTTTGACCTTGAAAAACACTAAGTGTCTTTGTCTTGACACGAGAAGTAAGTGTACCAAGGCTTGGCATGAGGAGTAAGTGTACCAAGTTTGACAGCCCTAGCCCCAATGGTTTGGGTTGTATCATGTCAACAAGGGTTTCCTACCAAGTAGTACTATGACCTTGACCTTTAACCTCTTACCTTGAAAAACAATAGGCGTCTTTGTCTTGGTATGAGGAGTAAGTGTACCAATTTTGACAGTCCTAGCCCCAACAGTTTGATCTGTATCCTACCTACAAGGGTTTCCTACCACGTAGTACTACAACCTTGACGCTTAACCTATGACCTTGAAAACAATGGGTGTCTTTGTCTTGGCATAATGAGTAAAGTTACCAAGTTTGACAGTCTTAGCCCAAATGGTTTGGTCTGTATACTGTCTACAAGGTCCGGGCAGACAGACGGACAACGCCGTAATACGTACCGTCAAAGACAGACGTATAAAAATGAAATTCATGCTTTTCTTGTCTCTATAGGCGAGAACATAAATGTTAATTGCAAATCCACAACTAAACCGCATACTTGACAAGGCGAGACTATACATGTATTTGACCCTTACCCCAGCGGCCATACCAAAGTTTAAAAAAAGACGCACAATCTAAAATCAGACCATTTCATATACCACCACCACTCATCTGCATCTGTATTGGCTAAGGAGAAATATGGACAAGTTTTTTGTAACCTTCCCATTTCCCCTAACCCCAGGTACACAAATTTAAAAAAGACCCACCAAATCATCTGCATCTGTCTTGTTTTGGAAAAATAATATAAAACCCAGGTGCACAACTTTAAGTTGAGCCCTTCATATGCCACCACCAAATCATCTGTATCTATTTTGGTTTAGAAGAAGCATGGGCATTTTTTTTCCATGGCATATTTTTCCTTCCCCAGGGCCAGACCAAAGTTTAAAATCCAGGGGTGAGTTTTACTAAAGGTCATAGTAAGCCCAAACGTAGACGTAAACTTTGCTAAGTAATGTTTGTCTCCTCCCTAAATAGTTCAAAACCTAACGTACACTTTTTACAATGTTTACCAATGTAAATACTATAAACATAGACTTCAAGATAAATTCAATTGTAGTACACGTAAATTTAGTCGGAACGTTCACGTCTACATTAGGGCTTACGACCTTCAATAAAACTCACTCCAGGTGCACAATTCAAGTTAGACCCTTTCATAAACCACTACCAAATCATGTGCATCCGTATTTATGAAAATACAGACAAGGTTTTTTACGGATAATTTTCCCTACTCCAGCGGCCAGACTAAAGTATAAAACCCAGGTGCCCCACTTTTAAGTTGAGCCCTTTTAACAAGCACCATCAAATCACCTGCATCTCTCTTGGTTAAGAAGAAGAAGCACAGACAGGTTTGTTTTTTACCCTATCCGTTTTCCCCTACCAGAAAGGCCAGACCCTAGTTAAAATCCAGGTGCACAACTTCAAGTCAGACACTTTCATACACAACCAGAGATGTGCAAACAAGATAGTGGAGACGGATGGACATCAGCAGCATAGCATATTAAACCAGTATTTTAATGGAGACGTATAAAAAATCCCAAAACAGATAAAAAGGGAAACATAAGGTCTCAGAAAGAAACAAGTGATATTTATTCTTGGCAAATATATCACATATTTGTACATAATTATGAAAACAATTTTAACACATAAACAGAGCTGGGAAAATAACACTGTTTACAGTTACATTTGGAATGGACAAAAATAAAAAAAAAACACACACAAATACATTTTAAAGCAATAAAAGGTGCAGCATCATGCCCCCTTTCTCACACACCCACCAAGTAATTCAACTAATGCTGCTGTTTAAATACAGTATTTACATGTACATGATGGATAAACAAAAAATTCTCTGTATATATATCTTGCTTTTTTTTCTAATTCTATCAATGTAATACTTCTTCAACTTTTTCAGTTTTTTTTCATGTTTACAAAACACATAACTCATTCTCTGTAATTCTATATACATGTACAAGTTATTAACATATATTGTCTACCACAATTTGATTCCTTAAAATGACTTTGTTCATTGAAACCAGCATGCAATGATTGCAATACACATTCATGCATCTATTTCACTATGTTCAAAGGTACTTATCAACTTTAAATTCTTCAATCAATACCTGTATGAAATGTAAGAACTTCAAAATGCTGACACTTCAATAAATATGTATATATATATTCCATTTTAAACTGTAAATAAGTGTAAAATTTGTAATGCTATAAAATTTACCCATACCTGTAAACAAGTCTTGGAATACCCTAAACCTTGATTCAAAAAGTTTAAATTAATAAATGATACTTATAAAGATGCATATATCATCACATAATGTGTACATGTGTATAATAAAAACTCATGTTCTCAAAAGAAATTTATAATGTTTACATTGTAGAAATCTACAATCTGTTATAAATTTGAATTGTCAAAGAGTGTTTTTGGCTTGACCTCGGTAGATAGGATTGTTTGTGCAGTGTTTTGCACTTGACTGCTACTGTGAAAATGACCTTGACCTGCCATAGTAGTGAACATGGCATTGTTTGGAACAGAACTGGAAGGAATAGACAGAAGTGAATCAAATCCTGTGAGAAAGGTAATATTTGAGTCAGAGTTATTGTCAAATGGTACGCTATAGTCTGGATAACTTAGCGCCTGCAGGAAACTGTCAGACATTTCTACATCGGCATGGGAACTAATAACATCAACCGATGATGTAATGGGACTGAACGTAGCAGAATCAGTGATCATGCTTATATCGTTCTGAGTTAGGACAGGCATACTGTCTTCACTGAGTGGCCATGTTATTCCATTCTTATCCATATCTGTCCATGGCAACTTTTCATCCTCTATCCATTCTGTGTTTATCTTTCTCTTTATATGTACATCATCCTTTGCAGTGGCTACTGGAATAGTGTCCTCTAGAATAGGATCAACTGAAGATCCCTGAATGTCTAACTTCTGATCTATTTTACTTATTTGAGGAGAAGTTTTCACCTGGATGTTGGCAACTTTTTGCAGAATCTGCTTCTGTAATTCACTGGGATTATCCAAAATACAAGTTGTGTTGCTTATATTCATTAAAGCTACAACAAAACCTAAAATGAAATGATAGAGTACTTTTATTCTTTTACTTGAAAAAGCCTTCAATTTGTGTATAAAAATTTTCAGTACTGATACTCATTTCACTAAAATATACTACTCTAACAACAACTAAAATAAATTAAGGAAAAATTTAACTATATTATACTGATTATTACCGTAGTATATAATTGTTTTAAAGTTGAATTGAGGATTACATAATGTAAAAGAAATATGAAAAGAAAAAGTTGCCTCGACGTAAACTTGGTAGAGCTAACTTCTCTTTCACCCAATCTGACACAGTTTTGTGGAATTCATCAGAGGTGTTGGTTGTCACCATTGTCTTGAAAGAGCCGAACAATGGTCTAATCAAAACTTCAAACTAAAGAAATGTTAAGGACCTTCCACAAAGATAATAAAAGGAAATGGTAGTTTACAAGGACAGCATTTTTACAGAATTTAATCATGAAAAAGCAAGCAAGTCAAAGTACGAGGGAAGAGGTTAATGAACAACTGGCTGCATTGATTAAGTTAAACCTTGACTACCTGATTTGAAATTTCATTTCTTTGGGTAACCAATGATGGAAAACTCATGGGAAAACTGACCATTAAATTATCTTGTATGTTAGTATTTGAATTTTGATCCATCACAGAGAACACTTTTTAGAAATACATTTTATGTAAAATAAATCCCTACTTAATATTCATATCATCAAGTATTCACCTTTTTGCCATCAAAACAAAATTCACCATAAAATGATTGATTTTTCATCAATACATGTATGTCTATATTATTACTTGATAATCTGAACTTTGGTCATAGAGTAAGACTTGATCTCTTTCTCCATCTCAATGAGTCAATAATAACTGCCATCATAAAAGTTAATGTAAGATTATTTAAAGAATATTATATCATAATCTAAGTAGAAATGTAAAGAATGACTTCTATAAATTTTTCTTATTAAACAACTTTGTAAATATTGTTGTTTTAAGTCCCCAAATGGCAGCCAATGTTCAAAATTTTGAAAAGTAAACCAAAGGTCATAGTAAAGGTACAACTCTTTGTATAAACAAAAATATACTGTCACAAGAAATACATATGTGAAATATAAAAGCCTCATTTCTTGTTCACAAGTTATGACCAATGTTAAAGTTTATTTTAATGTTTTTACCACAGATAGACAGATGGACCTAAAACACCCATATGCTTCCCTCAGTCTTTAATTACAGTATTATAGTACTAGTGATTTATGACCATTTTAATGAATCTTGCCCTTTAATGTTAAATGCACTTGACACTCTCCAATTCAGTGATCAACACCATCAATCAGAAGGATACCAGCCAAAACTTCCAATGTTTCTGCATTCTAGACTGTACATAGTTGTTGTACATGTCTTCCATGTTAGAAGGAGGTTTCTCCACTTCGTCTATGCCAGCCACTGGTAACTGCAACTGAAGCTCACTGCAAAAAGTAAACAGTACATGTTTTAACACTGGCCTTACAAAGCACAATCAAAGTCTGTAAAATAGAGTAATAGACATGGGCACTCAGAAGTCGGACACAACTCTATACAAGGAGTACACAAATATCATTACAATACTTCAGAACCCATAACTTATCAATACCAAGTTCAGAGCCTAAATAGGTTACATTTTCAAAATCTCTGAAACAATTAGACCATACACCACAAAAATAAAAATAAATGATATATATTAAAAAATATTTTGAATGGTTATGTTCTCTAATCCAACTTTGTGTGCCCAGGTCAAATAGAGCAGTGTATCTACCTCTGTACTTCAATTTTGAATTCTTTCCTTTTATATAACCAAAACAAAATTTTTAAAAATACCGGTAGATTATTATTTGAAACAATTGAATATATATGAAAATAAAGCAACAGTATTTAAACAATTAAAATTATGATACAATAAAGAAGCAATGTTCTTTACCATACAACATTTGTGAACAATCACATAAAATTCAAAGTTGTCAGAGGTGGATATATGACAATGAAATTTTCAAAGTTGTTGGATTTCATTCTTCGAAAAGCTGTGAAAACATTATATTAATATACTAATTATTGAACCTACAAAAGAATATAGAGAAAGTATTTTTTAAATTGAAGTCTATAAGAAAATAATAAAAATAAAGCAAGAGCTTAAGAGCATAGCTTCATTTGCTTATCACACTGGCTTACCTAACATCTGAAACAAAAAACAAAGCTTTAGTCAATACAAAAACATCTATAAAGAAATGTAATATGGCAATTACAAGCTCATTACATTGCATTTAAAATATAAACCTTACATAAACCTATACAATTCTGGAAACTTGATAACATAGAATTTACTTTATTTACTTATTATCATTCCTACAAAGAAAAAAAGGGTAATTAATCACAGCTTTTCAATTATGATGTTACATTTAAACAAAGATAGAAGCATCTAAACAGTCTAATGTTGGTATTTTCAAACGCTTTTCTTTAAAAACAAACAAAATAAAAATGAAAACATAAATCCAACAACTTTCATACATGACCTGGAAAAAATACTAATATTTGTTAAATTAAACATGATATATTGAACAAGTAATTATGGAAAAAAGATAAGAATCTTATTACTAGTATAATTAACAAGTGGACGGATTTGTAGTTAGGTCCATCCTAGCACCACCATTAATTGCTTGAGAAGGAACTGACTTTTTATTGTAAGTTTATTTTTTATGTAACTAAAAACAAGTAACAGTTTCATTAAAGAAATGTGATGATGCTAGGAAGGGATGATCATATTTATTACGATCAAGACTTACTGTATTTGGTTACCGAGGGCTGTGATTTCATTCCGCAACTCTGCCTCTTGGTTAGACAGTGCCTTACTATCACCCTTTAATTTCCGACAGTGCTCAGCCGCTACAATATGGAGACAAGTCAATATTTTGGGTTAGGGGCACCACCTTTTAAAAAGTGGTGAATCTAAAGGACAACTAACTAAAACAAAAACCTTCCTCTCTCCACTATAAAATCACACTGTAGTATCATATCTCGTGAAAATAAATTTTTCTTTGAAAAAAAAAAATTTGCCAAAATTTATTTCTGTCCAATCTTGATAGTGTTTTCCTACTTCAAGATTTTGAACAGTGTTGAAAAGTGGAAAGAAAAGGGTACACATATGATAGCACTGTAAGACCCCAGGGCCCCCACCCATTCTTAACATTCAACATCACATTAAAATTGATTATACCTACTTTTAAGTAACATTACAGCTTTGCTTTCTTTGGCTGGTGCATCTTCTAGCTCTGGAACCAATGTTCGTAAAGTTTCAAAACCCTTCTGAAATTATACAGCAAAGAAGAGATAAAAGTTGCTCAAACAAAAAGAAAAAAAAACCATACAAATATTATTTCCTGAAACAAACTATTATCGGCACTAACAAGTAATACTCAAAGGTCTATAAATACCAAAAAGCCAGAAGCATTCATGAAGATTGTAAGTTCTCCTCTCAACATGAAGCTTTTAACTTAATATTCTAAAGTTAGAAATTACAAACAGCAAAAATGCCAATACAACGCAAGTCAAAATCATTGCTGGATGAAGATTTGTAATGAATATGTCCAATTAAAATTGCTGACAATTCTAAGCATGGCTTCTTTTTTAAAACAGAATACTTTTGATTATATACATGAAAGTTCTTTGGTACAATTGTTAACTGTCTGCATAAATTTTGACATTGCTATTTGCATTTTTAAAATCCAAACTGCCAAAATGCTTTACCTTTTCTTACCTGTATCATACCTTGATTTGTACTAGAAAGCTTCATTGTCTATCAAGGTCATACCTATTTTAAGATTCATCCATAAATTGATCAATCCTTGGAGATCATATTAGGGGCAAACCTAGGAACTGGCCATTAGGTCAGTAGATGGTAGATATTGGATAATGAAAGTCATTCAATTTGTCACCTATAAACCTACATGCAGCATCAAACATTTATATGCAAAAATTAGAATAAATGTTACATGAACAATTATACAAAATATCCATCAAAGATATGATGCCCTATTGACAGTTATGGATAATTGATTTAATGAAAGTATACATACATGTATCAGATACACAAAATGTAAATGTCTCAACCATAATTACCAATGAATAGTCAATGTCATTGATTTTAAGAATTACCAAATTAGACATCTGATGGGATAAAATGTTCTTCTCTTAAACGTTATATATAAAACTGTGCCTTCTATTATGGAAAATATTAATGATGTAAAAAAAATAAAAATTTGAAAGAGCAAGCTTTATTCTTATTAATTTCATTGAACCCAAAATACTCAAATTTTTATTAGGTTGTTTCAGGACTTGTGGGAGAAATTTTCAATTCTGTAATAAAGAAAAAAAAAGTTGGAAAGCAAAAATTTCACATTATGATAGAAATCTCAATACTAAAGAAGAATAACTTATCTCATTTTTAAACTGTGTGTAACTAATAGCTGTAGTAAGCCATACAGGAAATAAAATGCTATTAAAATTACTATGATTATATATGATCTACATAAAAACTGGAATTATATAAATAAAAAATCAGGAACTCCTGAATAGTAAGCAAACCTGAATTTTATCCCTGCGTTTATGCTCTGCCTTGATATGAGAGTCTCTCTTGTGTCTAGGAATGGGATTAGCAGGTCTTCCACATTTCTTTTCACCTTTAGGAGACCTTGGTGATTTTGGACATTTCTGCACCTAAAAAGATTTAGAGTGTATCACAATAAAGATTAAATCAATTCAGTCAAGATAAAAAATAAATGTATGTGGGTTTGTGTCATGAAGTCAGTTATGGATAGACATTCATTAGTGTAATAAAAAGAGATTCTCTGTCAAAAAAAACAAAATTAACATAAAATGGGTATCACATGTAAATTCATTCCATGAAGTTTCCTAACAAGTTTTACTAAAAAAAATGAAGGGAAAATCCAGTTCAAAAAAATAAAGCTATTCAAATTCAAGATGGTGTATCAGAACTTAAATTGCATATATAATTTTTATAATATACATTTTTGTTTAAAGCAAATTTAATTTAAACAATATGAAAGAAGAGACCCACAGCCATAGGCCACAATGTTCATGATCACCCAAACAAAATTGTACTCATAATTAAAGAGAAAGACATATTTTGCAATTTGTTTTGGATAATTTATGGGCACATTTTTGTGAGTTACTTGACAAAATTGCATTGATTGAGCTCAAGTGAGAGAATTCTTGCAACATCAACGTAGATCCAGCAATCGTGCTTAAATTACATTCCATACAAGTTGGTTATGTTAAGTTTCATTTCAATCTGTATTGTGATGGTGCTTGAATGAACGATACTATTTGTACAGATAATAAAGCATCTATGTGACGCGAGAATTTGATTCAGTACAAACTTTGGGTTGGTTGAAAAAGCAAGGTTATCCCAGGTTACATTAGTAAGGATGTAACCATGAAATTGACATTATGAAAGGCGAGTTAAAACAAGTTTTAATTAAGTTTAGTTTTTCGTGGATTCTCTCTTTAGGAAGATTTCAGACTCAAGTCGTCTGCTTGGGTCCAACATTACAGATCATTAATCACTTTAGCCCAGAAAACAGAAAAAAAATTTGCAATTTATACACATCTTTTCTAAATTATCAGTTACTTCAGATTGATTTCCATTATCTTCTGCAAGGGCAGATCTAGGGAGGTTTGGGGGGGGGGGTGTTTGGGAACACCCCCTCCCCTCTGGATTTCCTTTTTTTCACCTTTTCCTTTCGACGAAGATCAGTTCATGTCTTTCGAATTTTTGTCTGATCATATTCTATTTTTATGCCTTGAACAACCTTTTGTTACCTTTCAGAGTTTTTCATACCTACACATGCTTGTGCATAATGTATTTTAATTGCTACATGTAAATATATGACTGAGTGCATGGCCTGCTTACATTGAAAGTTATCATAACTTGTACATTGAAATCTAATTATTTTTGTTGTTACATGAAAATGTTATGAATTTTATTACAATTTATTTTTGTTGTTGGATAAAGTGTTTGTTCAAAGTTCAATGATTATTTATATCAATACACTTGCTATTACATTAGATCAAGATAGATTTTAGAACTCATCTACATGTAGTATTAGTATTACTATGTTTGTTTTGTTTGTTTGTTTGATTATTGTTTTACGTCACTCCACGATTATTTCACGTATATGGTGACGGCATCTGCCTGATGCATTGCATACAAATTTAAACCTTTGCAACAGACCCACCCAAAGCAGTGAGGGGTCTTTTACGTGCCACGCCTACCGTGACACGGGACCTCGGTTTTTATTGTCTCATCCGAAAGACAGAACACCGGTGTGCCCCGGGCAGGAGTCGAACCCGCGACCTCTCGATCACGAGCCGAGCACCTTATCCACTAGGCCACACCAGCTTAGTATTACCATGTACATGTATTTATTCTGACATGGTAAATTTACTTTAAGGGAAACTATGTGAAATATATGCAATTTGGCACCATATCAAAGTTATTTATGAAAAAATAAAGTGACAAAATAGATATGAAATTGTTCTTCAACAGACAGAAAAAACATCCTGTGTCATCATTGAAAAAAAAGGCTGAAAATGTATCAGATTGCAACAATTTATATGAAATTTTGAAAAATTTCCAAGGGGAGGGAGGCAGGCGTGGTGTAGTGGTTAAGCACTTGGCTTGTGGCACCGACGATCCGGGTTCGATTCCCGGGTTGCGCCACTATGTTTAAGAGGTTGGTAACCTCCTGCTTCCATGTCGCGATATAACTGAAATATTGTCGAAAGCGACGTATAACACCAATCAACCAACCAACCAATCCAAGGGGAGGCCCCCGGACCCCCGTACAGGAGGGGGACACACCCCCTCAGCACCTCGTGCCTCAGGTCGGCCCTTTGACCCTCCTAAAAGCCCCTGCATTTTCAGCTTCTGGATCCGCCCCTGGGCATGTGCAACAATCTTTTTTTTTTTCATTTTAAGCCCCCCCCCCCTTTTTATATTAACTTTTTATTACTCCTTTTTGAGGGGCGTGTCCTAGGCTACTGATCGCATTAAGCAAGTGAGCGGGTAACTCCAGTCTACTCTTTGCGCACGTTCCCATTTCTTCACTCGTATGCTTCGGGAGTTATCATCTACATTACGTTTATTTCTTCGGAAACTCTCACGATTCGTATTCCCCGATATATGCAAATTTTTGCACACGACACCATGAGAATGTTTAAATTTCATTGGCTGAAAATGACGTGATACGATGCATGATTGGTGGTAACAAGAAAGTCACGTGGTCGTTAAGATTCACTATATATACTGGGAACCGGCCACTACTGAGTTCTTGTCACTTGCGTTGTGGAACGAGGAGCAGCTCGAGAAATGAAAAGGGGAACAACAATCTGCACATTTGTCTGCATCTCTAAAGTGAAACTAATTACATTGCAGAAAATATTTCTTTGATTGGATTACAATTATTCTTCCAAGGATGAACATATAAAGTCGAATTAAATCTTGAGATACCATCACCGCGCCAGTACAAAGGCATGAACACCGGACCGGTGACCGGTTTACCAACGATATTTCCCCAAGATAAGCAATAAAAAGCGTCGAATTAACTACACAGAAATACCACAAGATTGTTAAATTACCTGTAAATGTTTTAATGAATCCTTTAATTCCAATATTATGTCGTTATCTACGTGTGAAGCAGCGCAGTTATCGTCGAATCCCTTCATCTTGGATAATGTTAATTTGGGAACACCAATGTTTATATAGTAGGCCCAGAATGCACCGCGTGTTTCTAAATAGTAATCTCGAAACCCTAATACAAATGGATAAATATTTCTATTTTGTCACTTCTAGATCAAAACAAAATTTGTATATATATACATAATATAAACGAAAATATCGGAATAGTAAACTACAATTTGATTATATACTTTGCTTGTTACGTAATATATGTTTCACAAATGCATATATATATACGCCCAGAGTATTGTATCAACGCAGTTTTGCTTCATTTATAACAGTGGTTGATATTTCTTACAATCTTGGTTTGTATTTGAAACCATATAGATAATAATAAATATATTTTATGAAATTAAATGAAGGTGTTCGAGATTATGTAGAAGATATTTGTAGTGCTCAACCGGTTTACACTGGATTTAGGATTTTCAATCATGTAGCTTTTATGGTATTGTCCATAGATCTAGTGCTTGTTTACAATGTCAAAATGGCAAGAAATTCTCATTTCCTGCTGATATGTCTGGACAAGAAGGGGTTATTTCCACAGGGGAGGGGATGTTGGCATCTTTTAAACGTAGGCTTGGATATATAGCCTATTTATATGGTCGTGAACGTGGCTGGAATAGACAGAGACGTATATATACTATTTAAAAAATAGTATACATGGATATATACAATATATATATTTATATACAAGCACAAAAAAGGAAATTGTAACAACATCCACACACACACACATAATATATATATATATATATATATATATATATATATATATATATATATAATATATATATATATATATATATATATATATATATATATATATATAAACGGTGTGAGAATAGACTGGAGTTTCAAAGTGTCATACCCCTATCTATCCATACATACCAGTATTTTCTTTATGTATTCTGTTATTCGTCAGATATACAGAATTTCCCCTGATGTAGCATCTTATTTGACATTCATCCTCTCAGTTATCGTTATGGTGAGGCTGAAAATAAAAAGATTTACATTCTGCCCTGGAGTTTTTGCTTATTAGGGAAAAATAGGGCTCTCGGTGTCAATTGTTATACATACACTAAATTTACAAGTCATAATGCACGCAGAGGGGCAGGCTTGGTGTAGTGGTTAAGCGCTTGGCTTGCGGCGCCGACGATCCGGGTTCGATTCCCGGGTTGTGCCACTATGTTTAAGAGGTCGGTAACCTCCTGCTTCCATGTCGCGATATCACTGAAAAATTGTTGAAAGCGACGTAAAACATCAAATCAACCAACCAACATAATGCACGCAGTCATCTTCGCTAGCCAAGGTTCCGATTTGTTACTCTCACGCCAAGTGTTCCTATTCGTTACCCTCTGTATATCATGTCGAGGTTCCGATTCGTTATTCTCATCTCATGCCGAGGTTCCGATTCGTTACCCTCATCTCATGCCGAGGTTCTGAATCGTTACTTTCATCTCATGCCGAGGTTCCGATTCGTTACTTTCATCTCATGCCCAGGTTCCGATTCGTTACTCTCATCTCATGCCGAGGGTTCCCATGTTAAGTTACCAAACTTCCAGCAAGATTTATACAAAATCCTACATTTTAGCTATATATAATCCACATATCAAAATGTTTGTCAGACCCTCCTCTATCACTGAATTTTAACAGTTTACCATAGGTTATCCACCTTAGTTTCAAGAAAATCATGCTGGAAGGGGGTCACCCCAAAAAATTTGCCAAAATTCAAATGTAAACAACAACCCCCTTTTAATAAAGATTCGAAGAAGTCCTCCAAAGGGAAGTCCGGTACATAAAAAGTAAAGGAACACAAACACTCTGTATTGCAAATTTTCGGCCTCACGACCTTTATCAAGCAATTTTTGAGATGACAAATACAAAGCTATGTAAAATCCATGTTTACGTTTCAAAGATGCATAAGCTTCTAATCTAAGATAAACAATGACGTCATAACGTGATTATTACGCGCGTTAGTATAGCGTTAAAATTGACGATTATTTCTTCCAGGAATGGTTGCGTTATTCACCAAATGAAAAAAAAGACTCTCAAGAAACAGCTGGAATCGTGACCGTAGTGTCGTTTACTCATGCACATTGATATGTAAATGCACATGAGTACACGACATATAGTCGTGTATTCATGTGCATTTACTTATAAATGTGCATGAGTAAACGACAGTAGGAACCGGGGCAGGGAGGCCTGACCTCACCCATTTTTGACCGATCATAATTGTTTCATAGATTGTTATCTAAATCATTTACTAAATTGTTTTCATCTAATTATTCTTAACATGCAATTGATTTGCAATCTAATAAGTTATATTGCAGCTGTATATTTTGTTCTTTTCTTTCTGAACGTTGATACAACAAGTTATTTTCATCATGCAGATAAAAATTGTTAGGGCTCTAGGAAAACATTTACTCATCCAAACATAGTCGCAATTTCACATTCCTCTTAGACTTAGTGCTTCTTAATTTGAAAAGACAGGCCCTGAACACCGTGTATCCATGTTTGGGAGGTAGAAATGAGTTTATTATTAAATGTCAGCATTAGCGAATTTTGAGGGGGATTGCAACCCCCATTCGGTCGGAAAATTTTACCCCCAAAAAGGTTATTTTCGGTCATTTTCAAAGCTGCAACACCCCTTTCCAGACTGAATAGTGGAAAATAGTAATCATGACAGGCTGCGACTCCCTTTCAAAAAAATCTAGATCCGCCTATGGTCAGTGTCTAGCTTTATGCGATTCAAGCAAGACTCATTCGCACAAAAAGCAGCTTAAAACAGTGGTACATGTATCATATTGCAAATTTTGTTATAAGTTTGGCACCCCTCCCACTTTGGAATTGCATCCTACGGGCCTGGGAATCTATTTCTAGTAAGCTTTCCCCAAAACCATGGTGTCCCCTTGCTTTTATTCGATGTATAACAATATTGTGCAAGAAGTCTCATTTTCAAAATAACGGCAACAAATCCTTTTATCTCTACAAAACTCATAGGTTTCCACCTCATATTCTTGCTCTTAGGCCCAGGTAGCATGTATCCAGGTGGATACTCTAGCATATCTAATTTTCGAAAGAAGAAAAAAAGGCGCATGGGAGTATTTTGCATTGCTGTAATCTGGTTAATCACAACATAAAATGGTGATTGGTCGTCCAAAGACGGTTCGGTCCGCTCAATAGACTCGATATAATTTTGTATCTGTTCTGCAGAATAAATACGTCGTAGAAATCAAAATATTGTTTTATGCAACGGGCGTTTATGCATCGTTTTATGTATTTTTTGTAAACCTTCTAATATATGGAATATAGTACAAGTACGACTCATAAGAATTCACTTGAATTTTCGCCTTTTCACGCTTTCAAAATTACTTATCCTTAATATTGTTTTCCTTTTCCATTGAATCCCTTCGCTTGCTGTATGCAGTCCAATGTAAGTTTTCGAAATAGAAATCGAATGGATAATGTTGTACTAAACCTAAAGTTAAAATTGTGGCTATAGCCTAGCAGTTACGATTCTAAAAGAACCCAGGTGTCCGCAAGAATTTCACATGTGGGCCCCCTTTCCCGGAAGGTGACCGCCTTATAGCCCGACAGCCAGATAGTCCGATGGCCCGATAGTCCGACAGCCCGATGGTTCGATGGCTCGATAGTTGGACTGATTACGAAGCTAAACGTACCTCGTCCTTAACCTTCCTAAGAAACACCCACAAAGATGGGTGTTTGGTGCAAACATGTTTCTCTATCGGCGATGAAAGCCTGTCGTCAATCAAAAGATAGTCCGACAGCCCAATGCTTCGACGGCCCGATAGTTGGACTGATTACGAAGTTAAACGTACCTGAACCGTATTTTCAGTATTTCTGGTTATGTTAACATTGTTGATTAACTTAAGATTCGGCAGTATATAATTTCAGCTGAAATGACGGGACAAAGTTGCTTAAACTTCATATTTGGACCTGCTGTTCAACATTTAGGGATCTTTAATATGCCGAGCCTATTTCAACGCGGGCAAATGTTCTTAACTTTTGCCAAATCCATTTCTTTATATGGAAATAAAATATGCTTCAACTAAGACATGGACACCGTTTTAACCTCCCACCAACGTGTACACCGATACAAAGTTAGAAGAATTCCGCTTTCGAACCAGCGACCTTTCTATCTACAGTCCGGCCGGTTATCTACTTGACCGCGTCAGTCGGACTCAAATCAAATTTATGACCCAGAATCACTGCAAGGAATTCAAAGAAACTTGAAGGAAACTAGTTCTGCATTTTCTCTACCACTCAGTTGTTGTTGTTTTTTTTTTTTTTGGGGGGGGGGGGGGGGGGTTATTGGTTTTTTTTTTTTGTCCCACAAAATGGCTACCTTGATCTCAATTTGGTTTACACATTTTTATCATTTATCATTTTTATTTTAAGATTTGTTTGTGAAACGCTATGCCCCGGTTGACACCAGTAGAAACATACAAAACAAACATACATTACTTAGTAATTAATTTCTCACTTTTCTCGTCCTTTTTCTCTTTCCCATGTCAAGATCTCGAGATCGGTTTAAACGGGCCCTTACATTCTGACAAATTTCCTGGAACCGCACCTGTAGCGAGGCGATTGATCAGTGACTACATTGAGGCCATTATTCACCAGACGTGTGAAACATTCATTTTCATTGGAAAAAATATCGAAGAAAATTTTGTTGACAAAAGTGTGAGAAAACTGGTAGGAAGGACTGACAGTCGGATGGGGAGCAACTAAACGGATAAGAGATTTTGATCACTTTACCTTCGAACATGTTCTCTGTCTGACCAATTACGTCAAAAACAGATAAAATTTAGTCATGGAAGGGGAGGGGGTCACAGCTCAAAATTGGCCAAATAAGTACAGATCTTGGTACCCTTTTCTGACAAAAATTGGGGGGGGGGGGCGCTAACCCCGTCCCCCGCTTAATCCCACGATTGGGGTATTTGTCTCTCGGGTTGGCCCATTCACCTAGAATTTTCAAAAGACAAGTTTTTACATGTTTTAGTGCAATACCATCTATCGAACTATCGGTCTGTCGGACTATCGGACCATTAGGCTGAATCCTGGGGTATTATTCACAAAGTAACTTAAGTCTAAGACTTGAGACCTATAATAGCGTGTGTCTGAATTCTAAAAATAAGTCAACAGTTTCTTTGTAAATAGTATATCAGGCATACTATTCACAGAATAACTTTCAGCTCATTCTTAGAACTACGACACACGCTGTTGTATGTCGAAAGTCTTACACGTAGATTTAAGTTTCTGTGTGAATACATCACCTGGATCCGCCACTGTTGTCCTTAGGGTCGGTCAAAATAAAACCTTAGAACACACTTTCGTGTAAAATCAATCAAATGATATTATAACCAGAGACATGTAACTAAATGAAACTGGTACAGGCTGTAGAAAGCCACATAAGTGAAATAACCTTAGCGTACAACAGATAACATGGCGGTACATGTAAGTCTCTGTCACCACATTACAACAACACAACATATGCATGTCTGTTGCAATATTACAACACACAGTACATGCATGTCTCTGTTACATCACTGTACACAGTAGGTCTCCGTTACATCATGGTACACGGTACGAGTCTGTTGTAATTTCGGAGAAAATGACAGTTTTTTAAACATCAAATAATTTACCAGACTTATTCACTATACAAATACAATGTACAACACATTGATTGATTGATTGTTTTTTTACGTCACTCCACGATTATTTCACGTATATGGTGACGGCATCTGCCTGATGCATTGCATACAAATTTAGACATTTGCAACGGACCCACCCGAAGCAGTGAGGGATCTTTTACGTGCCACGCTTACCGTGACACAGGACCTCGGATTTTACTGTCTCATCCGAAAGAACACCGGTGTGCCCAGGGCGGGAGTCGAATCCGGGACCTCTCGATCACAAGTCGAGCACCTTATCCACTAGGCCACACCCGCTTCAATTTACAACACAAAGGTTTGTGTGCATGACCCTATGGCAATATCAACCACTTTGAATTTTGATTAGAACCAGCAAGACTAAAAGTGATCACTGTGAATAAGCTTCACCATAATTAATCCACGTATAAAGAGACCTGATAACGATTTCATACGATAACTCTTGGTAATTAGAACCCTATGAAAAACTAGTATCATCGATAGGGGATCAATTTGTGTAAATTTTATAAAATTCTGCACCTTACTAAGGAGAAAGAACCATAACTCTTGTTTAAGGATACCAGTGGATTACAGAAAAATAGGGCACCACTAAACCGGTACATGATAAGCCCGCATTTTGTTATCACAAGTGTCATTTAAACCAGAACTAAATATCCAATCTAATTTTGGTAAATTTAGATTACCGGTACCTTTGTTACTGGTAAAATTGTTCAGTTTTCTTCTTTAATTCTTTGTAGGTTAACTGATCTTCTTCACACATTTATCATTTCCCATGTTGTCACCCCTTTTTTCATAAATACACCAAATACAGATGTATTGAATTTTGAGATTTGAAAATTCCTGTTCAATATGCACATCTTCATAATGTGATCTTTCATAACTCCTGTAAATGTTTTTGGACAGCATTCCTCTTTAAATATGCACATCATATTGTTTATTTCTGCGTACCAAGTTTCATCAAAGTCCCCTGAAGGGTTTAGATGTGAAGACAAGGTATTTCAAGAAAATCTAGGCCGATGGGCTATAAATCTTGTAATCATTTTTTGGACAGCATTCCCCTTCCAATATGTACATCTTCATAGGATGATCTTTCTTTGTACCAATTTTCATCAAAATCCCCAAAGAGTTTAGGAGCTGTGAAGACAAGGCATTTTCTTTGCATAGGGAAAATCAAAGCCAATGGGTTATAACTCCTGTACAGATAAATATTTTGGATAGCATTCCATGCATATAGCGTTCTTTCTTTGTATCAAGTTTAATCAAAATCCCCCAAAAGGTTTAGGAGAAGTTGCAAAGACAAGGTATTTTGTGTAGAAAAATCTAACAAACTAGGCCAAAGGCCATAACTCTTGTAAATTGTTTTTGTGTAGCATTCCCCTTCCAATATGCACATCTTCACAGGGTGTTTTTTCTCTGTACCAAGTTTCATCAAATTCCCCCAAAGGTTTAAGAGGAGTTGCAAAGACATGGTATTTTAAGAAAATCTGAGTCCAAGGGTCATAACTCATGCACATTTTTGGAACAGTATTTCCCTTCCAATATGCTCATCTACATACAGTGATCTTTCTTTCATCAAAATCCCCTCATAGGTTTAGGAGTTGCAATGACAAGATGGTTAGGACCAACGGATGACAGCAGGCATATAAAAATAGGACATTGACCACAAAATATATACATACATAATGAAAGTTATAGATGAATACAACAATACACTTCATAGAATTTTATGTTTATTGGCATCATATATAAACACTCCTAATTTATATCTTACATATTAATATGAAATTTTTCATCTCATAAATTCATAAACTGCATAATGTATATAATGAATAAAATTCTGGAAATAATTTGGTTGACAGATTTCCCTTCACCTATTTTGTATATGTATTATTATCAAGGCACTTGTTAGAAATTAAATATATCATTAACCAGTGTACCTGATAAGTGCCAGGAATCATAGTTCATTAATCAAATGTATGTTTCTGCAATTCTGAATATGACATTAAAGATGAGCTACTGTATGTAGTAAAGTGAACATTACATTATGTGGACCTTCATATCAAGAACTTAATACAGTATCACTGGCTTGGAATATAGGCTTTTTATCATGGCAGTCACACACACTTACTGAAGTATTACCCAGATGGCAGAAGGTAAAGTAATTATTATGCAGTAGACTTCTCAACATTGACAACAGCATCAAAGACTACAGGAATTCACATGATGAAATTGATTTTTCCATTTGGTGCAACTTTTTATTTTCACAACAAAAATTTGTTGTTAAACAAACACTGCAAAAATGATATTCATTTCCTGATGTCGTAAATGAACTAAAAACACTTTGAATGTTACACAAAATGTAATTATTGATCACTTAAGCAATTATTTCATTCAGATAAACATATGGATACATACTACATACATATAATGAATGCAAAGTTTCAATTTGCAATATCACCTAAAATCGTACAATGTGTTAATATGAATTTTTTTAAAGTAGCAATAACAAAAGTTATCAGAAGACAACAAACTTCACCAGAATGTGGTGACATTTAAAATGTTGCAACTATCAGATGTGATTCCATAACTCGACCAAAAAATAAAGTTGAAAGGTAAAGTTCTTGAGAAGACATGACCCAAATGAAAGGTCTAGTCATGAGGAATCTATATGTGAAATATCAAAGCTCTATTCCTTACAATTCAAAAGAAAATGACAAATTAATATTTTTGAAAGGTAGATCAAAGTCCATAATGAAGGTAACTAGTCATGACCTTAAATGAAATCTGTTCAAAGCCTGAGAGTAAAAAAATCTGTACATGAAACAATACAGCCCTGTCTCTTGAGGTTCAAAATAATAAAAGTCAGGTTTAATGTTTTCGAAAAGTAGGTCAACATTCATGATCAAGGTCTTTATGTCAAAAGTCATGACCCTTAACGAAAGCTCTGCTCATGGAAATCTCCATGTGTAAATCCATGCCTGTCCCTTGTAGTTCAAATGATATTTCCCAGGTTATTATTTTGTTTACAGACGCCCCTTACGATAACAAGCTAAAAAGCTGATAAAAAAAGTTATGGAATTTAAATAGTGTTTATCTTCTTTATTATCTGAAATTTGAAACGCTATGCTCTTTTTATGATTAAGAGATTGGTTTTAAATACAACCAACAGTGAAGATACTGTTTACTGTTTTTGATAAAAAAAAAAATGTCAAGCTTTCAACGCCAATTTGTTTCCAAGTTAGTCCTCTCTCTTCTCAATTTGTACTCTTACAGCAAAGAAACTGAAACCTTGCCCCACATAATGTATACATCAATATTATAAACTGATCAAACTTCAACAAACATGAACCACAAGAATATCTTATGGTTACTTTTACTTTTTCAGAAAGACTGCCTGCAATGGCTACTTATTGTGTTGTAAAATGTTCAACAAATCACAAAGAATGTGGTGAATTATGGCTTACATGTAGTTAAAATTTAGTAGCACAAAAATATATACACATATTGTATTTATGGATAGACTGATGCAATGTGACTAAAAATGAGAAGTAAAACAGAAATAATAATGTATGTCATAATAATTAATCAGCTATTTACATTTTACAATTTTAAATGCTAGTAAGATATTTTTACCAAATAATAGTCTCCATTGATTTGGATCTCTGTAGACTCATCAAAGGTTTCCGTTGCCGTGGCGGCGTCTTTGATCCCATGACTGGAACAGGTATGGTAGAATCAATATCTGTTTCCAGATAGTCCTCATCCATAGTTTTATGTTCCTTGATTTTCCTGGATATTGCAGGATCAATAGGTTTTCTCTTTGGTATCCTGTTCTCTGATTTTGAAACATGTTCTGGATATTCTTCATAACTAATCAGTTTAGGCTTCTCTGGTGTTCTCAGCTGCCATGCTTGTTTTCCGAGCTCTGGGATATTCCGTCTGGGTGATTTGGAACCTAGGAGTGGCTGGTTCTTGCGCATCTGATGACTAATATTTTTGTTTGGATCCGCAATATGAATTTCATTCTGCAGTGAACACTTTTGATTTAACATATTTACACCATCACAGATCCCAACATCATTACCATTCAGATTACAATGACTCACTTTATTAGTAAATTTGTCATTTTTCACAGGTTTTCTCTTCCTATCATTGCGTAAAAAGGGGTCTTCATTTTGTAAATCGGTGAAAGATTGTTGATAGGAGTTCCCTCCTCTTTCAATTAATGTAGCATCTGTATAATTACCAGTAGGAATTACTCCATTTGTCTGAGAATACTGGTCTGAGATTAGATATTTACTGAAAGAGAAGTTTGCAGCATTGTGTCCTACAAGGGTACCTTCATTATCTTTTCCCTCGGTAATGGAGGTTAAGTTTGCTTGTGCACTATCTGCCTCATGAACCCTCTCTTGGAAAAAACTTATCTCCTCATATACAATGTCTGGAGATACGAAAGCTGTAGTACGTGGTAAAGGTGGACTAAAAGGTTTAGCCAACACTGGAGCTTTCCAACCATCACCATTATTCTCATTTTGAATTGCTTCTGATTCATTGTCTACATGACATTGTTCATTATTAGAACTGATATTTAACATAATACTGCAGTTATTTACTTTGGATTCCACTCCACCTGTTGCACATTTCTCATTGCACATTACTGAATTCAAATGTAACCTGCCTTGATCAGATTCAGAATGTTTAAGAGTGTTTATAATTGAATCTTTATCTGTAACAATGCGGTTCCTGGCATTATATATACTCATTGTTAAGGCATCAGGTTTTGGAGGTACAGGTGGAGGGGGAGGGGACTTACAGGGACTTGAAGCAACATCATGGACCTCCACAGTTTTCTGAGTCTTTGGTTTCCATGGTACTGCATAAATTGGTGATGGGTTCTGTACAACATTCTTACAACAGGTGTCCACCAGATTTGGTACAGAATTATTCTCCAAGGCAGAACATGAAGGAGATTCTAAGGGAAATGAAGTTTTCCTGTAAAAATCATCATAAACAATGTATGACATTATCTTTGAACAGCTTATTCATGTATCATTCAGTAAACACTATTTTAACTATGGTTGAACAACTAAGCTTTCATGGTTCTCTAAATACTTAAATAATATAAAGAATATTGAGCAGCATTCAAACTTGACACCAGTATTTGATAAACCTATCTCAAATACCTCAAGTTTGCTATCACAACCCTCAAAACATTACCAGTTTCAAATACACAGAGTGCATTCTTAAATCTATTAAGGTCATAATATACATAAAACTCTTTCCCCATGATACCATAGTAAGTTTGGGCACTCTAGTATGAGTACTATGTCCAATATTGAGCTACTCCTAAATCCTTAACTGAGTCACTCAACCTGAAAAAGAAGGTCAGATGCAGCATCTGATATATGGATCCATCTCGATATCTTAAGATGAACCCCTGATGCAAGTTTGGACACTTTTGCATGAGCAATATGTCTGGTCTACGGTTAAGTCGCCCTAAAGTAAAGTTGCCCTTTATCGGTTAAGTCGCCCTATCTGTGATATATTTTATGTACAAATGAATAGAAAGATTTGCATGATTAATATTGATAGTAATAAAGCATTATGAATAAATCTATCCATTTTCTTATATGTTATCGAATAATATTTCTTTGATGTAATGAGTGCTGGATTTTGGTCAACAAAATTTATTCTATGTATGTTATTCAATCTAATCTCTTCTTTCATTATCTTCTTTTCTATGTCCATCAGTACATGTACCTCCACTATTTCTAACATCTTTTAACCAAATGTTAATAAGTACAATTAGGAAAGAATATTGATTATGATTGATAATTAACATAGATGGTGCTTGAAAACAATCACTTGAGGTGACTTGACTTGACCCATAGTGGGTGATTTTATTTTGAGGGGACTTAACCTTGGGGCAAATTAATCTGACTCTATTTGTCTAATACTGAGCTACTCAAAACTTTTTAACTGGATACAGACGCTAGTGGGTGTAGCACATTTAAATATGAATTTTAAGATGTCGTCAATGTGAAACCAATGGGTACTGGAGCTGTCCTAACGGGACAAATACATTGGGTCTTTTAGAGTTTTGACAGACTACTTATTGAATAATTACTAATGAAGAATTAGCTTACATTTCTACAGCATCAGGTGTCTTAGTTTTTGTCAATAAGGAGTTCAATGGTTCCTGATAATCACCAAGAGTCTGAAACTCAAAACATATATAATATCACCAAATGATAAAAATATAATATCACCAAATGATAATGGTAAGCCACTGGCATACTCCCTCATAAGATTTAATTGAATTTTAGAATGCTTGATGTTAAAGGCAAAGCTAAAGACAGTGACGGACAATAGGAATATTTCATATCTGAGTTTTAGCATGACCTTTGCACACTGTTATGAAGCCAGATTTACATATGTTCAGAGCACAGAAAAGGAAACAAAATGATTATTTACCATTACATGTATTTGTGAAATTTGAAGCACATAATTTATGTATTAATCTAGAGATGTATGGTTTTTAGAAATTTAATGCAATGGACACTTACAGGAGGTGTTTGGTATGTTTTTATTTCATTTCCTTCATTTAGAAAAGACTGAAGTGACATCTAGAAAAAGAAGACACAATTTTTCATTAATTTGAAATTAAAAAATAAGTAATATTTACAGTTTAATAGAATAAGATTCAACCTCATTAAAACTTTATTTTTCATGCTCCTTAGTTTTATCATGTTTACTGCGATAGCATACATAATAAAACTAAAGAGCATGATAATTCAAGTTTTAATGAGACTGTACAAAATATAAATTTGTTTGATATTAAAACCTAGGGTAATCTAAGATTACACAGCTCACCCCAATGGCAGCATATGACTTTTAACTTAAGGAAGTTGATTTTACACTGATAGCATAAAATATTACTTCAAAACTGTAGTAAAATAGTCAGTTCAAATTCAAATCTAATAGGATGCTTATCTAGGATACAGACAGATTAGTCCAATACTCAGCTGCCTTAAATTTCTTAATCAAGTCACTTAAGCAAAAAAAATAGCATACGCTCATCTCAACTTCATTGAAGTAAGCTAAAAATGGCCCATTGTAAACCAAACAAAAGACATCATAGTCCCATCCATTCCATTTGCCTTCCCAATCACTGCATATTTTTAATTTAATTTGAAAACTTTAAACCGATTTAAGAAGATCTGCAAATGATCAATTTATAAATTAGTGAGCAAAAATATATTTCATTAAACAGTTGTACCGGTACATATAATAGGGGGATAAATTGATATTGTGTGGTGCTCACTTTACAATCCATGAACCTGTACCTGAACACATAAAATACTGTGGTGAGAAATTTCTGCAGTCAAAATCTTCACCTTTTGGTAAAATTGGTATAAAAATCCTGGGAAACATTTTCCCTTGTATTTTTCCCATCAGGTTTCATGGGTAACATAAAATGTATTTCAGCACTGAAATAATGTGAGTCTTATCCATTAGTTTATTTCTATTTGTTAACAATACATGTGTAGTGATTAAGCCTATGTTTGGGATGTTTGATTTTATAACATATTTTTATCCTCTGAGAATACATGTATAGCAATTATGCCCCCATTTTAATTTTCCTCAGAGACATTTAAAAATCTTAAAATTGCCACACTAGCACATACACTTCTACTAAATAGCAAGAGCTGTCAGAGGACAAACAAAGCTCACCAGAAATGGGTGTTAATTTTCAAAGAGAATACATGTAAATATAAGAAAAATATCATTCAAGAAATTGTTTCCCTGCCTCATAAAGATATCTAAAAAGAAGTTATTGACCAAAATATCTCAGGCTTGAAAATCAATAGGGTTTGCCATTTTACCATGACTAACATCTGTGTAAGGTTTTAGACTCTACAATGATAAGTTTTCTTTCTATAGTGTTGACAAGGTTATTCATATACATGTATTGTTCATTGTGATCTTGAAATACAAAGTCAAATTTTTTTCAGACTAAATCTTTAAGTAGAAAATGTCAATAGCATGAGGAATTCTTTAGCAGTTCATAATGTAATGCACTGGTTAAAGTTTTTGAAAGTGGGTCAAAGTCCAAGGTCAAAGACAATGTGGCCAAGGATCATGGTAACAATTCAAAGTCCTGGTCATGAGAAATCTATATTTGGAATATCAAAGCTGTACCAACTCCACTTCAAAAGACATACCCCAGGTTAAAATTGTAAAGTACATGTAGTTGGTTAAAGTCCAAGGTCAATGTCACTGGGTCAAAACTCATGGAACTAATTGAAAGCCCTGGTCATAAGGAATCTATATGTGGAACAAAAATCTGTACCTTTCCCTGTTCAAGGATATAGCCCAGGTTAAAGTTTTGTCTATTGATGCCAGAGACAATGCCTAGTGTATGACATTAGCTCTTTGGACTTTAGTTCCAGCAAGGTAAAAAGCAACCATTTCCCTTCAAGTTCTTGATATAAAGAATATTTGTTTTGGAAAAATAAAAGAACAAAAAAATTGAAGCAAGTTTTGTAATTTTGTATGTAATTGTGACTTAAAATGCATCCTGAGTTGAACATGGTGGTTTTTCCATTTTCTTGTGCAAAACATTTCATTTTTAATCCAGCATTCGTATGTATCAGTCTTCAGTCAATAAACTGAAATCAGTATGTGAAAATATCACAGTGTACACAGTGTTATAATCATATGTTAGGTCCATGTTTGCACAACTAAAATTAGTGAAGCATAAATATGTAACAGTTACTCAAGTTACTATCAGTACAGTTTGTCAGTGACATATCCAACATGTATGATTACACATATAAGACAAAGAGTTTGGTAAAAATAAATTTTCATGTGAATTTGAATGCTGAATGTAAATTTCCTGCTAATTAGGAAAAGAATTAATTACTGAAATGGATGATTGAAGTATTTCATAAACATGCTTATTCTCATCTAGTTAACCTAATATAGAAACTTACAACTTCATCAAGTTGCTGAAGACTTGTCTTTGCCAGTTGCTTTGGAGGTGTTTTACCAAAAGTAGAGAAAGGTGAGTCCAAAAGACCACAAGGTTCTATGGACAGTCTTTTTGGCTTTGGTCGTTTGAAACGGACTATCATATCAGTATCGTCATCCTCAGTGAAGTTGAAGGTGAAAGTTTTCGCTGTCTGACTTGGACAAGGACTTTCAGTTTCTGCAGACCCTCTATAATATTTCTGTAACAAACAAAATATGCATGTTCAAAGGAGAAGATTCACTAACCCCTGAATCAGCATTAATTAGAAAAATTGATTTTTGCTCATCAGATGACACTTCTATACATATACTATCACAGTATGCAGTACAGATTTGATATCTTTTCAGAAAATAAGTTTTACTAACAACTCCTGAAAATCAGCATCTTTGACATAATAACCCAGAAAATGGAAACATATTCTACAATTTGCATATCAGTGCATGCAAGACCTAAAGTGATATTTTTGTTGCAAGTAATCTACCAAATAACAAACAAGTCTAGCATAAAATAAAGTTGGGCTTAGCTTGTACTCTAATTAATACTGGTCAAGAAGGGTCGAGTCTTAAGTATTTTGTACCTCATTGCCACTTTTATGCCTCTTTATGTCATGAGGATGTAAAAGGAAGTCATTTTATGAAAAACCTTTTCACATGTCATCTGCTTGATATTCATTTAGACAGAAATGGAAGTAAATTTATATTTTAGAAAAAAAAAAGTGTCTGAAATCCTTATGCTGGAAGTGAAGATTAATTACCACCATCCTATCTCTTAATAATAATGTATTACTTGTCAAAATATCTAAATGCTACTTTAAAATGTAACATGGAATCAATTTTTTTAAGAAATGATGTCTTCTGAAATAAAGATTTGACTAGGCATATAAGAATAAAGTAGAATGAAATACATACTGTTAATATCTATTGATTGATTGATTATTGTTTTATATCAATCCATGATTATTTCTGTATATGGCATGTACTTGATGCACTGCACAAAAAATTAATCAATTTGCAATAAACCCTCCTGAAGTATTGAGATATCTTTTATTTGCCACATGTACTATGACAAAGTACCTTGCTTTTTACTGTTTCATCCGAAAAACAAAACACCAGTGTGCCCACAATGGGAGTCAAACCCAGACCTCTCACTCATCCCAGCAACTCATCCATTGAGCCACACCAGCTTCTGTTAATATGTACATTGGTCATAGAAGTAAGTACATACTTTACTGGGTAATAAGGTAACACACATATAAATGTGAAGATATCGAAAAACATGCGACATCAACAAAATTATACATGCTGATGTCCCTGTGATGCTGATTTGTTCTAAAAGCGAGCTACAGATCCTAGACTAAAGAAGTGCTGATTAGTTATATCTGAATGTAGTAAGAAAATTCTAATTCTACATTCATGCATGGCAATAAAACTTCTGAAGCAAATTTAATCTACATGTATGCAAATATAGGGCACTTCTTGCAGAGTACAAGAATAATACTATTCAATCATTACACACTGCTGGTAATTTCTTCTTGTTCCATAATTTGATAAAGGACTTGAAGTATGCTTTCTTTTTAGGTGAAGACATTTCTTTTGACTGTTTATTTTTCTGAAAACATAAAAACATAAAATTATCTAAATAATAACTTGACTCTCTGACTTTAGATAAAAAGAGTATACCACTGATATTCAAACCAAATGTATCTTAATAAAGATTATTATTTGTGCAAGTTTTCTTGATAAATAATTAAATCTTGCTTGTTGACAGTATATGAATTACAAAGACAAACGATGTAACTTTACACTATCCTCAGGATTCGAAACTGATACCAAAACTCATGTGTTTGTAGTAGATACTCTAGGGGTGCAACGATATGGGTACCTCACGGTACGATACGTATCACGGTACAAGGTCCACGGCACGGTACGTATCACGTTACACTTTTTGAACTAAAAATAAAATTAGGTGTATTACAGTTCTGTTTTTAATATTGCAGTGGTAAGCATTATATTAAAAAAAAGGTACTCATATCAGTTTACGCTTTCCTTCAAGAAATGATGATTGCTTTACAGCATACAGTTGGAGTACCTTCGGAGATGTAAATCATTGGGTATTTAAAATACAGACGTGATGTTTATTAAACTTAATGCACAATATTTCAGTCAAACAAATGCGCGAGTGAACCGTTTTTGTACCGTTTCCACACCTATCCATACTGTGAACTGAACCAAGGCCTCTGTACCCCGATATACCGTCAAACGGTATATCGTTGCACCCCTAAGATACTCACATAATGATAGTGAAGCTCAAAAAACAATTCAATACACAATGTGTAATATATTAGTCTCAAAAAATGAAAAGTAAATGTACAAATTCTACATTTGTGATGCTTGACAATATGTTTAATCTATCAATAATTTATTTCCAATAATTTCAATATACTTAGTAAGTTAGTTACTTTGGATTTTAATCAACAATTATAATGAAATGTATTATGACTAATTAATTTTGCTGTACCTCTTCATCTAGCCACATGTGAAATTCAATTTGTTTCAATAAGAAGTCATCCATAGACAGCTTATCTGAAATCATATCAAAAGATATCATATGATATATCGGGGAGTTTTTTGTGTTATTGGATTTTGTAGTCAGTTCACCATAAGTTAATCAGTAACATGAAAAACAAACTGTGTTTGTGAAACACTAATGCCCCCAGAGGCACCAGAGTCCAAAAAGTTATTTTTAGCATGAAGGTCATTGTCAAAGTCAAAAGGTCATTGACCATGGTGTCATTTGAAAGGACTTCATTAGTCGAGTATGCATGTCAAATATGAAGCCTTTATCCCTCACGGTTCAAAAGTTATAGCCAGGTTAAATTTGACAACAGGCAGACAAACAAACAGGACATAAACAATATGCCCCCACTCTATCAATCCGGGGGGATAAAAAGTATAAGTAGCAGTATAATAAATTTCTACATGGCTCATAATTAATAAGACTACAATATTTGATTTAGGTGAATCATCACCATTAAGGTTTCTGAACACCTCTTACAGATGAGCTGTAACTGAGAAAAAGTGTATGTCTATGATGAATAGTAGAATACATGCACATTGTCAAAAACAGGTTGTTCAGAAAATTTCACTTTTTGTAAAAACTCTTCCTTGAACTTTCTCTGCCCTACTGAAGAGTCCACTCCTAGACAGATCCTGGCAAAAAGTAACAACATTTATATGGGACCTCTAAGTCTTTAATACTTAATGATAATGTTCCAAAACACACACACATGCACACACACACACCTACACACAATCCTTGGATCCATTTCCTGACTAATCTGGTACATATACAACAACGCTTGTACAAAACTTTGACTACATCATCCTCTTCAGTAGTTCTGGGGTTCTTGGGTTCTATGTACAGTGAGTGGAACATGGGTAAGGAGCTATGCCATACTTATTTCCTTATAATAACACTTTTATTTATTAACAAATCTTCCACGGTTCCTATTTTTCTTCTTACTTTTTTCTTTTCTTTCTAATTTTTCTTTTTCTTTTTTTCTATCTCTCTGTAAAGTCTTTTTTGCAAATGTTTTCTGTTTTTTACTCGCTTTATTTATTTCATCACATGAGGAACCTACAAAGATACATTGGCAATATATAAAGCTCTTCCATCAATCCTGTCAATACACTGAAACATTAAATAAAAGATACAACCACAGAGCATGGAGTACATGGTGATTCATTGCAAGTGTAATTATCTCACACCCTTACCACTATTCAATTACTGTATGTCTTTACTCTTTTGTATCCACAAAAGCTCTTAGAAGACAATAGAACTTTCCAGGTGAGATATGAATGGATGAAACTTCATCAAAGATATAATAGGTACTTTTTCGAAGTAAAGAATCACTTTCCAAATATCTCTGCCTCTGTCTAATCAAAAGGTACATATTTTTTTCTGTTGCTCTAAGATCAAAGTAAAAATGAAGCTCCTAAAGTACTTGTATGGTGAAAATCAAAAGCTGTAGTAGGACTGTCATTGATCATCTTGATGAATATGATATTGATGTAAAATGATTCAGAATATGATACGATACTGATACATTTTCTAAGAATCGATATATTTGGTATGTTACGTTATTGATTTTCCAGAATTTTCTGTTCCATTTTCACCATTTATAATGTTTAGTACCTGTACTTTTGAGGAAAAGAGTTGTCAGAAGACAAAAGAGCTTGCTGTATGGGAAATTTCTATTAAATAGGTTATTTGTCAAGCAATTTGATATATCAAAGCCTGAACAGATGAAATCTCTGGTTACAATTAATCTACATCTCCTTATCTCTTGCATTTCAAAAGAAAAAGTCCAGGTAAGATTTTGAGAAGTAGATCAAATTCCAAGGTCAAGGTCACAAGATCAAAAGTCATGGTACATGTATCAAATGAAAGCTCTTGAATGAGGGACTTTGCGAGAAGTAATAAAGCCCTAACTCTATTGGCTAAAAAGATACAGCCCATGTTAAAGTTTTTTAAAAGTAGGTTAAACAAAGTCCAAAGTCAAGGGTCATGGTATCAAATGAAAGTGCTTGAATGAGGGACCTATGTGTGAAGTATAAATGCCCTACCCTATAGGTTCAAAAGATATCGCTCAGGTTGAAGTTTTTGAAAAGTATGTCAAAGTCAAGGTCACAAGATCAAAAGTTATGGTATCAAATGTAAGCTTGTCATGAGGAACTTACATGTGAGGTATCAAAGCCATACCCTTATTGGTTCGAAAGATATAGCCCAGTTTAAAGTTTCTAAAAAGTAGGTGAAAGTAAAAGGACAAGGTCACAAGAAATCTCTTGTCCTGAGAAACCTATATGTGAAGTATTCAAAGCCCTATCTTTACTGGTACAAAAGATTTAGCTCCAGTTAATGTTTTTGAAAAGTAGGTCAAAAGTCATGGTATCAAATGAAAGTTCTTGTATTGAGAAATATACATATGAAGTATCAAATCCCTATCTCTATTAGTTGATTAGATATAGCCTAAGTGAAAGTTTTTGTAAAGTTGGTCAAAGTTCAAGGTCGAGGTCACAAAATCTAAAGTCATAGTATCAAAGAAAGTTCTTGTCATGTGGAGCCTATGCGCGAAGTATCAAAGTACATGTACTACCCATACTGGTTCAAAAGATATGATGCTAGTATATCTACTAGTTATGTGAAAACATTGCCAAATTCTGTTTCTCAAAAAAAGTTTGAGTACAAATCACGAATTTCAAGAAAGACATGTACATGTAAACAAATATTAGGTATTTATAATGTCATTATTCATTTTCTTTCGGTTATACTGGTCAAGTCCATCAATACTGTTTCAATACATTCATATATAATAATATTTTTACCAATTGATATGGTGATACTGAAATTCTCATCAACGATAGCTCTAGCCACAAGGCATGAATTATGTTAAATATAAAAGCCTTATCTCTTACTATTCAAAAATTTTTACTAAAGTTAAAAGTTTTGAAAATTTGCTCTGTCAATAAGTAAAGACTTGAAGTCAGAAGCGTGGTTGTAAAATAGTGGTAGACCACTACATGGCACTAACTGTAGACTAAAATATTATCTGCATCATATTTGTCGATTTGCACTTGTACAACTTCTATAGACAAGTAAAAATTGTGGTCATCTGGGGCCTCTTGTTTGAAACTTTGATCACTGGTTACCCGAACTTACCGGTAAGTTAACCAATGGTTAAATTTCATCTAACTATATCTATGAAATAAGAAGACTTTAAGCCATAGTTTGTGTACTGATTTGTAGCATATGAAAGAAGCTTTGAAAAGTAATTTAAATTTGTATACAGAAATCTTATAATTTAAAATAACTGTCTCTCAAATTTTAACCACTGGTTAGCTTAACCAGTGGTTAAAGTTTCAAACAACTGGTCCCTGATCATGTGATGAATTATCAAAATGTATGTACAAGTAGTAATGAGAACAACATTCTTTCAGTCTTCATACATTTACATTTTCCAGTTTCTAATATGCTCTTGAGGAAAAATATGTACACATTTGACTGAATGATAATGCCATTTTTGAGCAGTGAATTTGTCTTCAGACAAGTACATACAATTACATTTTCAACTATCCTGAGTGGCTAATGAAAGAGAAATAAGTCAAATTAGGCTGATGATACTTATAAGGTATGACATTAACTCCCAGTCTGAGGATATTCATCCTGGGCTAGTTAGCAAAAATATAATTATCTCTGAGGACACCCTTCAAGATCTGATACATTTCAAAGCATAAAGTTTCAATCAGACTAAGGTAGATTTTTGTTAATGGAGGGAATCCTCCTAGGCCTGTGTTGTCCACCCTGAATTTGAGTCTTAGAGCCAATTCTGAAATTTTACTTCAGATGAGCTTGACACTTTCTATTCAGTTCATTAACATAGGTATGATCTAGGATGTTACCTGTATCCGGTCCAGTAGAACTATTTGTAGAGATATCTGAGGAATCCAAGTCATCTCTTTCAGAGCCCAACTTAACCTCATGTGGAGTTGACAGGGGAACAGGACTACCTTTTACTTTCTTCTTTCCAAAAGAATTGGTAAATTCTCCATGAGATATTGAAAAAAATCCTCTCTTCTTTGTTCTACAATACATTCAAAGAAAGGAGAAACCACCTAATTATAATGGAATCATAACTCTTTTACAAGTAAATAACAGTAACATGAGGCCCATATGACCTTTTCCCCTTACCTGAGGACCTTGAGATCGTCTGGTCGATACCAAATTTAGATCTTCATATTAAACTTATCAAATACTGAACACGAGATGTTTTGCTATTCAGTTTTGCTGCTATTCAGTTTTGCATTATTTTATTGTAATCTCACAATACAATTACAAACTTTAACATCAAAATGAAAATCCTGGAAAAAAGTTGTACAATAGTATCCTTCAAATGGCACCAAATTTTCACATCAGAATCAAATCCAGAAACAAAAAATTCCTTTACACATCATTTGAATACATTTATATTTATACATTAAGTTTTTCCACTCAAAGAAAATTCTTGATGTGGTCAATGAATCTTGAATCTTGGGCCCTTTATACAAAGAACTTATTAATACAGTTATATGTATAACAAATCATAAATTTTGGATACCTGAATTAATAAAACTTTTGCGAAAGAAAAAACTCCTTGCAAATATTAACAAACCTCAAACAAACAATCGATCACATCTGAAATCCCAGTATCTATGTTTATTGTGTCAAATGTTTATGATTTTCTGGGCCATAACTTTTTACCCCTTGCATGGATTTGAATAATATTTCACAGAATAGTTGCCCAGGACCCAAATGTGTGTCATAACCTTGACTCAAGTTCATAACGTCAAGGTCAAAGTGCATATGATAGGTAAATCTTTGTCTGAGTATTTTTTTCTTACCCCTTCCATGGATCTGAATAATATTTTACGATATTGTTGCTGAGGACCCAAGGCTGGGTCAAGAACTGTCAAGGTCACAAAAGCATACCATGAGTAACTCATTGTCCCAGCCATAACTTTTTCATCTTGCATGGATTTGAATAATGTTTCACAAAATTGTTGTCCAGGACCCAATGTTGAGTCGGGCCAAGGTCACAATGCATTTGATGAGTAACTCATTATCAGGGCTGAAACTTTTTACTTTTCACATGGATTTGAATAATATTTCACAGAATCATTGCCCAGGACCAAAGGGTGTGTCATGACCTTGAACCAAGGTTAAATTTCATGATTAACATTAACTTACAAGAGTTTTGCCTCTTTAAAGATTAATGAAACTGAGTAGAAAATTAGGTGGAGGTGCAATTTTTAAGCCCTAAATGAGGGAGGAAAGATATTTCTGCATACATTCACTTATCCCATCTTCAAATTAAACAATGGGCATTTTATGCAATGTTAGGCATTATTCTTATTCTTAACTTCTTTAATAAAACTAAAACAGGCCCCTGTATCCTAGACCTACAGTACTTTGATGTCTTTGAATCCATCCCTTGGACAAGATCAAGAACAGTTCATCGGGACCATGTCACCATGACTGGCATGAGTGCTTTATTCCTCCAAAGTTTCATCAAAATCCCCTCAATCACTGAAGAAATCTATTTGAGGTACATGTATATTTAAGTTTTTACAATGAACTGAATAATTCAACCACTTTTTCACTTTAAAAAATAGTAATTTTTTTCCAAAATGATTGATGGTTTAACTTTAATAATACAAACCTTACAATGAGTAAATGACTGAATTTCTGAAGAAGTATAAATCAAAACTCTTGATGTGTAAACATGATAAAAATCACCTTATACATGTATTATGTATTAATACATATTATATGGTAAACTGGTAGGAAATTTGAGCAATTTCATATTTCTATATTGTTTTTCTTAATCCCCATTCCTTATGAATTCAGTATAAAGTGTTATCAATAAACCATGATAATTGTTGCTCCACATATTCTTGTAAATGCAGAGGAAGGAATTTTTGAAAATCTTAAAATTGCAAAACAACAAAACTAATATCAGGGAAGAAAGGTACAATTCTTTGTAGGTAGAATTTGTAAAGATAGTTTCTTGCATTATAAGAATACTATTATAAAGTCCAAATTCTGACAATTTTTAGTTTAATGGTCACAAACCGGTATTTAAAGAAACTTACATGGTTGAAGTTACCCTAGCTACCAATTTTTCTGAACACTAATCAGTTAATGTAACTTTAAAGAGCATGACTTTGACATCAGAATATATTTTTTTTCGATCCATATTTTAGAAATAAAAAAGACAGATGTGTGAAATAGTCCAATTTTCTGTTTATGGCGCCGGACCTCGGGCGTCGGATGGACAATCAAACCACACATGCATTCAATCCCTAATATCAGCTGTTGTAGTCAGACAAATTTCGCGAAGCCGAAGGGTACTTCTATCATTTGGTGATAAAAATACCTTTCGTCAGATTTGTCGGGATACGGCTGTTTACTGTATTTATACAACAGAAAAACAAACAAAACAACTCAGCTGAGAAAATTTGGACTAAGTTATGCCTATTTAAGTAACGAAATATTTGAAACAAACGGATTGCTTAGTTTATTTCTTAGCGTATTTCGATTCGATTTATAATTACCTCAAAATGTCCATAATTATTATGATAATAATATCTAATTTCGAATCACCCGCCGATTATTGATCTTCAACCGCGTTCTGCGTTTTCGCATTCATCAATAACTTGAATAAGATACAAATGCGCACAGTGTAATCCTAAGTGATAACATACACATGATATATAGATAATTAATTCTTTCGGAATGATTAAATCAAGTTGATTCTTAAAAGTGGCCACAATATACGACGGCAAAGACATTTTTTAAAATGTCATTTAGTTTTATAAACGTAACTTCCGCCATAATCCGAAATACATGTATTTACTTACACAATTTTGAGATGACCCCCAACATTCGTTGTCTTTGTGATATACAGATAAGTATAGGCTTTGGAATAGTAGCTTTATATAATTTCGTATTCGGGCACACTAGTGAATGTGGATGTATTTTACTTCTTAACGGGATTAATAATATTAAGTAAAACATGAACTTTGTAAGATACAGTGTGCGAACAATGCGTTCTCTTGGTTTTACCCATTCAGCAAGAACAAATTATTTTCAAATCTTAAACCCAACACGGACAGCTGGGATACTTAAACCGGAATTTAAATGTGTTCAAAATGCAATGTTTTCAGGTTTCGTGCATATTGACAAAACAACGATTTCTTCGTTAACAAATGCATACGATACATTTTTGATAGATCTTGACGGTACAATGTGGGGAGTAGATCATGTTACACCCATTCCTGGAATTTCAAAGGCTGTAGAAAATCTCCGCAAACTCAACAAAAAGCTCATTTTCGTGACCAATAACAGCATACATGGCAACCTTCATTACATTGAAAAGTTTAACCAGTTTGGCTTCGATGCCCCGGAGGACGATATTTTCGGAGTTGCGCATGCCTCTGCGATTTATCTTAAAGACATCCTTAATATCAATGGACTTGTATACGTCGTGGGTAGTTATGGAATGGCAGCTGAGTTGGACCACGTTGGCATTGAACACTTCGGAGTAGGCCCAGACCCCGATGAAGCTTCATGGGATCCAGAGGTTTTGATGAAAATGAAAATAAAACAAAATGTAGAGGCTGTATTGGTGGGATATGACGAACATTTTCACTACAACAAAATCTTTAAAGCGGCTAGTTACATCAAAAACAAAAATTGTCACTTTGTAGCTACCAATGACGTTGAGATTGGTTTTCAGCTTGATAACGATAGATTTCAGCCCGTGACTGGGACACTAGTAAAGGCTATTTCTACAGCAGTGAACATGCAACCTCAAGTCGTAGGTAAACCCCATCGTCTAATGCTGGAGTGTGTCCGACGTAAGCATGATTTTGATATCTCGCGGACTATTTTTATTGGCGACAGCATTAAAGCTGATATCACTTTCGCAAACAACGTCGGAGTCGATTCAGCTCTGGTACTTACGGGGGTGAATTCCGAAAAAGACATTGCGAATTATCCAGGAGTGAACCCTACATACATTTTAGATTCGTTTGTCTCTTTTTCAGAATGCTAATTTTCTAATGAAGTCTTGTTTTGTTAAATTTATATAGACTGCAGGCAGATGTTGATATGTTCACTTTTTATATTGTATTTTGGGAAGAAAGTTTTTAATGTTGAAAATAAATTACAATAGTACTTTCACTGAACGTTTATTTCATTGTCATTTCTATAGGTATTGTCCCAAATTACAAATATGTCATAGGACAGTACGTATTATATACGCATGCATAGCAAGTAAATGCTAGACACACAGCACAGAGATAATGCAGTTGAAGTTAAGGTTGTATAAAGCAGAGAACATCCAACGTTCAAATTCTATATATATATATATATATATATATATATATATATATATATATATATATATATATATATATATATATATATATATATATATATATATACAGATAACACACGTGGATGATAATATGTAACGCATGTATATAACGAATAATTAGGTCTCGGAGTGTTTCTAAAGTTCTAAAGTTTTGGTCCATATTTTGGCGGGTATGTCAAAGTTACAGAGAAATTTACTTTCGATCTGATGATATCACTAACCTTGTTGTTGATTACCGGTTACTTTGAAGCACTACGCTTGCGCCGCTAGTCTTTGTTCGTATAGTTACATAATGCTTGCACCGCTAGCTTTCGTTGGTTGAGATATACTATGCATGCACTCGCTAGTCAATGTTGATTTGGATAAACAATGCTTGCATCCGCTTAACTTTGTTGGTTAGGATAAACTATGCTTGCACCCACTAAGATACACTGTGCCAGCACCCGCGTTAGCATTCATTGGATTGGATAAACTATGCATGCACCTGCTAGCCTTTGTTAGTTGAGATACACTATGCTTGCACAACTAGCCTTCGTTGGTTGAGATACAATTATACTTGCACCGCTAGCCTTCGTTGGTTGGAATACAACATGCTTGCACCCGCTAGCCTTCGTTGATGGAGATAAACTGTGCTAGCATCAGCTAGCCTCCGTTAGTAGCAATAAACTATGTTTTGCACACGCTAATCTTTGTTGGTTGGGATACACTATGCTTGCACTCGTTAGCCTTCGTTGGTTGAGACATACTATATTTGCACCCGCAAGCCATCGTTAGTTGGGATACACTATGCTTGCATCCGCTAGCATTCGTTTGTTGGGATACACAGTGCTTGCACTTGCTAGCCTTCGTTGGTTGAGATACACTGTGCTTCCCCGCTGGCCTTCGTTGGTTGGGATACACTATGCTTGCACCCGCTAGCCTTCGTTGGTTGGGATACAATATGCTTGCATCCGCTAGCCTTCGTTGGTTGAGATATAGTGCTTGCACCCGCTCCGCTATAGCCTCTGTCAGTTGGGATACACGATGCTTGCACCCGCTAGCCTTCGTTGGTTGAGATACACTATGCTTAACCCGCTGGCCTTCGTTGGTTGAAATACAGTGCATGTATGTTTGAACCACTGGTCATCGTCGGTTGGGAGACACTATGTTTGCACCGCTAGTCTTCGTTGGTTTGGATAAACTATGCTTTCATCCGCTAGCCTTCGTTGGCTGAGATACACTATGCTTGCACCAACTAGCCTCTTTAGGCTTAGATACACTATGCTTGCACCACTAGTCTTCGTTGTTTGGGATACGTTATGCTTGCACCGCTACCCTTCGTTAGTTGGGATACACTATGCTTGCATCCGCTAGCATTCGTTTGTTGGGATACACAGTGCTTGCACTTGCTAGCCGTCGTTGGTTGAGATACACTGTGCTTCCCCGCTGGCCTTCGTTGGTTGGGATACACTATACTTGCACCGCTAGACTTCGTTGGTTGGGATACACTATGCTTGCACCTGCTAGCCTTCGTTGGTTGGTATACAATATGCTTGCAGCCGCTAGACTTCGTTGGTTGAGATATAGTGCTTGCACCCGCTCCGCTATAGCCTTTGTCAGTTGGGATACACGATGCTTGCACCCGCTAGCCTTCGTTGGTTGAGATACACTATGCTTAACCCGCTGGCCTTCGTTGGTTGAAATACAGTGCATGTATGTTTGAACCACTGGTTATCGTCGGTTGGGATACACTATGTTTGCACCGCTAGCCTTCGTTGGTTTGGATAAACTATGCTTGCACCCGCTAGCCTTCGTTGGCTGAGATACACTATGCTTGCACCAACTAGCCTCTTTAGGCTTAGATACACTATGCTTGCACCACTAGTCTTCGTTGTTTGGGATACGTTATGCTTGCACCGCTACCCTTCGTTAGTTGGGATACACTATGCTTGCATCCGCTAACCTTCATTAGTTGGATACAATATGCTTGCACCCGCTAGTCTTCCTTCGTTGGTTGGGATACACTATGCTTGCAGCCGCTAGACTTCGTTGGTTGGGATTGCACTATGTTTGCAGCCGCTAGACTTCATTGGTTGGGATACACTATGCTTGCAGCCGCTAGACGTCGTTGGTTGGAATGCACTATGCTTAGGTCCGTAATCTTCGTTAATTGAGATACACTATATATGCTTGCACCGCTAGACTTCGTTGGTTGGGATACACTATTCTTGCAACCGCTAGCCTTCGTTGGTTGGGATAAATAAAATGATCGAATCAAGAAAGACTTTAAATAGTGGTGTACTTATAATTTGCGATGAACGAAAAGGATGAAGTATTATCGTGATGTAAAATTGAAAGGGAATCACGAAAACACTTCACCAAATAATTAGCTATTGTCGATGAAAGACAAGGATGAATCGGGTGCATTTTCAAAAAATATAACTCGTACACAAAGCTCTTCATGTCCAAAGAGAAATGTAGAAAATATCTCATACCTGCAATTCCCAGCACCTAAATATTTATGGGGTCAAGCTCGGGGGATGCATCATCTGGATAAGTCCGTTTTGAAATATAATCGTCTCTTGTGTCTTTAATGAATTTCAGTAATTCGTTTGCAATAGAAACTTTTCAATACTTTTAAATGTTACCAAAATCTTAACGCAGACCAATTTTTGTTGCTGCTCTCGTCATCTCACAGTGGAGCCTATTGAAAAGGGAATTTCTTTCATCGGAAGATTGATAAGCCCATCAAAAAACAAAAACAAAAACAAACATACAAGCTTTATTATTCTTATTTGGTCTTCTCTAAAGTATTTTATATCGTATCCCTTGATTTTTCTAATATTTTCTTTAAAATGAATACTGGTTTTTAATTGATAATGATCATTGATTGTTTGATTTGTGTTTTACGTCACACCACGAATATTTCACGTATATGGTGACGGCATCTGCCTGATACGGGGCATGCAAATTTTGACCTTTGCAACGGTTGATTGATTGATTGATTGATTTTTGTTTTACGTCACACCACGAATATTTCACGTACATGGTGACGGCATCTGCCTGATGCGAAGCATACAAATTTTGACCTTTGCAACGGACCCACCCGAAGCAGTGAGGGATCTTTAACGTGCCATGCATACCACGACACGGAGCCTCGGTTTTTACTGTCTCATCCGAAAGACATGACACCGGCATGGCCAGAGCGGGACTCGAACCCCGGCCTCCCGATTAGGAGTCCGACGCGATACCACTAGGCCACGCCGGCTTCCTTTGCAACGGACCCACCCGAAGCATACCACGACACGGGGCCTCCCGATCAGGAGTCCGGCGCGATACCTCTAGGCCACGCCGGCTTAAAATGAATACTGAATTTAATTATACAAATGGCCACAAATCATTTCTAAAAAACAATTAAGTCAGTGCCCCCCTCCCCCTTTTGCCACATATTTATTACTAAAAATCCAGATTTAGCACCAAAAATGGCTGAGTAGTTTTATTATTTAAGAGAAATTACTATGCCCATGTTAACAAGACTAATACGGGGTATAGAAGATCCATGCAGTACTGTGAATTCCGTGCTTGTGATTCATCGACAGTTTAAATATAACTAGTTTCAGTTCAAGTGGCGAGAGTATGTAGCCAGTGGAAGATATCTACACTTCGAATACCATATCGCAAGGTTTGTGGATTTTACCATGGTTGTAGTGTTATCCTGAAGGTATATTCCACTCAAAGCTGCATTATAAAGAGTTAAATTTACATCCTCTTATGATTTGCTTTTACATAATTATATACATCGGCGATCATTTAGATCTATTTATATTCTCCGGCGGAGTAGGTACCATACATGCATGATCAAACGTATATTATTTTTCTTCACATAAAGTTAACTATAGTCTATATTCCCCAGCTACGACACTGTTCACGAACATTAAAAAAAACCCGGGTGCCATGCATGGTAGAGTAAACATTCCCTGTCAATTGGTAACATTCGCCATATTGAGATAGGTTTATTCGAGCTAATTTAACTGGTAGGCACATTTGGCATTAACGTTATAACTATTTTCACGATCAATATGACAAGTAGTGAGATTTTGCAACCGCACGATGCAAACGGTCTAGCAAGATCTACACTCGAGCAAGAAGTCAACATACCGGGCAAAGATTTCTGATGTTGTGTAAACTCCTTTTTTAAAATGATATTTGCAATGTGATGATTTTCCCAAAAAAAAGCCTTGATTTTTCGTATCCCATAATATTATTCAGTTAGTAGATATAGTTTGCCGTGATAAAAGAAGCTACCGTTCTCAGAACAACCTCTAGTATATTTAGATAAATATATACATCATACGCAAGTGATATACGGAATAAAACCACGGGTATTATATGGAGTTTTTCGTTAGTATTTCCCATTTTGATTGATGGATGATGACATCATAATTTCTCCGAGTTGTAGATCGATTTTCATGTGTGTGTGTGTGTAGGTGTGTGTGTGTGTGTGTGTACGTGCGTGCGCGTGCGTGTGCGTACTTTATTGTGTTATTGTGGTGTGGATGTGTGCCGGGTGTGATGATCCAGGATTTAGGGAAAAACTGAGAAATGTTGAGAAGAAAATCCATTGAAAAGTCATGATGATACAGGATTTTAAAAGGGATAAACTGAGAAATGTTGAGAAGATAATCCATTGAAAAGTCATTCTGTTTAAAGAATAAGCTATATGCAGAAATATTAGGAAAATGGAACTTCCATACTGGATTTTAATTGCTTCTGGTTTAACTATGAGTATGAAACGAAAAGTGAAAGAGACTTGCGTGATTTTGTAACACGTTGTAGGTTTTCTGAGTTGTATTCAAATTTTGATATCCAGTCTTAAATTAAAAAAAAAATTGCATTTGGTAAGTGTTATTTTTTTTGAAAAACCAAATAAAGAATTTTTTTTTAGCTTTTTTTTCTTCTATCATTATAGTGAGTAACCGCATATGTGTGCACGCACGTCGACATTGTTTCTTATCACGTAATGTGAGTAGTTACGACTGCAACGGAAGAGCTATCTTCCGTTGCAGTCGTAACTAGTAATGTGAGTAGCCTGAGATTGACATAAGAATTTGTTGATCTTTCATTACTCATGTTTAACTCACGAAATCGTGAAAATGCAACATTTATGGAACGCTACAGCTGCCTTAAGGTAGCTAATCATGTATAAGTATGTTAACATGTCATAACATTCGGTGCTTTTAAGATAACATAGAATCATATTAATATGATATAATGCACAGTTGTATTAATGTAATGTGGAGTCATATTGATAAAACATGAAGTCATATTGATATAACATGGAGTCATATTTATAAAACATGAAATCATATTGATATAATGTGAAGTCAAATTGATATAACGTAGAGTTATTTTTTGATATAACATGGAGTCATATTAGTATATCATGCAGTAATATTGATATAACATGGAGTCATATTGATATAGCTAGCACAGTCATGTTGAAATAACGTGGAGTCATATTGATATAACATAAAGACGTGTTAATATAACATGGAGTTATATTGATATAACATAGAATCATGTTGATATCACATGCAGTCATTTTGATATTACATGTAGTTATATTGATATAACGTGGAATGAAATGATATAACATGGAGTCATGTTGACATAACATAAAGTCATATTGATATAGCACAGAGTTTCCACAATCTGAATGGGACCGTCCACTGGCTCTGTGGTTGCCATTGTGTAGAATTTTTAAATGAAGTTTTGTGTGAAATGTATGGCGAGGAAAAGTCTGAGTTCTTCCAAATGGCTTTTACATAACGTCGTTTTGAACTACTGATATGCCGTGATCAGCATGTTATATATCAATATGACTCTACGTTATATCAACATGACTTCTATGGCGTATCAGTATAACTCTACATTATATAAATATGACATCATATTATATCAATATGACTTTATGATATATTAATATGATACCGTGTTTTATCAATATGACTTCACGTTATGTCAATATGACTCTGTGTTATACCAATATGATTGCACATTATATCAACATGACTATGTTATATCAAAAGGACTCCACGTTATCTCTGAATGACTCGAGATTATATCAATATGACTACATGGTATATCAATTTGACTCCACGTTATACCAACATGACTCTATGTTATATCAATATGACTCCATGGTTTATCGATATGACTCCATGTTATATCAATATTACCTCACATTATATCAATATGAATCTGCGTTATATCAACATGGCTCTATGTTGTATCAATATGACCCCATGGTATATTGATGACTGCATGTTATATCAATATGACTCCATGTTGTATTAATATGACTCCATGGTTTATCAATATGACTCCATGTTATATCAATATGACCCCATATCATATCAACATAGTTCTGTGTTGTATCAATATGACTTCACATTATATCAGTATGACTTCATGTGTTATCAATATGACTTTACATTATATTATTACTACTTTATGTTATATCAATATGACTCTATGTTATCTTAAAAACGCCGAATGTTATGACATGTTAACATACTGATACATGATTAGCTACCTTAAGGCAGCTGTGGTGTTCCATAAACATTTGTTATGAATTACATTACTGGTCCAGTAATAGTTCCTGGACATTTTAATAAGTTTTTGGCAAACATCTTCTGCTACAGAAGACCAAAATACATGAAGTTTGGTACAGTGCATGGTTTACCCTTTATGTATAGAACAATGCCAAACTTATGACAAAACTCATACATTAACCAAATATTTTATGCATTTTTACGACTCTCCTGTTCGGCCATTTTCCCCGACTTCACTGGAGGATCTAGTCTACTGATATTGTTAGTGGATAAAAAGACATATTTGGTAAAGTCAGAGGTATATCTGTTATAAAAATGCTTATAATGAAAATTTTGCATTATTTGACCTTAAAAACTGATTTTAGGGTCATTGATCAAGAGCACCTTTCCCCGCGTATAGATATTGCAAGTAGGTCAGAATGTGATAAATAAAATAAGAAAGAAGGCATAAATCAAATTTTTTACCAGAAAAATCTTATTCTCTGTTAAATATCATTTATTTTGTATAAAAATTTTGGATGATTTCTTGCCCATTATGCTCAAACCAGCAAAACTGTTACTGTGCGGGAACTGTTACAGTATCAGTATATAATATCCCATTTGTTCAGCGCTCCTCTCTTTTGTAAAAGAACAATTGAGATCGTCATGAAGTTTTGATTTTTAGAAATATAAGATATGTTTGACTGATAGGCGAAGGAGTCAGAACAAAAACATGTAAATAACTAAGATGAGATTTGCTATATATGTATTTGTTGCATTACTAACCATTCATTTTATACTGCATGTATCTTGAATATTACCATCCACTACTTACATATGGTCACTAAAGTTCACATAATTACCATCCAAGACAAGGCAATACAATACTATGATATTTAGAATTGACATGACAAGACAAACATCAGTGGCGGATTTAGAGAAGGGGGCTTGGACCCATCTTTTCTCTGCATATTTATCAGTAAAAATCCAGGTTTGACACCAAAAATGGCTGAGTAGTTTGGTGAATACACATGTGGACCCCCCTTTTCGGAAATCCTAGATCCACTGAACATGTAACAAGAGCTCTAAAGAGATTTTTTCCCAACATTCAAAGCTCTAAAGAGCTTATGACCACCACTAACCTAACATAGTAAAAAATCCCACTATGTGATACAAAAGATCACATTTATTCCCATCCAAATAGGGGGTTGCAGCCCTAAGAATGGTAGAAAATTAACTTTTTTTGGTGAAATTTTCCAACCAAAGGGGGTGTTGCAATCCCCCCACCCTGTAAAATATTTTTGGCAGATTTATTTCCTGACTTTTTCTTAGTATCCATGTTGTTCAGCCATAGAAGAAGTTATTTGTATTATTTGGCTCAGACATTTGATATGAACATGTTTTTATGTGGTTATTTTTATTGTATATATATACCGGGTATAATTATATACATGAATATTGTAAATATAAACAAAACAACTTTAAGTCACCCATCTAACACAGATATATGTGAAATATAATTTAGGAAGTTGATAATGACAGTATGATGGCACATTAACAGTAGTAATTCATCTTTGTCATTATGTAAAGATATAGGTATGCATATTTTAAGGAATTGTAATATAGGTATATTTAGTAATAAGGAATTTGTGTAACAAGTATACATAAATATATATGTACATAAATATAAATTATAAATGAGTTCTTTCCAGGGATTCCATCACCCATTAGCTTTCTCAACATTATTATGATCATGTATATCTGAAATAAGGTTTTCTATTTCTTCTCAGATGCTTGAGTTGAGAGATGTGGAAAACAGTTATCTGGGTAGCTCTTATCGCTTTCATATCAAAAATAGTTTACAATGCTGTGTAAGTATTTATATCATGTATTTTTAATGTAACTTTTTTATGCTTCCCGAATACTTTCGGGGAGCATATAGTCACTGTCGTGTCCTTTTTTCTGTCCGTCTGTCCATCATACCGTCTGTCCATCTGTCCTTCAGTCCGTTCACCCGTCCGAGCTCATATCTCCTATACCTTTCATTAAAATTCGATCATACTTCACCAAAATATTATTTAGGTTAAGGGCTTTGGGACAAAGGTCACTCAAGGTCATTTCCAAAAGGTCAAGGTCACTTATTAACTATGACTGAAAATAACATGAAGTATGTATATCTCCTACACATTTCATCAGAATTTGATCATACTTAAATAGAATATTATTTAAATTAAGGGCTTTAGGACAAAGGTCACTCAAAGTAATCTCTGAAAGGTCAAGGTCACTTATTAATTATAACTTAAAATAACATGAAGTACGTATATCTCCTACATCTTTCATCAGAATTTGATCATACTTAAACAAAATATTATTTAGGTTAAGGGCTTTAGGAAAAGGGTCACTCAAGGTCGTTTCTGAAAGGTCAAGGTCACTTATTAACTCTGACTTAAAATAACATGAAGTACTTATATCTCCTACACCTTCAATCAGACTTTGATTATTCTTAAGCAAAATATTATTTAGGTTAAGGGCTTTTGGACATAGGTCATTCAAGGTCATTTCTGAAAGGACAAGGTCACTTATTAACTATGAGTTAAAGTAACATGAAGTGCATATATCTCCTATATCTTTTATCAGAATTTGATCATACTTCACCAAAATGTTTTTAGGTAAAGGACTTTAGGACAAAGGTCGCTCAAGGTCTTTTTTGAAAGGTCAAGGTCACTTATTAACTATGACTTAAAATACCATGAAGTACGTATTACTTCTACGCCTTTCATCAGAATTTGATCATACCTCACCAAAATATTATTTAAGTTACAGGCTTTTGGATAAAGGTCATTTTTGAAAGGTCAAGGTCACTTATTAACCATGACTTAAAGTTACATGAGGTAATTATATCTCTTATATCTTTCATCAGAATTTGATCATATTTCACCAAAATGTTCTTTAGGTTAAGGACTTTTGGACAAAGGCCACTCAAGGTCATTTCTGAAAGGTCAAGGTCACTTATTAACCATAACTAAATAACATGAAGTACTTATATCTCCTACACCTTTCAACAGAATTTGATCATACTTCACCAAAACATTCTTTAGATTATGGACTTTTGGACAAAGGTCACTCAAGGTCATTTCTGAGAGTCAAGGTCACTTATTAACTATGACTTAAGATACTATGAAGTATTTATATCTCCTACACCTTTATGCAGAATTTGGTCATACTTCATGAAAATGTTATTTAGGTTACGAGGTTTTGGGCAAAGGTCACTCAAAGTCATTTCTGAAAGGTCATGTTCACGATAAAAAGTTTTATGTCATACATGTAACTAATCAAGGTCAAGCTAACTCATTTTAGTTTAAGATACTGTGATCACTTGTTGTTTTACAGTTGACTCAATTGGATATCCATATGATACATTGAGATTTGAAATCGTCATTAATACAATGATTTTCTATATACTGAGTTATTCATTTCCTTCATTATTGCTGTGCTTCTTGGAGCATCCATCAGTTTTACTGATTTTTTGTATATGAATTGAATCTTCAATTTCCTACATCATAACATCAGTTTTACTGATACTCTTGTTATTAAATTGTACTTGTTTCTGTTACAGCAGATTTGTGGGCACAAATTCTTTCCTTTAATTAATCCCAACATGTTATATTTGCATAAATACATTGCAGTACTGAAGAAACCATGCTACCAGATATAGTGTATTCATATTTTTTTCATTATATCCTGTAAATATTTCAGAGATTATTTAGATTTGCTGAAACATGATGTAATTGCTCGACATGCTCCAGGACCCTGTTTACATCTGAGTAATGCAGGTATAGATAACTTTGATATGCAAAATGCTATAAGATTAATAAATCTGTTTGTTTCTTGTTAATTATTTCACATATAGTGAAGACATCTTCCAAATGCATTAAACAGAAATTTCTACCTATGCAGTAGACCCAATCAGAGCACCGAGGGATCATTTACATTGTGGATGATTACTACGACTTGTTGACCTACTGGTGGGACTCGAACCCTAGAAGTATCATCCATGAGCCTAGCAAACTGCTTAATGAGCAGCTGTAGGAGCTCAGAAATGTGATATCAAGTGGTATAATAGATATAAAAGTTGTCATGCATGTAGAATATAAGGAACTATCACTGGGCATTCTTGATTCATTTTACTCCTGTTATATCAGAATTCCAGAGATTAGCAGAAATGGTGGAATGAAACTGTTGATTTGTCTTAGTAAATCAATGTTATATGTATATAGTATGTTAAAAAGTAGAATGTAAAACTATAGGTCTTTAACATATTTCTGATTTATTAACTGACCACTCACCATATAAGATATTTGCATCAGTTTTATCAAAATAAGGGGGGTGTTTTATTATTTTGCTTATTTTTATGCTTCCCGAAAAAATTTCGGGGGGAACATATACATGTAGTCGCCCTCATGTGCGTGTGTCTGTCCGACTGTCCGAGCTCAAATATATCCCATATCTTTCATCAGAATTGGTCATTATTCACCAAAAATGTTTTAAGTGGAAGGGCTTTTGGACAAAGGTCACTCAAGGTCATTTCTGAAAGGTCAAGGTCACTCATTAACTATGACTTAAAATACCAAGAAGTACTTATATTTCCTACTTCTTTCATCAGAATTTGATCATAGTTCACCAAAATGTTATTTAGGTTAAAGGCTTTTGGACAAAGGTCACTCAAGGTCATTTCTGAAAGGTCAATGTTACTTATTAGCTATGACTTAAAATACCATGAAGTACTTATATCTCCTACACTTTTCATCAGAATTTGATCATAGTCACCAAAATGTTATCTTTGTTAAGAGCTTTTGGACAAAGGTCATTCAAGGTCTTTTCTGAAAGGTCAAGGTCACGATAAAAAGTTTTATTTCGTAACTAATCAAGGTCAAGCTTACTCATTTTAGTTTAAGATACTGTGATCACTTGTCATTCTACAGTTGACTCAATTGGATATCCATATAATACATTGAGATTTTAAATCGTCATCAATTAATACAATGATTTCCTATATATTGAGCCATTCATTTCCTTTATTATTGCTGTGCTTCATGGAGCATCCATCAGTTTTACTGATTTTTGTGTATGAATTGAGTCATCAGTTTCCTGCATTATAAGTAAAACTGCCATTCAGGAAGCATCCATCAGTTTCACTGATGCTCTTGTTAGAATGGCATGGTGATAATCTTGTTATCGTGGCATGGTTATATAAAAATTTTATGTTCAAACAAACATCAGATATTGTAGAAAGAGTGCAGTGTAAAAGTGTAAAATTATGAACCACACATACTACTCATCTCCATAAGAGCTGCCCTCTCATTGGTTTTTACACAATGATTTTGGAACAAAGTAAGAGGAATGGGGTAATAAAATCTTTTTAGCGTGAATTCAAACCTGGAAATAAAGTTTGGGATGTATTTAGGAATCACCTTGTCTGTCAGTCTGTCCATCTGTCCATCTGTTCACTTGTCCAGGCCATAACTTCCTACCCCCTTGTCGGATCTGGATAATATTTCACGCAATTGTTGTCCATGACCCAAGGGTGTGCCATGACCTCAACCTAAGGTCATGTCTTCAAGGTCCAAGGTCAAGGTCACAGTGCACACAGCAAAAATCTTTCCCCAGGCCATAACTTCTTACTGCCAAGTTGGACCTATCATACAATTGTTGTCCATGACCCAAGTGTGTGTCATAACCTTGAACCAAACTCATATCTACAACGTCAAGGTCACAGTGCACACATAGCTGAAATCCTTGTCAGGATCATAACTTGTTACTGCCATGTTGGAATTGGACAATCTATCACACGGTTATTGTCCATGACCCAAGGGTGTGTCATGACCTTGAACCTGGGTCATATCTACAAGGTCAAGGTCACAGTACACACACAGCCAGAATTCTTTTCCAGGCCATAACTTTTCTCTGTTACATTGGAGGAAAATTACATTTTACACATTTGTTATCCATGACCCAAGGGTGTGTCATGACTTTGAACCAAGGTCATATCTACAAGGTCAAGGTTAGAGTACACACATAGCCAGAATTCTTGTTTATTTAATACATATGGTATTGTTATGGTGGCACAGAGGTAACACACACTACTCTTTTTTATCTCAAGGAAACAACTTTCTATCTCTAGGGAACAACTTTTTTATTTCGAAAAAACAACTTTTTGTCTTGAAGAGCAACTTTTTTATCTCGTGAGAAAGACTTAGCAGTTTGTTTTCTTAAGATAATTAACCAGTCAAATTGTTTGTATTATTTGTCATTTATTATGATCATAGATTGGAATAACTGTGAATCTGTGACATAATAAAATATAATAGATTGTTATTTGTAGATATGCTGCAGAACACTCTTACATACGCATTTGTGCCTAGTATCAGCAACTTACAAATCTAACTATATATATTGTGAACGAGTTATCATTTAATTTCAATGACTGAAAGTTCTATTAACCATCCAATATATTTCTTGTCACCAGCAAATGACGCTGCATATTTCTTAAATTCAAAATGATCAAGACTGCTAGATATATTCATAGAATGATTATTCTCTAAACAATAAACACAACATACAATACACATTTTTATTTGTGTAATGAAATTACATCAATCAATCAGCCTTATTAGGTCTGCTGTTCACAATGTTGTCGCTGGCTTTTCTATGTATATATATATATATATATATATGCATAAAATTAAGGAATTACATGAGATGTGACGTAAGCCATCACGTGATTCGACAGTCTTCAGAGAAGATGTGATCAAGAGCATATTAAACAAAATGAATAGCAGGATGTCACACATGTTGTACATGTTCACATTATTAAATGCAGTTTATCCATAAATTTGGGTTGGGAACTTCAATGGGAGGGCATGTAATTCCTCAGTATGAAGTTGATTTGGTAGAATTACAATCAAACTTCATATTACGAGTAATACTCGTTTAATTTCTAAAATTCTACCAAATCAACCATACTGAGGAATTCCATGAGATTTTAGAGATATTTGTTCTGATCGTCATCATTATACAAAATTAATTCAAAGTGTATGTCCAGTTAAAAACTACAACATCAAATACAGTTTCTTGTTTTAATAATACTCAAACAGAATTTATTTCAAGTATAGAAGATGAAATTTTTTGAGCAGACGAACAAGAGTTAGCAATTCGTTTACTATAAAATTTTTGAAAAGTTTGTGCATTGCTCCATCCTGCACATTTCAAAATGTCTTTTATTCCCCTGAAATAAAAAAATTGTTATCTCAAGATAAAAAGTTGTTCTTTCGAGGTATAAAAAGAGTAGTGTATGTCACCTCTGTCCACCGTATATTGTAGAATGAAAATAAATCAAGAAAATTAGATCTGCAAATATTTTAACATTTTCAGCACTCTAAATTTCACATTTTTAATGCAAATGTAGGGGGATAATTTCAGCAGCCAGTGATGCAAGACAGCCTTTTCTCTCATTACGTATATAAAGAATTCTAAAATTGATGCTGAATCACGAAGTAAAGATATTATACTACAAATAAGAGTTGTTTATATTTTGCTGATTTACATAGAACTGCCTATGCAATGCTATCTAATAGATGATATGTTTGATTAGGGAATTACCAAAATATGAATGAAGCATGTTTTAAAGACTACATAGTTTGATTTCTTGATCAAATGAAAAGAAATATGGATAGATATAGTGTTTTATAACACAACCAGTTTATTTGTATATCATACGTTCCTAAAATAATTTTTTTTTTTAATGCACATATTTTTTACTAGAACTTTCTTAGGGATGGACAACCCTTAAATGTTTATTGACATTTAAGTTTACATACACTTGAATCATAATATTAAATTAAGTAATCAGTTAAACAAAACTCAAAGTATCCTTTATATGTGATCAATATTTCAAAGGCTTAATCACTACATAACTTCCTTTCAACCAATTATGCCACCAGTATGCCATGTGCCATATGCCAGTATGCCATTTATTAATTCACAAAGTATTGTATAAATATTACACAGCTGGAGGATCTGAAGATTTGACAACCCTGGAGGATGGTAGAACATTTATTTCAAGTGTAAGTTTATAGTCGTTATTTGATTAGTTGTATTACAGTATTCACAGCGAAATCCATCAGAATATTGATTATGTCCCAGATAAAGGTGATAAATTGAGTGGTTATGTGTGATAAGTTAAGAATAGAAAACATCCTTCTTCGTTGTTTTGTTCGAACCAGTCAGACTTATTTTGTTCAGAAATATCAGACTGAAAAATAGGAGTCCAAATTAATAAATAGTGCATTGCTATTTAATTAGCTCACCTGAACTAATTGCTTAAGTAAGCAATTGTCATAGCGTGTCGTCCAGTGTCAGTCTGTCTGTACGTCATCGGTCGGGGTTGTAAACTATTCACAATTTGGACTTTTTTTTCAGAACCACTGGAAGGACTTTTATGAAACTTTGTAGGCATAAAGTACTTGTCTCATGGTCCCCTACAAATTTTGTTGTTTTTGGTGTGGATTTATCAATTGGTGGCAACACCACAGACAAAGGTAGGTCACAGTACCCTTCTTTGACAAACTACTTCTTCAGACTGCCTGCTTACAGAAGCATCTGAATGCAAAGGAATGATGTAGAGGATGTCTAAAGAAGTGTTGTTGCTTTTGGTTCTATTCCTAAATCAAATTTTTGAAATTTGTTTCCACATTCTTTTTGGACTCGGTGATTTAAAGGTAGAAAAGTGCAATTTCTCCTTTAGGTGATAATGATGTTTAATTTGGTTTTTTTAATCATAATTAGAATGTTACTGGATGAATTTTGATTCTTATATTTGGCTAACTTTAGAATATGCAGATACTGTTTGGAACAACTGCACCAAATACGAAAAACAAAAAATCAAACAAATTCAAATGGAGGAAGCCTATATAGTGACTGGTGCAATGCGATCTTGTTCTAGTGCTAAACTACTTCAGGAGACTGGGTGGGACAGCCTTGAAAATGAAGACCTAATCACAGATTATCTACGTTTTACAAAATGATTAATAATGATGTCCCATCCTATTTACATTCTTTGGTTCCTCCTAGCGTCAATCAGGTCAGCCAATGCATTCTTAGATCTGGAAACAACCTTCAAATACAAAGATGTAAAACTACATTATATCAAAATTCATTCATCAACTGCAACTGATTGGAATTCTTTACCTGAATCTACAAGATCGCTCAATTCGCTTTCCTCCTTTAAATGTCATTTAAAAGAAAAAGACCATAAGAAAATTCCAAAGTATTTTTACACAGGGGAAAGATAGCGTCAAATACATCAGGGTCGTCTACGATGGGTGCAGCTCTCTGAACTCTGACTTAGATGGTAATCATTTAAGAGATAATGATATTTGTACCTGTAGATCATAGAAACAGCCTTGCATTAGTTCTTTGAATGCAAATTATATGATGATATTAGACCTACTACAATAAATAAGAGTCAATATAAATACTGATGTATTACTTTCTGGATGCCTCATGTATGATAACAATGTAAACGAGGATATATTCAAACATGTTCACAACTTACAAAGTACAAAGTAGATGTTTATATAATTGTCAATGATACATTGCTCCACAATCATTTCTTTTTTTTATGCCCCTGCCATGTATGGCAGGGGGCATTGAGTGTTTGCTTTGTCTGTCCTTCTGTCCTTCCATCACACATTGGTTTCTGAATGATAACTCAGGTACCTTTCAACATATTCTAACCAATTTAAATATATGCTTACTTATTAAGAGAGGAAGAACCCTATTGATTTATGGGTCAAAAGATCAAAGGTCACAGCTGAGTGAAAATAGTCTGTTATTATTGGTTTTTGGATGATTACTGAAGTACCTTTCATCATATTCAAACCAAATTTGGATGTATATTTACTTATCAAGAGAGGAAGAACCCTATTGATTTTGGGTTCAAAAGGTCGAAGGTCAAGGTCACAGCTGATAGAAAAGGCTGAAATTATTGGTTTCTGGGTGTTTCGCTTATATTATCATATATTGTTAAATGCTCCTCAGAATTTGATCATATTTCACATATTTTACAGGTCATTAGTTCTTTTAAACAGAGGTAATTTGAAATCTTATTAAAAGGGAAGGATGCCTATAGATTTGAGGATCAGTATGTCAAAAGGCAATACTACACTACTGATAATATTTATAGGAGTTATGGCCCATGAAACTTGTAATTTAGGAAAGTTTGTTGCTGTTGTGAATTAAGCCCACGTGGGACATATGTTTTACAAAGGTAACCCTTTACTATTTTATTATTATACACGAGTATGTATTTCTGTATATGTAAATGTTTGAAGGCATGTATATATATATATATATATTTATGTGTATGTGTGTGTGTGTGTGTTTTCATCTCCAACAGTAATAAGATTATGTTAGATATTACATCGGCATTATCCAAATGAAAATTGTATGCAAGAAGAGAGCATTCTTGCTTGCTGCCCAATCCTCAACATCATGCATTTGTTATACATGTATATATGTCAGTATCATTACACAATTAATACTGTTTAAACTAAAGAATGTTACTGTGAAAGAATTTTGTCAACAGAGGTAATTTAAAATGACATTTTTGGGATTTTTTAATGAATTTTTTAAGACTGTCAAAAAAAAAAAGGGGGGGAGGGGGTTGAGGGTTATTCTTTTACATTTTCAACTTCCTCTTCAAAACCACTTGAATGATTTTTATGAAACGTGCGAGGAATAAAGTATTCATGATCCCCAACAATTATTGTTGTTTTTCATCCAGATGTGTCAACAGGTGGCACCACCACAGGTAAAAGTAGATCACAGACAGTACCCTCCTTTGACAAACTTCTTCAGACCAGCTGCATATAGAGACAAACCGAATGCAAAGGAAGATCTAGAGGGATGTGTGAAGAAGTGTTGTTTTTGGTTCCATTCTGAAATAAAAGTTTTGACATTTTGCCAAATTTTTTTAGCTCACCTGAGCCAAAGGCTCAAGTGAGCTATTGTAATCAATAACCATCCGTCGTGTGTCGTCCGTCGTTAGCTTTTCTACATTTTCGACTTCTTCTCCAGAACCGCAGCACAGAATTTCACCAAACTTCATAGGAAATTACTACTTGAGGTCCTCTACCAAGTTTGTGTTTTTCGTGCCGATCCGTAATCCAAGATGGCCGCCATTGACTCTGATTGTTTGACACATTTTCGACTTCTTCTCCAGAACCGCTACACAGAATTTCACCAAACTTCATAGGAAGTTAATACTTGAGGTCCTCTACAAAGTTTGTGTTTTTCTTGCTGATCTGTAATCCAAGATGGCCGCCATTGGCTCATAGGAAGTAAGTACTCAAGGTCCTCTACCTCGTGCCCATCCATAATCCAAGATGGCCGCCATTGGCTCTGATTGAATGGCACATTTTCGACTTCTTCTCCAGAAGCGCTGCACAGAATTTCACCAAACCTCATAGGAAGTAACTACTTGAGGTCCTCTACCAAATTTGTGTTTTTCGTGCCAATCCATATTCCAAGATGGCCGCCATTGGCTCTGAATGGTTGACACATTTTCGACCTCTTCTCTAGAACCGCTACACAGAATTTCACCAAACTTCATAGGAAGTTAATACTTGAGGTCGTCTATAAAGTTTGTGTTTTTCTTGCTGATCAGTAATCCAAGATGGCTGCCATTGGCTCTGATTGGTTGACACATTTTCGACCTCTTCTCCAGAATGGCTGCACAGAATTCCACCAAATCTCATAGGAAGTAAGTACTCAAGGTCCTTTACCAAGTTTGTGTTTTTCGTGCCAATCCGTAATCCAAGATGGCCGCCATTGGCTCTGATTGGTTGACACATTTTCGACCTCTTCTCTAGAACCGCTACACAGAGTTTCACCAAACTTCATAGGAAGTTAATACTTGAGGTCCTCTACAAAGTTTGTGTTTTTCTTGCTGATCTGTAATCCAAGATGGCCGCCATTGGCTCTGATTGGTTGACACATTTTGGACTTCTTCTCCAGAAGCGCTGCACAGAATTTCACCAAACCTCAAAGGAAGTAAGTACTCTAGGTCCTCTACCAAGTTTGTGTGTTTTTTTTGTGCCGATCCGTAATCCAATATGGCTGCCATTGGCTCTGATTGGTTGACACATTTTGGACTTCTTCAAAACAACTGCACAGAATATCACCAAACTTATAGAAAGTCTTGTAGAAAAAAGCAAAATTTTCTACTGAAATGAGCTGTTGCTTTATTGTAAATAAGCAATTTGTGCTCAGGTGAGCGATATAGGCCCATTTGGGCCTCTTGTTTTTGGACTTAAGATTTCAATTGCAGAAAAAATAAATTAATTTTTCTCCTTGAGTAGACAATGTTGCTTTAATTTGGTTTCTTTTAATTGTGAGTATGATAAGGAATGTAACTTTGAAAGTATTTGGTCAATATCTTAATTTCTTTTTAGATTTTTTATGAATGTTTTAAGATGACTAAAAAAAGAAAGGGGGGACAAACACAATTTTAACTTTTGCTGCAGAACTACTGAAAAGATTTTGATGTAGCTAATGGTAGGAATGAAGTACTCATGGTCTCTTGCAGGTGTTAATATTTTTCATCCAGATCTGTCCGAAGGTATTTGAGCATTCATTTACTTATTCGTTATATTTATTATAGATTTAAGGGTTGTGAATTTGAATTTGGTCTGCACAAACAATTGCTTAATGTTGATGAAGATTCAATTCAGTTTTCAGTACAAAATGTAGTCACAACACAATAAACATCAGGGAATGTATATTTTCATCTGCAAATGTTTCAAGCTGTCAGTTAAATATAAGGAAATTGTGTTCAGGTGAGCAATTTGGCCCAATTGGGCCTCTTGTTGATTTGTTAATCATATGATAGATATTAAACATATACATGGTATAGGGAATGTATGAAAAATTGTAAGTAGAGTGAAAATGTCTTTTATTTGATATATGAATGGGTCAGAGAAACTCCTGTCTTTTCAGGGAATTTTTGAGGATAGAGAAGCAAAAATTTTATATTTTGATTTCCTTGATCCAACACACAAGATTCAAGAACTGAAAATGGAATCTGATATTGGATTAAAGGCTGTGAGTTTTCATGGTTTAACTGCATATCAGGATCCTAAAACTCGTAAGTTCAAGTCTTTGTAGTATATTATCAATATACAGATAAATTGAAGGTCTACTTATATGTACATGTACTTACCTTGAGAAAAATTGTTATGCTCTGTCAAGTCTAGGTTTGAATCAACTTTTAAAGTGCAGAAGTAGTCTGTGGCTTTTAAAGGGCAGAAGTAGTCCTTTTAACTTTTAAAGTGCAGAAGTAGTTCCCAAGTTTTTATAGTACACAAATAGTCCCCAAGCTTTTATTTTGCAGAAGTACATCCCTAGCTTTTATAGTGCAGAAGTAGTCCCGAAGCTTTTATACAGTAGTGCAGAAGTAGTCCACAGGCTTTTAAAGTGCAAAAGTTGTCCCCAAGCTTTTATAGCATAGAAGTAGTCCCCAGGCTTTAATAGTGCAGAAGTAGTCCCTAGGCTTTTATAATGCAAAAGTTGTTCCTTAGCTTTTATAGTGCAGAATTCGTCCTCAGGTATTTATAGTGCAGAAGAAGTCCCTAAGCTTTCATTGTGCAGAGGTCGTCCCCAGGCTTTCATTGTGCATAAGTAGTCCCCACGCTTTTACAGGGCAGAAGTAGTCCTTAGGCTTTTACACTGTAGAAGTAGTCCCCTAGCTTTTATGGTGCAGAAGAGGTCCCTGGGCTTTTATACTGCAAAAGTAGTCCCCAGGTTTTTATAATGCAGAAGAAGTCCCCAATCTTTTACACTGCAGAAGTAGTCCGCAGGCTTTTATTTTGCACAAGTAGTCCCCAAGCTTTTACAAGGTAGAAGTAGTCCCAGGGGCTTTTACAGGGCAGAAGTAGTCCTCAGGCTTTTACAGGGCAGAAGTAGTCTTCAAGCTTTTACAGGGCAGAAGTAGTCCTCAGGCTTTTACAGGGCAGAAGTAGTCTTCAAGCTTTTACAGGGCAGAAGTAGTCCTCAGGCTTTTACAGTGCAGAAGTAGTCCCCAGGATTTTATAGTACAGAAATAGTTCCCAGGCTTTCATATTGCAGATGTAGTTCCCAGGCTTTTATAGTCCAGAAGTGGTCCCAGGGCTTTTACAGTGCAAAAGAGGTCCCTGGGCTTTTATAGTGCAGAAGTAGTCCCCAGGTTTTTATAATGCAGAAGAGATCCTCAGGCATTTTGTATATAGTGCGGAAGTAGTTCCCAGGCTTTTATAGTGCAGAGGTGGTCCAGTAGATTTTACAGAACAAAAGAGGTCCCTGGGCCTTGAAAGTGCAGAAGTAGTCCCCAGAATTTTATAGTACAGAAGCAGTCCCCAGGCTTTCATAGTGCAGAAGTAGTTCACAGGTTTTTATAGTGTTGAAGTAGTCTCCAAGCTTTTATAGTGCAGAAGTAGTCCCCAGGCTTTTATAGGGTAGAAGTAGTCCCCAGGCTTTTATAGTGCAGAAGTAGTCCCCAGGCTTTTATACTGGAGAAGAGGTATCCAGGCCTTTGTAGTGCAGAAGTAGTCCCCAGGCTTTTATAGTGCAGAAGTAGGCTTTAAGTAGTCCCCAAGTTTTTATTGTGCAGAAGTAGTCCCCAAGTTTTTATAGTGCAGAAGTAGTCCCAAGGTTATTATAGTGCAGAAGTAGTTTCCACGCTTGTATAGTGCAGTAGTAGTGCCCAGGGGTATTATTCACAAAGAAACTTAAGTCTAAGTCTAAGAATTGAGACCTATGTGGTAGCATGTGTTTTAATACTTAGATTTAATAAAATGTTTCTGTAAACAGTATATCTGATAAGCTATTCACAGACCAACTTTTTATAAATTTGGTCTCAATTCTTAGACTTAGACTTAAGTTTCTTTGTGAATAAACCCCAGGCTTTTATAGTGCAAGCTTTTATTGATCAGTAGAAACCCAGGTACTGTCTGTAGAATTTGAATAAAAATGTTAAAATATGTAATAGCATTTATAACAAACATTCACTCAAAGACATCATTGTTTACTAAAGATCAATAATTCAGTTCATTGGTTGGAAGATTACTCCAATGCATGTCAGTCAGCAAATGATTTTTACCACAATAGTAATTAGGTGTCTGGTATTCTAGGTGAGGTGACATTAATGGTCATTAACCATGCTAAAGATGGTGATCATGTGGAAGTATTTAAGTATAATGACAAGCAAGGAAAACTTGTTCATATCAAGTCCATCACTGATCCATTATTCAAACAGTGAGTTATTCATTATATATTTATAATCATGTGAGTTAGAGGGAACTGTAAATTTGTATTGATTCATTTGTCCATGCATCTGGACTTTATCTATCTCATTTGCTATCTTGAATTCCTTCTTTTTATGTTTTTTAGCTCACCTGAGCCAAAGGCTCAAGTGAGCTATTGTGATCAATCACTGTCCGTCGTCCGTCCGTCGTCCGTCGTCTGTCGTCCGTCGTCCGTCGTTAACTTTTCACATTTTCGACTTCTTCTCCAGAACCACTGAACAGAATTTGATGAAACTTGATAAGCATGTAGTACTCATGGTCCCCTACAAGTGTTGTTGTTTTTCGTCCAGATTCATCAACAGGTGGCGCCACCACAGGCAAAAGTAGGTCAAAGAGGGTACCCTCCTTTGACAAACTTCTTCTTCAGACCGGGGGCATACAGAGACAAACCAAATGCATAGGAATGATCTAGAGGGATGTGTGAAGAAGTGTTGTTATTTTTGGTTCCGTTCCGAAATCAAATTTTTGACGTTTTTTTGACGTTTTTTTGTACTTGGTAATTTTAATGCAGAAAAGAGGTATTTTTTTCTTTTAGTAAACATTGATGCATTCATTTGGTTTCATTTAATCATTTCTATGGTAAGGAATGCTGGTGTGAAGGAATTTTTTCAATATCTCGATTTTTGAATTTTTTATGAATTTTTTAAGACTTCCAAGAAAAGGGGGGGGGGGGGGACAATTTTTCATATCTTCAACTTGATCTACAGAACAACTTGAAGGATTGTGATAAAACTGGGTAGGATGCAAGTACTCATAGTCCTTTTCAAAGGTTTTGTTTTTTGTGCGGATCATCCAAATTGGTTAACAGATAATGCCACCATGTCTAAAAGTAGGATTGAAATATGGAGAGTAGCGGTTCAAATCCAGCTGTGGTCAAAGAAATTTTTTTTTTTTTTTACACATCTAAATAAGTTTTTAGATGTTTCTCAACACTCAACATATGAAATTAGGAATTTTACGTTTAAGACTTCCAAAAAAAAAAAGGGGGGGGGGGGGGTGGTGGCCATTTTTCACATTTTCAACTTTTTCTACAAAACTGTTTGAAGGATTTTAATAAATCTTGGTAGAAATAAGTCACTTATGATCCTCTTCAAATTCTGTTGTTTTCGTCCAGACCTCTTTACAGGTGGCGCCACCATAGTCAAGAGTAGGTCACAAAAGAGTTCCCTCGTTTAACAATATTCTTTTTCATACGGGCTGTATACAGAGACAAACAGAATGCATAGAAATGATCTAGAGGGATGAGTGAAGATGTATTGTCATTTTGGTTCCCTTCCAAAATCAAATTTTAGAATTTTTTTCGACATTTCTTTGGACTTGGTGATTCAATGCAGAAAAAAGTGTCATATTTCCTAGTTAATTGATAATGATGATTTCTTATGGACTATTGTGATCATAATTATGGTAAGGATTGTTACTTTGAAAGAATTTTGTCAATATCTCAATTTTTGGATTTTCTATGAATTTTTTAAGACTTCCAAATGAGGGTGTATAGGAACAATTCAATCACATTTTTCACTTCTGCTGTTATACCACATGAAAGATTTTAATGAAACATGGAATACATGAAGTACTAAAAGTCCTCTATCAATTTGGTAAATTTCATCCAAATTGGTTAACAGATAATGCCACCATGTCTAAAAAGCAGTTCTCACAATAGTACATATACCACTTGGTAATTGAAATATGGAGAGTAGCGGTTCAAATCCAGCTGTGGTCAAAATTTTTTTTTCATTTCTTTACACATCTAAATAAGTTTTTAGATGTTTCTCAACACTCAACATATGAAATTAGGCAATTTTAAGTTAGATCTGGACAATATTTGAAACAATTGTTGTTCATGACCCAGACTTGAAATCAGTCAACAAAAGGCCCCACCTAAAGAAAATGACTAACTTGTTGCCCTGAATGACTTCTTGCAGAGACAAAGGAAATGCTTAATATCAAAATCACCTGAATGGATGTGCAAAAAAGTGTTGTTTTTTATTCTAGCCTGAAATAAAATTTGACATATTTTCAACATGTGTGTTGACTTAGTCACATTAATGCAAAAATAAATGAATTCTTCCTTCATGCATGACTGATAATATAGGTACTCAGGTGAGCAATATAGGCCCACTTGGGCCTCTTGTTTAACCTACTTATGGGGTATCAGATTGAAATCTTAAATGAGTATATGTCTCTATCAAAAAGTTACAGATCAAACTCATTTTTCATATTTAGGTTTTTTTTTTACCAGTTTTTAGTTTTTGTTTTTCATGATACAAAATCATATAATTCTTTCAAATTATTTGTCACTTAAAGTTAAAGGTACAAAGGTTTGATTTTATAGTAAATCAAATTTTCATTATTGTGCAATTTTAGATGGGAATTTGCTTCCGTGGGAGATTTAAACAATTAGGACCAAAAACACTTTTAAGAATGAAACTACCCAACATTTATCCAGTTTAGCACGTAGACAGGAAGATAGTGAATTTATATGAGAATTACTTTTATGTAAATATTTTATTTAAGTATTTATAAAATTAGTATAATTTTAAATATTCATAAAGTCCATTTCATTTAAATATTTTTATGATCATGTATATATATTTCAAATTTTGTCTTAAAATTTTTCTTTTTAAATTTAGATAGTTTTAAGCATATTTTTATAAAATTATGTCTTATAAAATCTTTTAATATTGAAATTATTCAGGCATTGTTACATATTTTGATACGATTTAAAAATGATATAATGTATTAACATCATATATTTATTTTGATAATATTAAATTTTCTATAACCCCACTGGAAATAAGCTATCCTATGCTTTAATGGGTTAGCCTTAGCAAAGATTCTATATTATTATGATTTGTGATAATTTATTTATTAATTTATTTAAGGTTCATAGATACACTGCTAACGATAACTCTTCCATCACAAAAAGGGGGTTATCTTTCCTAACTTGTCCTTTAAATGTTTGATATTCAAGCATCACGATAATATTGATGACGTCATCTAAGGGCTGACAACCCACTGACGAATGACGTATCTGTTTGTGACATCGTAAGTATTACAAATGAAAATCTTCAATAATATTAAGGGTTGTTCGATTAATTCGTGGACAAGCTTGATAACTCAAAATCATGTAGGTGATTTTCTTTTTTTTTCCCCAAAATTTATATATGTTTTTATTGAAGTATTAATTTATAGAAAAATGCAAGTCACAGTGAATTAAATCGTATATATAAGAAAATTTTATCATTTTGTGTTCACAGCAAAACAAATGTGTCATCTTTTTGTATCTCCATCTGTTTGAGGTGAAAATCACAATAGTAATGTCATGGTGCATACAAATATGCCTGTTTCATGTATGCAGTTTCACATGCGTGTGCCTTACATTTGGGAAATTTCTACGTTTGGAAAGAAAATTGATCCCTGTTGATTTTCTTAGTCATTTGTCAAAGTCATCAAGAGGGAATTCTTAGAAATTATATTCAAAACAAGAGTTGTCTAAAGGGTGCTTCTGCCTGCTGGAGCTGGTTTTCATAAAGTTACTAAATGGTCAATGCAACACATTTTGACAACTGTCATCAGAAGTAATGTGCATACCGAATTTGTGTGGCATAAAATAGAAACAAACTGCAGTGGAATCTTTTTTGATTATTTATTTGGTATATTCAGTTCTCTTTTTTTATGTGACCTTGACCTGTTAGAAATGACATTGAATGACATGGTTTTGAAAGTCCTTTGTAACAATTGTGTGAAGTATGATCAAATTCTGATGAATAGTTTAGTAGTTATGAATTCTGATAGACCATATAAGCCCTAACTGGGATTTTGATTTCTTCTCATTGACCCTAACCTTTAAGAAATGAATTGGAGTGACCTTTGCAGGGATTTTCTTATTCGTTAAAATTATGTGAATTATAATCAAATTCTGATGAACGGATTTGGAGATATGATTTCAGATGGACACTATCAGCCTCTTTCTTATTTTGGGTAGGAGGGAGGGGGTGTTTATTTTAAGTTAATCCAAGTGACCTTGACCATTAAAAATGACCTTTGTCTGAAAGTTCTTCTCCCAGGTGATGATTGTGCTAAATATGATCATATGAATCATAATGAATAGTTTTTATACGCACGTCATTAGACAGGACGTATTATGTTATGGCACTGTCCGTTCATCCGGCCGTCAGTGCGTCTGTCCAGAGTCATGTTTTCCGGACTATTTTTTTCCATCTTTCATGATATTGAGTTGAAATGTGGTATGTAGCTTTATTTCAAGCGGCGTCAGTACCAGTTCGAGTTTTGTTACTATTGACCTACTTTTGATAGATTTATGGCCCTTGGACTTATAAATTTCAAAATTTAAAAAAAAATTCATTAGAAATCTATTTTTTGTCAAAACATTATGAAATTTATCATGAAACAAGTAAAATGTACCAACTATCATATATATTACGGGTTTTAATATCTTTTTCTTCATTTTTGAGAAATTTATAATTTTAGGGGGGAGGGAATGACCATATGTCTTAGGTCATGTTTTCCAGAAATTTGGTATATAGCTTTATTCCAAGCGGCGTCAGTACCATTTCGAGTTTTGTTACGATTGACCTACTTTTGACGGATTTATGGCCCTTGGACTTATAAATTTCAAGATTTTGTTTTGAAAATTCATTAAAAATCTAATTTTTGTAAAAACATTATGAAATTTACCATGAAACAATGTACCAACTTCCACATATTTTACAGGTATTGATATCTTTTTTTACATTTTTGAGAAATGTATAATTTTAGGGGGGGGGGCTTGTACTAGAAAATTCAAGTTTTTTTTTTGCAGGTCAAGTTCCAAGATGGGTTGGATAGGACCATTTCTGCAGGAGTTATTTCCCTTGGACTTATTCCTATGATAAAATGCTATTTCAGTAAACTTCAGATGTTTTTCATGAAAATCATGCCAAATGCGAATTGATCCTGTCCGAATTAAGCGATGGGCGTATTATGCCACGCTAGGCATTGCTCTTGTTAAGGTATAAGATCAGACTGAGCATGAAGTTGATTTATAACATGAAAACCTTTGCAGGGGAAGGGGAGGTGTCAGTTAATATTGTTGCCAAAGGATTTAGAGTTGAACCATTAATGTCCACATTTTTCATTGTTTTCTGAAAAATAACTCAACAGAAAATAAGCTGGCAATTTTATTTCTCAGTGGCATGTACCCAAGTACTTTAAATAAATATTACATTGTTGGTCTTTTGAATCGATGACAATGAGAAAAGGGTATCATAGAATGAAGTATTTCCTATTTTATAGAGACTGTCAAACCAACATTGGATCACTTCCTATTGTTTATTGGTATGATACATTCTTTCAATATTTGTAGAATGCTTGTATTCTTTCATGCTTTCAGTTTCTAATAAAAATATGTTATTAAGATACTGGTACAAGTTAGTGAAGTACTATAGACAATGAGGTATATGTACCTCTATGGCAGGCCTTATCTTCATTGGAAGCACGATGAGCTAGAAGTTTTCCTTCATTACACTGTTAATTACATCCCTTAGCCTTTCATACTATAAAATCAATTAGATTTGACATGTGATGTTTTTTTTTTCAAAATTTGGTTAGTTTCACAGATGGTGTATGTATGAACCTTAATTCATCTATTTAGTTAGTGCTTAATATCTATTGAGTAATAACTGTGATATATACATGCAAAATGACTGTGATAATATCTGGACTGTGATACCATCTGTGGACCGTGATACCATCCAGGAAATGTGATACCATCTGTGGACTGTGATACCATCCAGGAAATGTGATATAATTCATTTGAAAATATTGTGATAATTCTGTGAGATCATATTCTTTTCATGATGTATATGTTATATTTATTTTTGTGATCCCTAATTGATTATTTTGCTCTTATGTGTGTTTGAAATAATTACATCTTTTGTTTTTATATGCTTTGCCTAAATAAACATAGTAATAAACAAAATAATAATAAAAGGTAATTAAATAGTTATGTATATTTATGTGCAATATTTTATTCAAACATATTATAACTAAATCAATAATCTGTATCCGTCAAAGTATTCTGTTTTTACTTCTTAAACTTTTTCCAGTCTATTATTCCATGTCATAAACATTACTTTAGAGGCGTATTATATACAATAACAGAACCAAGATCTGCAGAACTTTAGCCCCAGGTGTAAGCTAACCAGTGTTTAAAGTTTGACAGACACTGAGCTAAATCTTTAAAGGCATTGTCTAAATATTTGAATAACATATTTTTTCACTGATTACATATGCAACAAATCAGAAGGAAAAAAAGAAGAATAAACATAGCTTAGAGTAATTTCATATTCATAATGTAGTAAAATGGTTAGTTTATAAGCACTTTGACTTTGTGGTTTTCCTTGATTTTAATAAACACAGTGAACTAAAGGAATATGACTTACAACAGTTGTCTTCTTAGGATAATCTTGCTGTATTTTGTATTTGTGAAAATGTCCTTGGTATATGAAAGATATTTTTTATCCTTTTAATTTTAATTCAAAACAAATAACTCCCAATATATCTTATCTATGCAGTAAAAACCATATTATGTTGAGGATGGTTTGCCAGTGTACCTGCTGAAAAGTGTGCCAATTTACTAGCTGGAAGGTGTGCCAGTGTACCTGTTTAAAGGTGTGCTAATGTACCTGCTGAAAAGTGTGCCAATGTACCTGTTTAAAGGTGTACCAGTATACCATCTCTAAGGTGTGCCAGTGTACATGCTGATAGGTGTGCCAGTGTACCTGCTGAAAGGTGTGCCAGTGAACCTGCCGAAAGATGCTCCAGTGTACCTGCTGAAAGATGTGCCAGTGTACCTGCTGAAAGGTGTGCAAGTGTACCTGCTGAAAGATGTGCAAGTGTACCTGCTGAAAGGTGTGCCTGTGTACCTGCTGAAAGGTGTGCAAGTGTACCTGCTGAAAGATGTGCCTGTGTACCTGCTGAAAAATGTGCCAGTGTATCTGCTGAAAGATGTGCCAGTGTACCTGCTGAAAGGTTTGTCTGTGTACTTGCTGAAAGATGTGCAAGTGTACCTGCTGAAAGGTGTGTTTGTGTATATGCTGAATATGCCTGTGTACCTTCTGAAAGATGTGCCGATGTACCTGCTGTACCTGTTGAAAGGTGTGCCTGTGTACCTGCTGTACCTGCTGAAAGGTGTGTCTGTGTACCTGCTGAAAGGTGTGCAAGTGTACCTGCTGAAAGATGTGCCTGTGTACCTGTTGAAAGATGTGCCTGTGTACCTGCTGAAAGATGTTCCAGTGTACGTGCTGAAATATGTGCAGGTGTACCTGCTGAAAGGTGTGTTTGTGTATATGCAGAATATGCCTGTGTACCTGCTGAAAGGTATGCCAATGTACCTGCTGATAGGTGTGCCAGTACCTGCTGCAAGTCCAGTTTTCTCTCTACAGTTATGAACATTGACTAATGCTACATATTGAAAACAATCATAGTGTAATGTTAAACAATAAAAATTAACAATAATCATTTTACACAAATAATGATAATTGTAGCAATAATATTCCTTCATAATACAACAGTACACTTACTAACATATTGACCTTAGGTGAATTGTTGTATATATATATGTATATATGATTCAGTTACATTCATTTCCTATTTTTTTCCTATTTTTGTTTCTTCTTGTTTTTTAAGCTTAAATGACCTTGTGGCTTTGGACAGTACAAAATTTTACACCACAAGTATGTTCAAATGGAGTCCACAAGAAGCACTTTTCTATATCAAGACTGGCAGTATTCTATATTACAATGGTTCATCAGCTAGAACAGTTTCCAGTGGACACATGCTGGCTAACGGAATAAACAAGTCTCCTGATCAGAAGTAACTCAAGTTTTAATGTTATAATATATAACCCAGATCATGTTAGTTGGAATTCTTCTGTTTTAGGCTATTATAGAATTTTACATAAATAATTCTGTGGATTTAGCATCACATAAAAATTTAAAAGCTGTAAGTATTGAAAGAATATTGCCAAAGGTATAGAGTTTTAAAGAACTACTTGATTATTACAGCTTTGATATTAAGACAATACTTAGTGTGTAACATTTGTAGATTGTCTTGAGTGATATGTTTAAGCCATTGGTTTTTTATTTCATGTTTATTGTTTCACATTTAATTCTTTCTAATGCATAAAAAGACCAAATCTGATTAAGTTTAACACAAATTGAATGATCTGAAAGGATGAAAAGTGAGATGTATATATATAAAGGAGGGAACCTCCAAAGGCCCTCAAATAGATTAAAAAGTGGAAACTTTTGCAGTTCTACTTCTTTGTTTCATTTGGTGAAAAATCGTCACTGTAGGTGTTTTGAGGTTTTAGAGAAGGGCAGAGAGAATTGGAAATAAAAACACCTTTTTCTTGTGTGTTACAAATATCAGGTATCAATGTATTTGTGCTTTGTATACAACTTTTCAATGGCAAGTGGAATCCAGTTTTTAAAAGTGAGGCAATATTTAGTCCAGTTACAAATTTCTGATAATGGGAAAGTCTTATTTGTTGTACTAAGTTTTTAAAAAAGAAAACTTTAATAATTAATAAATTATAATATTTACATAGACCTATCAGTGTCAAAAGATTTGCAATTTTTAGGGTTTTCTGTGTATAAAGCAATTGTTTTGTATGCAGAATCATAGAAGCATGAATGATTAATTTAGCAGCATCAGCATAAAGAATATGATTTTTTAATGGAATTTATAATAAAGTATGACCTTATAAACTGTGCTTAAAATGTAGTTATGATTTTGAACACCTTCTATATCTGTAACAGAAGGGAGAGAAGACATCTGACTTAGCTGTTTCTGTGATTTTGGTATATGACTAAAACAAAACATGGATGGAGATTAACAAAGATCATTAAGTGTATTCTTTTGGATATTGACTTATTCGGTGCCTTGTTACCATATACACTTGCATTGCTTTTAATGAAAACTCCATTAATTCTAGAATGAAAAGTCAGGCACTCTGATAACTAACAGATTTAGGTTTTCATTAAGCATTGTTAAGATAAACAATACAAAATGTCTTTTAAAGCTAACTTTTTTTGTTGGTATTCAGGTACATCTATCTGGCTGAGGTGGGCATGAAAAAGCTTGTTGCCTTCAAAAGGAAACAGAACAATGATTTAGAGTTATCAAAGGTAATATTTCATTGCTTTTAAGTTTTAAAAATACATCTAAGTGAAATATTGATGTAGTTTTAAATCAATACTGGTCTTCATTCTGTGTAAAGTTAACCCCATCATAAATTTGTAACAACTTGACTCTGGCAAAAACCCTGGCAATGAGTAATTTGTAACAAGCTTGACTTTTGAGAAAACCCTAGTTATGAATCTGGGGAAAACTCTGGCAATGATTGTTTTGTTGTTTGACATCAGTACAAATACAATTGATCACAGATTGTAGCCAGAATGCCACCCACTTGGTTATACTTTATCAGTGATTTGTAGCTATCTGACACCAGTTTATACCCATCAGTGATTTGTAGCTATCTGACACCAGTTTATACCCATCAATGATTTGTAGCTATCTGACACCAGTTTATCCCCATCAATGATTTGTAGCTATCTGACACCAGTTTATACCCATCAGTGATTTGTAGCTATCTGACACAAGTTTATACCCATCAGTGATTTGTAGCTATCTGACACCAGTTTATACCCATCAGTGATTTGTAGCTATCTGACACAAGTTTATACCCATCAATGATCTGAAGCTATCTGACACCAGTGTATCCCCATCAATGATTTGTAGCTATCTGACACCAGTTTATACCCTGTCAGTGATTTGTAGTTACCTTGACACCAGTTTATTCCCCATCAGTGATTTGTAGCTATCTGGAACCAGTTTATTCCCCAACAGTGTTTTGTAGCTATCTGACACCAGTGTATATCCTTTCAGTGATTTGTAGCTATCTGACACCAGTTTATACCCTGTCAGTGATTTGTAGTTACCTTGACACTAGTTTATTCCCCATCAGTGATTTGTAGCTATCTGACACCAGTTTATTCCCCAACAGTGTTTTGTAGCTATCTGACACCAGTTTTTACCCTGTCAGTGATTTGTAGCTATCTGACACCTGTTCATACCCTGTAGGTGATTTGTAGCTATCTGACACCAGTGTATCCCCATCAATGATTTGTGGCTATCTGACACCAGTGTATCCCCATCAATGATTTGTGGCTATCTGACACCAGTTTATATCCTTTCAGTGATTTGTAGCTATCTGACACCAGTTTATACCCTTTCAGTGATTTGTAGTTACCTTGACCCCAGTTTATGCCACATCAGTGATTTGTAGCTATCTGACACCAGTTTATACCCTGTAGGTGATATGTAGCAATCTGACACCAGTTTATACCCTGTTGGTGATTTGTAGCAATCTTACACCAGTTTATACCCATCAATGATTTGTGGCTATCAGACACCAGTTTATATCCTTTTAGTGATTTGTAGCTATCTGACACCAGTTTATACCCTGTCAGTGATTTGTAGTTACCTTGACCCCAGTTTATGCCACATCAGTGATTTGTAGCTATCTGACACCAGTTGATACCCTGTAGGTGATTTGTAGCAATCTTAAACCAGTTTATTCCCCAACAGTGATTTGTAGCTATCTGACACCAGTTTATACCCTATCAGTGATTTGTAGCAATCTGACACCAGTTTATACCCATCAATGATTTGAAGCTCTCTGACACCAGTTTATACCCATCAATGATTTGAAGCTATCTGACACCAGTGTATCCCCATCAATGATTTGAAGCTATCTGACACCAGTTTATATCCTTTCAGTGATTTGTAGCTATCTGACACCAGTTTATACCCTGTCAGTGATTTGTAGCTATCGGACACCAGTTTATACCCTGTCAGTGATTTGTAGCTATCTGACACCAGTTACACCCTGTAGGTGATTTGTAGATATCTGACACCAGTTTATACCCTATCAGTGATTTGTAGCTATCTGACACTAGTTTATACCCATCAGTGATTTGTAGCTATCTGACACCAGTGTATCCCCATCAATGATTTGTAGCTATCTGACACCAGTTTATATCCTTTCAGTGATTTGTAGCTATCTGACACCAGTTTTATCCTGTCAGTGATTTGTAGTTACCTTGACACCAGTTTATGCCACATCAGTGATTTGTAGCTATCTTGACACCAGTTTATTCCCTATCAATGATTTGTAGCTGTCTTGACACCAGTTTATTCCCCATCAATGATTTTGTAGCTATCTTGACTCCAAGTTATTCCTCATCAGTGATTTATAGTTTCCTTGATTCCAGGTTATACCCCATCACTGATTTATAATTACCTTGACCCCAGTTTATACCCTATCAGTGATTTGTAGTTACCTTGACACCGGTTTATTTCCCATCAGTGATTTGTAGTTATCATGACTCCAGGTTATACCCCATCAGTGATTTACAGCTATCTTGACACCAGGTTATTCCCCATTAGTGATTTACAGCTATCTTGACACCAGGTTATTCCCCATTAGTGATTTATAGCTATCTCGACACAAGGTTATACCTCATTAGTGATTTGTAACTATCTTGACATCAGGTTATACTCCATCAGTGATTTGTAGTTATCTTGACACCAGGTTATACCCTGTAGGTGATTTGTAGCAATCTGACACCAGTTTACACCCTGTAGGTGATTTTTAGCAATCTGACACCAGTTTATTCCCCAACAGTGATTTGTAGCTATCTGATACCAGTTTATTCCCCAACAGTGTTTTGTAGCTATCTGACACCAGTTCTTACCCTGTAGGTGATTTGTAGCTATCTGACACCTGTTCATACCCTGTAGGTGATTTGTAGCTATCTGACACCAGTGTATCCCCATCAATGATTTGTGGCTATCTGACACCAGTGTATCCCCATCAATGATTTGTGGCTATCTGACACCAGTTTATATCCTTTCAGTGATTTGTAGCTATCTGACACCAGTTTATACCCTTTCAGTGATTTGTAGTTACCTTGACCCCAGTTTATGCCACATCAGTGATTTGTAGCTATCTGACACCAGTTTATACCCTGTAGGTGATATGTAGCAATCTGACACCAGTTTATACCCTGTTGGTGATTTGTAGCAATCTTACACCAGTTTATACCCATCAATGATTTGTGGCTATCAGACACCAGTTTATATCCTTTTAGTGATTTGTAGCTATCTGACACCAGTTTATACCCTGTCAGTGATTTGTAGTTACCTTGACCCCAGTTTATGCCACATCAGTGATTTGTAGCTATCTGACACCAGTTTATACCCTGTAGGTGATTTGTAGCAATCTTAAACCAGTTTATTCCTCAACAGTGATTTGTAGCTATCTGACACCAGTTTATACCCTATCAGTGATTTGTAGCAATCTGACACCAGTTTATACCCATCAATGATTTAAAGCTATCTGACACCAGTTTATACCCATCAATGATTTGAAGCTATCTGACACCAGTGTATCCCCATCAATGATTTGAAGCTATCTGACACCAGTTTATATCCTTTCAGTGATTTGTAGCTATCTGACACCAGTTTATACCCATCAGTGATCTGTAGCTATCTGACACCAGTTTATACCCTGTCATTGATTTGTAGCTATCTGACACCAGTTTATACCGTGTCAGTGATTTGTAGCTATCTGACACCAGTTACACCCTGTAGGTGATTTGTAGATATCTGACACCAGTTTATACCCTATCAGTGATTTGTAGCTATCTGACACTAGTTTATACCCATCAGTGATTTGTAGCTATCTGACACCAGTGTATCCCCATCAATGATTTGTAGCTATCTGACACCAGTTTATATCCTTTCAGTGATTTGTAGCTATCTGACACCAGTTTTATCCTGTCAGTGATTTGTAGTTACCTTGACACCAGTTTATGCCACATCAGTGATTTGTAGCTATCTTGACACCAGTTTATTCCCTATCAATGATTTGTAGCTGTCTTGACACCAGTTTATTCCCCATCAATGATTTTGTAGCTATCTTGACTCCAAGTTATTCCTCATCAGTGATTTATAGTTTCCTTGATTCCAGGTTATACCCCATCACTGATTTATAATTACCTTGACCCCAGTTTATACCCCATCAGTGATTTGTAGTTACCTTGACACCGGTTTATTTCCCATCAGTGATTTGTAGTTATCATGACTCCAGGTTATACCCCATCAGTGATTTACAGCTATCTTGACACCAGGTTATTCCCCATTAGTGATTTACAGCTATCTTGACACCAGGTTATACCCCATCAGTGATTTACAGCTATCTTGACACCAGGTTATTCCCCATTAGTGATTTATAGCTATCTCGACACAAGGTTATACCTCATTAGTGATTTGTAACTATCTTGACATCAGGTTATACTCCATCAGTGATTTGTAGTTATCTTGACACCAGGTTATACCCTGTAGGTGATTTGTAGCAATCTGACACCAGTTTACACCCTGTAGGTGATTTTTAGCAATCTGACACCAGTTTATTCCCCAACAGTGATTTGTAGCTATCTGACACAAGTTTTTACCCTGTCAGTGATTTGTAGCTATCTGACACCAGTTTATACCCTGTAGGTGATTTTTAGCTATCTGACACCAGTTTATACCCTGTAGGTGATTTGTAGCTATCTGACACCAGTTTATACCCTATCATTGATTTGTAGCTATCTGACACCAGTTTATACCCTGTCAGTGATTTGTAGCTATCTGACACTAGTTCATACCCATCAATGATTTGTAGCTATCTGACACCAGTTTATTCCCCGTCAGTGATTTGTAGCTATCTGACACCAGTTTATTCCCCAACAGTGATTTGTAGCTATCTGACACCAGTTTTTACCCTGTCAGTCATTTGTAGTTACCTTGACACCAGGTTATTCCCCATTAGTGATTTATAGCTATCTCGACACAAGGTTATACCTCATTAGTGATTTGTAACTATCTTGACATCAGGTTATACTCCATCAGTGATTTGTAGTTATCTTGACACCAGGTTATACCCTGTAGGTGATTTGTAGCAATCTGACACCAGTTTACACCCTGTAGGTGATTTTTAGCAATCTGAAACCAGTTTATTCCCCAACAGTGATTTGTAGCTATCTGACACCAGTTTATACCCTGTAGGTGATTTTTAGCTATCTGACACCAGTTTATACCCTGTAGGTGATTTGTAGCTATCTGACACCAGTTTATACCCTATCATTGATTTGTAGCTATCTGACACCAGTTTATACCCTGTCAGTGATTTGTAGCTATCTGACACTAGTTCATACCCATCAATGATTTGTAGCTATCTGACACCAGTTTATTCCCCGTCAGTGATTTGTAGCTATCTGACACCAGTTTATTCCCCAACAGTGATTTGTAGCTATCTGACACCAGTTTTTACCCTTTCAGTCATTTGTAGTTACCTTGACACCAGTTTATGCCACATCAGTGATTTTTAGTTATCTTCACACTAGTTTATACCCATCAGTGATTTGAAGTTAGCGTGACACCAGGTTATACCCATCAGTGATTTGAAGTTAGCGTGACACCAGGTTATACCCATCAGTGATTTGAAGTTAGAGTGACACCAGGTTATACCCATCAGTGATTTGAAGTTAGAGTGACACCAGGTTATACCCATCAGTGATTTGAAGTTAGCGTGACACCAGGTTATACCCATCAGTGATTTGAAGTTAGCGTGACACCAGGTTATACCCATCAGTGATTTGTAACTATCTTTAAACCAGGTCATCATCAGTGATTTGTAACTATCTTTAAACCAGGTCATCATCAGTGATTTGTAGCTCTCTTGACTACAGGTTATACTACATCATTGATTTGTAACTATTTTGACTCCAAGTTATACCCCATAAGTGATTTGTTGCAATCTTGACTCCAGGTTATTTCAGCAGTACCTTTTACAAATAAGATCTATTATCTCTGCTAGCTGCCGTTCCCCGAGGCCTGACGTCATATTATATATTCAAATGGTGAAGTGGAGGATCTTGTCGTGTTTTCAGATAAAACGGCAGCAAGCAGAGGTTATAGATCTTATTTGTGGAAAATGCTTATGTTCAAGGACATTGAAGTGGGTCACAAATACACCTTGTTTGTGTTATCAAATAAGAGGAATTGCAGTAACCTTACGAGATATGGTAAAAAAAAAGTGTTCGGCCTCGTGTACTTTGGAATACCTACCTAGGATTGAAAGAATTGCCATTATTTTTCAATAAACATTGTAATTTCCCATCATCTCAATGCACTTTCTGAATCTCTGTTCCAATTTCTGAATCCCTTCATAATTGAGATCATGTTTTGGGGACTATTAGAATCTTATTCAACCCAGCATATAACCCTGAATAAAGTTCAGGCCTCTATGTTCTAGTAGGTTACGAATGTTCAGGCCTCTATGTTCAGGCCAGTAGATTACAAATGTTCAGGTCTCTATGTTCTTGTAGACCAGTAGGTTACGAATGTTCAGGCCTCTATGTTCTAGTAGGCCAGTAGGTTACTGAATAAAGTTCGGGCCTCTATGTTCTTGTAGGCCAGTAGGTTACTGAATAAAGTTCAGGCCTCTATGTTCTAGTAGGCCAGTATGTTACTGAATAAAGTTCAGGTCTCTACGTTTTATTAGGCCAGTAGGTTACGAATAGATTAATAGTATCGGTTTTTGTATAGATATTTTTGTCTGAAATGAACCAGGAGTTTCTTTCATGTTGAAATAACTAGTGACCTGAATGGGTTTTACATGCCTGTGTGGGTATCATTTATTTTCTGAGAAAAGCTTACTTCAGTCCATCTTTGTATGTTGCTAAGCATTTTCGAAAGCTACCGGTAGTATGAATGTAGATCTAGAAATTACTGAAATTTAGAATAGCTATTTGAAACCTTTTTTTATCTAAAACAGGAACTTTTCCTGGACAGTAGTATAGACAATATTGAAGTAGATCCCAAATCTGGAGATCTGTGGATAGGATCACATCCTAGAGCTCATCAAATTATAGCCTATGACAAGATTCAGGGGAAAATGTATGCCCCATCACAGGTAAGTATTGAATCACAGCAAAATGTATACACTATTTCAGGACTCGATTAGTAGTATAGAATTATTAAATGTGTGTTTTGTGAATTTTATGTGCCACAATCAGTTTCTGTGATGCATAAGATTTTGTTCCAATTAAATCTTCCTATTCTATATTGAATTATGTTCTAAGCTGTTCAATCAGTTTCTGTCAACATATTACATCCAACATTGAATCAAAATAAGGAAATATGATTGCACATCCTGTTTTATATACCCGATATGGACCTTTGATATTTAAAAGCTTCATTAACAAGAAGAATACTTGACAATCAACTCTGGTATTTTCTCTTAATTAAGTATTGATCGTAAATTTTCTGGTCAAAGAGATCAAAGCATGATTGTTATGTTTTAGGTTTTTAAAGTAAAATGTCAGGGCGACGAGTTTAAGCAAATACTGGAGGTGTATTTGGATGACGGAAGAGAAATATCGGCATCAACCGTTGCTTATGGTTACAAGGGGAGACTTATCATTGGTTCTTTGGGAGCACCCCCTTTATTATGTGATCTAACTTACGTAGGCTGAGAAGTAAAAAAAAACTATCAAAATACAATGTGATATTGAATATAAGCTATATTTATGCCATCGAAATGGTGTCTTATGAACTGACGCTATAATTCACGTAATTCAAGAAGGATACTGAAGACAAAAAGGTTTTGGATGGCATTGCTGTATTAACGCTTACGTGTTATTCTTATGAATCAGTGCTGGAACTGTTATAAAAAAGTGTGTTAAGTCGCAGTAAGATAAAAAAGATCGAGATTTATTTTCACAGGAAAATTTAACACCTCAATTCTCAACATTTATGTCTTTTATATGCTCATATTTTCTGAAATATACAAATTATGTGCCATATTTCATTGAAACATACTCCGTGTTCCAATACGAAGGTTAGCTTACCTATACCCAGGGCGTTTTACTATTCAGGATGTAATTTACCATACAGTTTATATAATTCGCCTCCTAGAAATGAAATGACACATACTCACTCAGTCGTATATCATAGACACAGAATACTTTCAAAAAGTAGTCTACGTCAGCAATTCCAGGGATGACCGGCTACTGCTGATTGCAATGATTTGCGTTTGTATAGTATACACAAAATAAACGTTTGCCAGTCTCTTCGTTTGTCACTATGTTGATTTATATGACATGTTATAAAGAGCTGATTTTCTGAGACTATAGATCTGTGTGTTTCATTTAACAACCCTCATCAGCTCTTCGTAATTATTTTGACACTAAGTCATCAGGATGAATGATCATTTAACAACCCTTATCAGCTCTTGGTAATTATTTCGACCTTTAGTCGTCAGGATGAATGGTCATTTAACAACCCTAATCAGCTCTTAGTAATTATTTCGACACTTGGTCGTCAGGATGAATGGTCATTTAACAACCCTAATCAACTCTTGGCAATTATTTCGACACTTGGTCGTCAGGATGAATGATCATTTAACAACCCTAACCAACTCTTGGTAATTATTTCGACACTTGGTCGTCAGGATGAATGATTATTTAACAACCTTTATCAGCTCTTGGTAATTATTTCGACACTTGGTTGTCAGGATGAATGATCATTTAACAACCCTAACCAACTCTTGGTAATTATTTCGACACTTGGTCGTCAGGATGAATGATTATTTAACAACCCTTATCAGCTCTTGGTAATTATTTCGACACTTGGTCGTCAGGATGAATGATCATTTAACAACCCTAACCAACTCTTGGTAATTATTTCGACACTTGGTCGTCAGGATGAATGCTCATTTAACAACCCTTATCAGCTCTTGGTAATTATTTCGACACTTGGTCGTCAGGATGAATGCGCATTTAACAATCCTAATCAACTCTTGGTAATTATTTCGACACTTGGTCGTCAGGATGAATGCTCATTTAACAACCCTTATCAGCTCTTGGTAATTATTTCGACACTTGGTCGTCAGGATGAATGATCATTTAACAACCCTAATCAGCTCTTGGTAATTATTTCGACACTTGGTCGTCAGGATGAATGATCATTTAACAACCCTAACCAACTCTTGGTAGTTATTTCAACACTTGGTCGTCAGGATGAATGATCATTTAACAACCCTTATCAGCTCTTGGTAATTATTTCGACACTTGGTCGTCAGGATGAATGATCATTTAACAACCCTAACCAACTCTTGGTAATTATTTCGACACTTGGTCGTCAGGATGAATGCTCATTTAACAACCCTTATCAGCTCTTGGTAATAATTTCGACACTTGGTCGTCAGGATTAATGATCATTTAACAACCCTAACCAACTCTTGGTAATTATTTCGACATTTGGTCGTCAGGATGAATGCGCATTTAACAACCCTTATCATCTCTTGGTAATTATTTCGACACTTAGTCGTCAGGATGAATGATTATTTAACAACCCTAACCAACTCTTGGTAATTATTTCGACACTTGGTCGTCAGGATGAATGATCATTTAACAACCCTAATCAGCTCTTGGTAATTATTTCGACACTTGGTCGTCAGGATGAATGATTATTTAACAACCCTTATCAGCTCTTGGTAATTATTTCGACACTTGGTCGTCAGGATGAATGCGCATTTAACAACCCTAACCAACTCTTGGTAATTATTTCGACACTTGGTCGTCAGGATGAATGCTCATTTAACAACCCTTATCAGCTCTTGGTAATTATTTCGACACTTGGTCGTCAGGATGAATGCGCATTTAACAATCCTAATCAACTCTTGGTAATTATTTCGACACTTGGTCGTCAGGATGAATGCTCATTTAACAACCCTTATCAGCTCTTGGTAATTATTTCGACACTTGGTCGTCAGGATGAATGCTCATTTAACAACCCTTATCATCTCTTGGTAATTATTTCGACACTTGGTCGTCAGGATGAATGCGCATTCAACAATCCTAATCAACTCTTGGTAATTATTTCGACACTTGGTCGTCAGGATGAATGATCATTTAACAACCCTAATCAACTCTTGGTAATTATTTCGACACTTGGTCGTCAGGATGAATGATCATTTAACAACCCTAACCAACTCTTGGTAATTATTTGACACTTGGTCGTCAGGATGAATGATCATTTAACAACCCTAACCAACTCTTGGTAATTATTTCGACACTTGGTCGTCAGGATGAATGATCATTTAACAACCCTAACCAACTCTTGGTAATTATTTCGACACTTAGTCGTCAGAAAGAATGATCATTTAACTGCATCATACAGACCTGCTTCACTCAGCATGTCATGTTCTTAATATCGGTTGACATGCCTTGGACTACGACAGTGTACAAAGCTTGTAGTGATGAAGGTCCAAGATGGTCTTAGAGGAATTCTTTTATTTAAATATTGATTTTTATCAATAAAAGGCATTGTTGACTTCGGGCTTTACCAAGTTTATCTGCGATCTTGACTAACTAAACTGGCAACAATAAGATATTGTACTTGCACAGAAAGCGGGCGTAAAACATTTGTATCGTAGTAAACAAAGACATATTCAACGATGATCAGTCTAACATATTTACGGCTACCGCTTCTTCTTCTATCGTAAATATCCAACGAATAAAATAAACATTCTGCATTCCTGTTGTCGACATTAGGCATGATCAAGCATACTAACCTCATAGTAATTCATGTTTAAAATAAGAAGGGGCGGTGTTGGGAATCATGGAGATGGTTTAGTGACGATTTAAGGCGGATAATTAGAGCCAACATTTAATTCATTGAATAGTGGTTATATATTTACTACATGTCTTTCTACCAGTCTGTATGGGGGTATCTGGAAGCATTCCATGGCTCTTTTTAAAAATACTAGTAGCGATCAACAGCCGGTGGGTTTGTAGAATTTCAACAATGGCATCAACACATGATATTCAGTATGTTTTACAGGGGTCTTGTCGATGGCAAACAAAGTCTGGGTCGATAGTTCATTCAGTGTTGACATTAGACTACTCATGCACATCTTTCTACATCATAAATTGAATTTATATATCAACACTGGTTATTTCTTTTTATGGGTTAGAAAACGCCCAAAATTATTCAAACAAGACGACTACACAGAGATTTACACATTTCATTTCATAGTTTTCACTTCATATTTGTTTTTAGAAGCACTGCTTTCACCATTTAAATATTCTTTCTTTCGTCTTGTGTTATGCCATCTCATTTAATATGTCTCAAAGTCGGTTCACATTCAACACTCGCATACCTATTCCAAAGATTATAATGTGATTAATTCTAGATTTATAGAATGTTATTTGGCAATGAATACATTAAGCCCATTTAACATTAATTCCCATGGATTGTGGGCATTGCGGAGTGATTTAAAGATTTTGACATTGGAAATGTCCCATCGAAATGTGTATACAATTTCACGTTACACTGCAGGTTTTGAAAGTGATGAGTAACTAGGTCTTCAAAACTTATTATGTAAACATTGTTTCCGTAAAATTTCATGTAAAATTTGCATGTATATTCAGAAAGATAGATAAAAGCTTGTGCAACGATATTGTGACGAAAAGAATCAATAAAAATATTGAATATCTGTAGTGTTAAGATGAATATGTGTAAAATTATATATGCACACACACACAACTCTGTGTGTGTGTTTGTGTGTGTGTGTTTCTCTTCACGAAAGTATAATCTTTATCAAAAATGTGTGAGTTGTTAATATGTATCTCTAATGAAACAAGTAAAGATCGATAAACGTGTCGGTTTTTGATAAGAACAGGTAACATCGACCTGTATGAAAACCGCATTGTCTATATAACAATTTTGGTTATATCTCTGCTATATCTTAAAAGTGGAGGTAGTTTGATTCTCACATGATAAAGGACACAACATGAGAGGTTTTATTAGGTTGTATAATACTCGGCAAAGTACTTTACACATCATATATGAAAGAATTCCTGAAACCTGTTTGCGGCTTTTATGATAATCTCAGAAGAAACCCGAAAATCAATTAGGAAACACAAAATGCTTAACGATAAAGACATATTTCATTTTATTTTTCTAAGTGAAGGAGCAAAACGTTGCGCGATTTATAATAAAGGAAGTAATGACACTTATGAGCAGATGTGTTTATGTTTTAGTACCGCTATCTAATCGAACATAACGATGATATTGCATAAGACATATATATCTTTCTTGAATCTTAACATGCCGGTGTGGCCTAGTGGATAAGGTGCTCGGCTCGTCATCGAGAAGTCGCGGGTTCGACTCCCGCCCTTGGCGAACCGGTGTTCTGTCTTTCGGATGAGACAGTAAAAACCGAGGTCCCGTGTCATGGTAGGCGTGGTACGTAAAAGATCCCTCACTGCTTCGGATGGGTCTGTTGCAAAGGTCTAAATCTGTATGCAATGCATCAGGCAGATGCCTTCACCATATACGTGAAATAATCGTGGAGTGACGTAAACAATAATCAATCAGTCAATCTTGAATCTTAACTAATAGTTTCCGAGTACCTGTCGCTGACTTTATGTGACGGTTATGTCCCCTCTTCGAAACTCCTTGTAAAAGTCGAATTGGACTGTGCTTTTTTATTATGTTAACAAAGTTAAGTTATAGACTGACGCAACAAGAATTTTACATCGTATAATACTAAAGACTCAAAATAAATTGATAAATAAAACGAAATTTAACAAAGCATTTTTATTGCATCAAAGAGAAAGCCCATATAGATATACATAATACACAGAGTGCAAAATGATAGAATGCGCGTGCATTTAGAATACAATATGAATATATTCATGAACATAAAAGCAAAGTTTTCAATAACAAATTCGTAAATCACTCTTGTAAGTAATACTGATTCATACGAGGTTAAAGACACAAAACGCCGGAAAAAGCAAATTAAATAAACAAGTTTCAACGAAGATAAAGACATAACAAAACCATTTAAGAATAAATACTGATGCGGCAGTAACGTCCATCTTTGATCCATACAATGGAGCACATATTTCCGGGTAATTCAGATGTGAAGTACTTTCTACTATCAATCACAGTCTTGTTTTCGCTTACGCACCATTTTGTCTTTCACTCCTCGCGAAAATATGAAAGTGGCGAAAACTTTTTTACGGGTGCCATTATAATCATTTCGTTAAAGTTATATTAATCACATTTCATTATCATTTTGCAGATACCGAATCAACAATTGTAGAAAAATATACTAAAATTTCTTACTGGACAAACGATCTCCACTTTACCAAGTCACTTGGTGGGATTCCGAATTTCTTTTTCTTATTGTCTGTTTCGCGACTGAAGAAATATCCACATGTTGGTTTTTCTTCGGTGTAAAATGGCGCTATAGAGTTCATTTTTACTTTCTCACCTCCAATAATGATATACTTGGTTGTGCCTCCCTTGCCATCAGGCTTGGTAATTATCTCGGGAACAGCTGGATCCGACATTGTTGTTTTATCTCGCTGGAATCGCTGAAAATGTCTAGAGTAACGTTTTGCTCCCAGTCCTAGTTTACTGAGACGTTTGTTCTCTAATCTCTCCCAAGTTAGAGTTTTTGGATTCGGATTAAACTCCTGGAGATGGGGATATATATCTGCCTGCTGGAAGTTCGGAACTTCTGGCCTTTGATCCAAGGCTGCCGGCATTTCCCGGGTATCGTGATGTTTGTAACCCTTTGTTTCTTCTTCTAACACTCTACGATCGAATTCCCGTTGCTAACCAAGCCTCAGTGCATTTACATTAAATGCTTCATAAATCCCCTACTAAGTTGAAAACCGATCGATAGAAAACCCTTATATGTATATGCATATATATACAACGTGTCGGGGTCACTGCGAAGGGTGCATTGTGACGTCACCAATAGCTACCTGGATATGGCGCAGCTAAAAATAACGAGACAATCGCATAACAAAAGTGATGACGTACTTATACTATACTTAAGAAGATAACATCCGTATAACAATAAATGCGTTTATATATTTTAATTGTAACAGTAAAGTAAACAGATTTTATTTAAGTTATTGAAAAAGAAAAATACATCATTTAAACAAACGACACATGTTCTAGTTTAATGGCCCGATCAGGACGTGAAATGTTTGCGTATTCGATTTACTAATGATACACATGATGATACATTGTATTCTCTTGTATTATGAAGAGGCTCGCCTCTGAATAGATATATAGATAATATATATAGATAACTTGAAGTATAAATAATAAAAAGGACCACCCCCACCCCCACCCCCAAAAAACCCCCCAAACAAACAGAAACACAAAACACAAAAAACCCAACAAAACAAAAGTAAAAAACAAACCAATCTCTTCCCCCACAAACAAACAAACAACCCCCCCCCCAAAAATGCCAACAAAAAACTCCAAAAGCAAAACAAAGAAGAACTCGGTAAAAGAAAACAATCTGTTTGGAATAGATACAGGAGTACCTTATGATCCTTTTCAGCTTAGAGAAGTGTGTATATATAACGGGAAGATAAGCTGGTGTAAAAGAAAAAAAAACGAGTGAGTGTAGAGGTGAAAAGAATAGAAATGGAGAAGATGTGTCCATAAAATTTCACGTCACTGGAGAAAATTCGTATAATTCGGCGGCTTAGCTACCGTGCAAGCTTACATGCATATAAGGAACACTGGAATCCGGACAGTACTCTGTATATATATATATTTTACAGTGCATTCGAGGTAACGACAATCTTTGTATTATTCCGTTACTTTGAATTTGTTGGGAATGTAAATTTAATTCCAAAGCTTTTGCATTTAGAGAGCACCCATTTACGGGAGGGGACTAGCTACGCCTTAGATAGACATAACCGGAACCAGTATGATTCAGATAGAATCTACAAATGAGCCAGTGTGTGCGCACGGAAGCACGTGCTTCCACATAATTTTTATGCATTATTTAATTTGTATTTTTGTTTGTTTCGTGGGGGGGTTGAAGTGTATTTTATTTTGAGTGATTCGCAGTTTTTAGCTAAATCTTGTACATTATAATATTCAGAATATCGCAATTCAGAAGATGTAGTTTAAAACTAATTTTATTATATATATATATATATATATATATATATATATATATATATATATATATATATATATATATATATATATATATATGATTTTTATACAATAAAACTGATGACAAAACCGATTTATTTGCATATGAGTTGGTTGTTGGTTGGTTGGTTGATTGGTGTTTTACGTCGCTTTCAACAATTTTTCAGTTATATCGCGACATAGGAGCAGGAAGAAACCAGACTCTTAAACATTGTGGCGCAATCCAGAAATCGAACCCGGATCGTCGGTGCCGCAAGCCGAGCGCATAACCACTACACCAAGTCTGCCCCTATTTGCATGTGGGACATGTAACCTCATGGATTGGTCATGTAACAACGAAGATTTAAAGAATGACTCTTTCGAGCTTAATGTATTAATAGCTACATGGAACACATCACATTAATTTGATTTCACCTATAGGTAAAGAAAACTTGAATATGTGTTACTGTTGTGTCCATGTACATTTTTTTTTTGATTGATTTAAATTGCACTTGCCGTCTCGAAGTGAAAATAAGCTGCAATTGAAAGAAAAGAAGGAATGTGTATTTTCTGGTGTAGGTAGCATAAGTGATGATCTTTCTGTTAATACAAAAACTTTTGAGCCGTTATATCTCAATATCGAGAGAATTTGAATTTCATGATTGTCATTTTTTAATTCATACGTTGACTTTCAAAGTCGAGACGTAATTACTTTGTCCGGCGGCTCTCTGTCTGTGTGTCCATCCATCCGATAGCCACACTTTTACATAAATAACATTTACTTACTTTATTCACAACATACCTCTATCACACTTGCATGGATGATCAATCATGATGAAACTCTTTACCCTGCGAGGGTCTAGGTGATCTTAAAGGTCAAGGTCATATACTTAGGGTCAAACATTCGATATGTGAAAAACCTGTTCGTGAAGAGTCTAGTCTTAATTATATACATGTCAGTCAGTGGACGTTACTACTCGGGCAGGAGACGCTCACTTCTCCCGGAAAACTGGTATCACCTCTAGATTGCTCTAGATCTCTACAACAAATATGCAGGCAACAAAATTAACGATGAATCTTTGAATTGTGAAACAAGTTAATCGTTCTTTAACAAATAATCATTGAGTGTCACATAAATTAAATACTAGAAATTTGTCCAAAAAAAAAAAGGGTGGGGGGCATTTAAGATAATTTCACAGGCATAGCAAATGAACCAAACAAAAAAAAAGGGGGTGGGGATTAGAATTAAATAAAATGGGGAGGGAGAAATATTGGAGGTGAAAGGATACAACTACCATATATACATGTAATATTCAGTGGAAGTTTTATGCGACGTATTCGTATTTTTCCATGCCTTTACACTGAAATTGTTATCCGTGTACCTTGGTAGATTTTGTTTTTTTTTTTGTAGAGGAATCAGGTCTCTTGACTTTCCTTACTTTTATAGTTTCCTGTAGAAATGCCGAAATGAAATATCTCATTTTTAGAGGGGTCTCTCTCCCCTTTGCTGAATCCGTCACTGGCTTAATAATATCTTAACAAGCATAGCTTTTTAAAAAGCTTAGGTTGCAATCGGAAAAGCTTTAAATCTTCAATTTGTTGGTCAAAAAGCCAAATGGCTTTATGTAAACAGGAATTACATGTACTTGTTTTTAAAACCATCTTTTTATGCGCATTTGTGAAGTTTCCCGCTAAAAATTCTAAAGCCACGCCTCATTTTTCCTTATAAGAAAGTAGCCGCGCCTTTTTTTCTTTTTAGAAAAGTCTCTTGGATGTTCTCGTCAATATTCGGAAATAAGTTGGTTTTGGAAGTGAGCAAATCTTTTTCTTTTTAAAAATGCGAACATTTTATAAGATCTATTTCTAGAAATCTCAATATTTTCAGCAGAATTATGTGCTAATACTGTTTCTTAGTACTAGAGTATTACCCAACATGCCACGCTAATGGAGTTTGCACATGCGCTCTCAAAGCGAATTTACTATCGTAATATGACCATAGACTACAGGTTTTTTTTCCTGTTGTTTCCTTTGTAAACTGAAAAATCATTGCAAAAATCCCACCGCTTATTTTTTTCTCTGAAATTTATGTATGTTGTTCTACTACATAAGAGCTGTCATTTCATGATCTGAAGAAAAAAAAAATGCATACGCCAAACTCAAAATATCTATCAATACACATCTTGACCCCTATGACCTCACTCTCAAGTCTTGAAGTAGTGTATTCATGCGACAACATTTCAGCCTCATGACATACTCAGGAATGCACCAAAAAACTTTAATATCATTTCTATAATTTTTTTCAAACTCTTTTCTACCAGATGGCATGTTTAAATCACTATAAATACCATGACAACACTGGTAAATAAATCGAAAAAGATGCAAACATTAAATTTTTTTTGGGGACTTTGTGCGTGGTACATGAAACAAGGTAGGAAACTGTAGTCTATGGTCATATACAACAATCGGCCGAGGCCGATTGCAATAAGTAAAATAATAAATGTCTGAAGGACACTTGTCAGAGTTATCTCGCTTGTTGTTTGATGCGTCGATTCTGTATCACTGAAGCGGATGTATGTTTTGTTTGATGGCATCTGCCTGATACTAGTACAATGCACGGGAGTTTTTACCCATGAAACGGATCTTCCTAAAACAATGATGGCTCTTTTACATGTGCCAACGCCTATCGAGAAAGCAGACTTATTCTTATACGCCAGTTACGACAGTGTCAGTCTGGAAATTTTATTTGTCTTACTGGATTTTTTTTAATTTGTAGAATTGATCCCTATATAGCGGTGTGTAATGACCTTGAGCCAAAGTCAATATTCTAATTTCAAGGTCAGTGTGGACTTGATGTCTTTGGTCTGACCCTTAAATGGTATGTGTCTAATACCACTAAGTTTATACTTGGTGTAAGTGTTTATTATTAGGAGGCAATATGTCAGGACCTTGGGCCAATGTTCATGTCATTCCTGTAAGGTCAAGGTCACTGAGGAATTTGGTGACACTTTTTGTCCGACCAATATACTCTATATGAACAATCATAATTGGTATAAATGTATCTTTTGGGAAAACGGTGTGTCATGATCTTGAGACAAGGCCATAGCTCCAAAGTCAATATCACTATGAAATTTGATAATTTTTGTCCGGTTCTCCATTTCAGGCATGGAATTTACATGGAGAGTCAATAAGTAATATTGGGATGTGACATCCAATGAGTGGCAATGTCATACATTTCTTGTCAAACATAAGGGGACAACCATTTGATTCTGAAAGGGGAGCCTGGCACTTTTTGGAAATAAATATTTTGACCCTGAAAATGCTGGAAATAAAAAAAATCTGGCTTTGATTAAAACGAAAATAAATTTCTTGGCTGCTAGCATGTACATATACCAGATCATGCAAATATAAAGCTGAATGTTCTACAGAAAACACGTTGATTTTTTCTGGCTCGCTTCGCTCGCCAGATTGCTGCTTATATTATAATGTGTAGTAGTTTAACTGTATAACTCATTTTAGTGGAATTTATAGCATTGGACAAAATGTGCTATTCAATATGTTCAACAAAACTAAAAAAAAAATTGTTGCATTTAAAAAACATATACGAGGGATGTTCCGAAATTATTGTTACTTTGGCGATTTCTTTCTGATAGAAGTAATTGTGATCATTTTACTTTGCCCTGTCCTTCGAAGTACTCCCCCTCTGCATTTATGCATCGTTTCAACCGATCAATCCACTTTTGGAAACAGTTTTCGTACTCTTGAATTGGTATACTCATAAGATACTGGTGAATGGCTGAGCCAAGTGCATTTCTTGATTTATATTTTTTTTCCAGATAGGTGAAATTTTAGTTTGGGGAACAAGAAAAAGTCACAGGGGGCCAAGTCTGGTGAAAATGCAGGGTGGGGGAGCACAGTGACATTTCTGCCTTCAAAAACTCCGTTACAATACGCGCCTTGTGTGCTGACGCATTGTCATGCAAGAGCCTGAGGTACTTCAAACCTGTATGTGGGCGGCGGCGTTTGTAGACTTTCTTCAGTTTTCGAAGTACAACGTCTCTATAATACTTTGCTGTGACAGTTTTGCCTTTCGGAACAGGGATTTGCATGATTGGACCCTTGTTATCAAAGAATATGACATACAAAACCTTCCTCACGGTGCGTATTCTTTTAGCAATGCTAGGGCGCCTGGCGTTTTTGTTTGCCCAGATTCGATTAGAGCATTTTCTTTTGGGCTCGAAAAAATACACCCATGTTTCATCACCTGTGACCAAATTATCAAAAGCCTTTTTGCTGTATTTTGGGTATTTCTTCAATAAGGATTTGGCCTTGTCAACCCGGGACCTCTTTTGGTCGTCAGTTAGTAAATGGGGTATCCACCTGGCATTGATCTTGCCCAGCTTAAGATGTTTCTTTAAAATACAGTGAATACGTGCTAAAGACAAGCCTGTCATTTTAGCTAACTGCCTGACAGTGTACCTTGCATCTTTTTCAAGGATTTGCCGAATTCGTTCAATGTTATGCTTTGTTGTTGTTGTTGCAGGGCGACCTGTGTGAGCAGCATCTTTCAGCTGCTGGTGTCCCGACTTAAATCGAGCAACCCACCTACAAATAGTCATATATGACATTTGACCCTTCCCATAAATATCACACACCTCACGATGAATATCTACCGCCTTTAAGCCAAGTAGAGACCTACCTTTGATATAGGCCCTAATTTCAATTACGTTTTCAGCTCACAATGTACACAGCACCAAGGTCAGTGTAATTGTGAGCGAGAAATTTACCTATACCACGCTTCAGATATCACGCTATCGCCATGAGGTAGTTTTAAGCTCATTTAGCACTATTTCCACGAGATCTTGCGCAAGTAACAATAATTTCGGAACACCCCTCGTACATGTATTTGCAAGTCCATTTTGAGGGGAAGGCAGAGGACAAGGGCTTTACCGTCTGATTTCTGAGATTTTCTCTTCAGGTTCAGAATAGTGTCATTCGCGTCCCCTTGCCGCGAATTTCCATTCCCTTTCCTTGACTTCCCCTCGTGTTGTCCACCCCTCATTTATATGCTAGGCAGTGACCGATATGACTATTGGTAAAATCCGAGACAACACGAAAGCAGGAGACTATATAAAGGCTCCGAGCTTGAGCATGGAGGCGAGTTTTTGTAAATTATTCGAAGAGATAACATCATAAATAAAGCAGCATTGCAAACAAACAGCTATTAAGACAGGTTAGCGTCTGTCTGTGGCTGTTTAATACAACTGATCAGTGTTGTATTGGTAAATATACATATACTATATCACTATAGAAACTAAAGTTAAAGTAGTGTTTTCATTTTAATTGGTTGAGTTTACAAGACAAGGGTGTATCTTGACCTTGAAGCAATGTTATAGTTCCAAAGTCAGGTCACAATTACTCATTGACTGAATGTTTTGTCTCATTCATAAAACTATATATGTTTGCTTTGATCTCCTTTATATTTTGTAGTATTTATACCTATGAGGCAAGTTAATAATTCCAACGCCAAAGTCACAGTGATCTAATTACTGTTATCTTTTTTCGGCCTATAAAACCTTTTATGCTTGCTTTAACCAACACATTAGACAATTATTACCAAGGAAGCGACCGTGTGACTTGATGTTGATCAAAGTTCCAATGTCAAAGTCTTGACATACACTTGTTTCACGGATACAATTCTTCAAAGCATGAGGATAAGGATGCCCCAAACAGGCCAAATCCTCAATCTATCCCGCTCATTGGTTGAAATTTCGAAATTTAAGAAATAGGTGTGTTGATAACATACGAAAATCCAAAGAAAATTAATATTTAAAAAAATTGTCAGATAAACTAAATAACGACAATACCGATCACAAAAGTTGGTGGAAAATTGCTAAAAGCATATCTAAGTTTAGTAATACAAATGGAATCCCACCCCTTCTTCATAATATTCGCATTTTAGCTCACCTGAGCCGAAGGCTCAAGGGAGCTATTGCGATCAATTGTTGTCCGTCGTCCGTCGTTAACTTTTCACATTTTCGACTTCTTCCTCAGAACAGCAGAACAGAATTTGATGAAACTTGGTATGCATGAAGTAATCATGGTCCCCTACAAGTGTTGTTGTTTTTCGTCCAGATCCATCAATAGGTGGCGCCACTACAGGCAAAAGTAGGTCACAGAGGGTACCCTCCTTTAACAAACTTCTTCTTCAGACCGGGGGCATACAGAGACAAACCGAATGCATAGACATGATCTAGACAAATGTGTGAAGAAGTGTTGTTATTTTTGGTTCCGTTCGGAAATCAAACTTTTGACGTTGTTTTTTTTTTAGACATATTTTTTGACTTCGTAATTTCAATGCAGAAAAGTGTCATGTTTTTCCGTTAATTGATAATGATGATTTCTAATGGACTATTTTGATCATAATTATGATAAGAAATATTATTGTGAAAGAATTTAATCAACTCAATTTTTGGATTTTTTATGTTTTTTTTTTAAGATTTCCAAATAAAAAAAAGGGGGAGGGGTTGGCGATTTTTCACATTTTCAACTTTTTCTGCATAACTGTTTGAAAGATTTTAATAAATCTTGGTAGAAATAAATCACTTATGATTCCCTTCAAAATTCTGTTGCTTTCGTTCAGACCTCTTTACAGGTGGCGCCACCAAAGTCAAAAGTAGGTCACAAAAGAGTACCCTCCTTTGACAATCTTCTTCTTCATACTGGCTGTATAAAGAGACAAACAGAATGCATAGAAATGATAAAGAGGGATGAATGAAGAAATCTTGTCATTTTGGTTCCCTTCCAAAATCAAATTTTAGAAATTTTTTCGACATTTTTGGACTTGGTGATTTCAATGCAGAAAAGTGTCATATTTCCTAGTTAATTAATAATGATGATTTGTTATGGACTATTTTGATCATAATTATGCATATGGTAAGGAATGTTATTTTGAAAGAATTTTGTCAATATCTCAATTTTTGGATTTTCTATGAATTTTGTAAGACTTCCAAATGAGGGTGTATAGGGACAATTCTTCACATTTTTAACTTCTGCTGTTATACCACATGAAAGATTTTTTAAAATGAAACATGGTATACATAAAGTACTATAGGTCCTCTATCAAATTTTACATTTCATCCAAATTGGTCAACAGATGGTGCCACCATGTCTAAAAACAGATCTCACAATGGTACATATACCACTGGTAATTAAAATATGGAGATCCCGCTGTGGTAATTTTTTTCTTCATTTTTTTACTCATCTAAATAAGTTTTTAGATGTTTCTCAACACTCATCATATGAAATTAGCAACGCGTTGTAGTCAATAGATCACCATCAGATTGGTCAGACATAATTACCGGTGTTCCTCAGGGCTCAATCTTAGGTTCACTCTTATTTTCAATTTACATATACGACATTGTCATAGACATACATAGTAGCATCAGCCTTTTTGCTGACGAAACTTCACTTTACTTTATCGTCGATGATCCTGTGCATTCAGCACTTGTATTAAATAATGACGTAGAAAAAAATCCATAGATTGTCACTCGACTGGCTGGTTCAGTGGTTGTTTTCAACCCAAAGAAAACGGAACATTTACATAAAATCGTAGCTGGGAACTGCACTTTGAATCAATTATTGCAAAATCAACGAAAAAGCTTGGTATTCTAAGAAAGCTTAAATTTAAAATTGACAGAAAATCATTACAAAAGCTGTATTTTGCTTACATTTTACTAATACTAGAATACACTGACATCATATGGGACAATTGTAATCTCGCATTAAAGAAAAGACTTGAAGGCATTCTTATGGAAGCAGCCAGAATAGTTACAGGCACCACAAAGTTGGCTAGCTTTTCATCTCTTTTGCGAGAAACAGAATGGGAAACACTTCAATTACGTCGTCATAAACACAAAGTCATACAGTTTCATCAAATGTATCACCAAACTGCCCCCGAATGTCTTAATAATCTCGTCCCTCCCACCGCTCATGACGTACATGGCAGAAATACTCGGATCCAGTCTGACCTTATCCCACTGTCCTATGAAATATTACAATTTATAAGGATGAAATTCATCCAATTTATAAGGATGAAATTCATCCAATTTATAAGGATGAAATTCATCCTTATAAATTGTAATATTTCATAGGACACCGACTTTACGTAATACAACGTCGTATCGCAATTCTTTTCTCCTTCTGTAATTTATGCGTGGAATGATCTCCCCTTCGTGATTCGTGACAACCCTTCCATATATGATATCAGAATTTTGAAATTTTCTTATCAAAGATCGTAGACTCCCTCCTCCTTACTTTATGTCAGGCTCAAGGCAAAACCAAATATTTCATGCAAGACCCCGAACTGAATGCAGCTCATTAACTGCATATCTTTATAAACGAAATATAATTCATAACCCCCAATGTGAATGTGGAAGAATTGAAAATACTAAACATTACTTTCTCGAATGTCCTTTCTATGCTTATACCCGTTCACAATCAATCAGTCTACTAAATGATAAAAACATCCATACGCTTCTATACGGAAACGCATTATCCCGAAACAACACAAATGAATATACCTTTCATGTAGTTCACGAGCTTTTAAAAAAAAGTCCAAGCGTTTTACTTGACGATTCATGCATGTATCCTTTACTCTATATCAATGGTTGTTTCTATTTTTCCATAGCAATGATTTTTCAGAATTCGTGAAATTTTTATGATTAATAAATTTAAAATTGTTCCTTCAAGTTAGTCTGATTAGATATTATTGATCTTCCAGGTTGCTCTAAAATGCTTAACTTTACTATATATACTAGTATCTATTATTATTTTCCTGTACGTACTTATATTATTGTTTGTATATAAAATTTGACATCAATTATGTCTCCAACATGTGTATGTCTTCGTAGTAATTTATCTACTGCGTTCATCATATTAAGAGAGATGAATTAATATAAGTACTAAGCCACTTGTTTTCAAATCTCTTATGTTATATTATATCTTGCATATTGTAACATGTACATTCAATGGAAATTAAAGTTTAAACTCAAGCATGAGGTAAATCAAACCAAGTATAAATCAGTCGGACGAGAATTTCAGTCATACTCCAAGGTCAATGTCACAGTGAGCTTATCACTTAAGTAGTTATCTGGTTGTGAAATTCAAATATTTGGTTTGATCAAGTTAATAATTTTCAAAATTCTAATCATTGAGTGTCATGATCTTGACTCATGATCAAACCTCCAAGATAATCAGGGTGAGCCTAAAAACTAGCACCTCAACTGATCTTCACCTGACCGATTTGCATTCTATTATGTGGCAATCGAAGCGACGAAGTGTTAGAGAAAATAGAAAGACTGTAAGTGAAAAAGAGGTAATAATCTGGAGAGTAGAAAATTAATATAGGAAAGCGGATAAACAAATCCTTCCCGCGCCTCTGTGGATGGAATTGCGAATAATGCGATACATACATAATTGTTTAGTGTTTCAGTATTATTCGTATGTATTTTATACATATTTATCTTATAATGTTCCTTGTTTGGTAAACAACGACGTTGGCATACATCACTTCCCACGAGCTCCTTTACTGTCTGTTTTGTTGAAAGCGACGTAAAACACCAATCAACCTGCCTACGAATCCTTTATCTTATGACAACACAACAACCAACCAACCCATCCACCTTACCCATACTCACACACACAGTGCGAGAATGATTTAATTTGGACGTCTTTCTTGATTTATTTACCATGGTTGTAATACTGTTCAAGCTGCCCTGAAGAAAAAACTTGTCAAAGGAGGGTACACTCTGGGGCCTGTTGACCCACCACCTCTTAACGGATCTTGTAAGGAACCTTAAGTACTGCATATCTACCAAGGTTCCTCGGCATCTTTTGATCAATTTTGAAGAAGAAGTCTATCAAACTCATTATTACATACTAACAGTATATCAATTCCCCTTTTTAATCTTACAAATATTGCACAACGTCCTAGAATTAATTTATATCCAGGTTCCTGCCAATTACATTTATCACGATAAATCAGTTAAAATATGCAAAGGCAATGCATTATCAGCAACCTACATCGAGAATATCTAAGAAATTACCTCATCACTAACCCGAAATATATATGTTTGACATCAGTTTACTGCGCAAAAAATGTAAAATATCATAAAACTAAGGAGTATCTACCTGTAACAGCTCTGTCCTTAGATGGGTTCTCTGGCTTTCAGGTTAAGGTCGATTTGGTAATGAGTTTGCTCTTTAAATATTTTTTCCTTCGATTTTCACAGTTTAGGCATTAAAGCTGTATACCCTATGTTCGCATATTATAGGTAAATTTATTCTAAATTGTTTTGATGATATGTATAAGCCTAAAACATATTTTAAAAAGGCCCTTGCAAATGTTGTGATCAAATTCGTCGTATTAAGTGAGATATGACTGTCTAAAACGCGAAGTTTGTAAACAGAATGTTTACAACCAACTTATCACGTGATCTAATTTGGAAGCCGCATCATGGAGGGCGAGGTAAATGAAATTGACGAGTAACTTTAAAAATCTGCATTCAAGTCTGCTAAAGTTATTATTTACTGAAATTGTTTTCTTTTGGGGTCTCCCTTCATCATATTTGTTTTGATTAAACTGCGCATGCGCGAAGTCAGGTTATGGTTGTATTTATGGAATACCCTCTTTATTTACGAAATATTTTCTTTTTATTGTGATATCTCCAAAGGTTTGAAGCAACAAAAAATGTTATTAACGCAAAGTTAATAACTTCAGCTATACGAGAAAAATACAGTTTTTGTTTTACATGCTCTTATTTTTCAAATTATACCTAATTGTAGGGTATACAACTTTAAGCATCACTGAAGAGACGTAATTGTCCAGATGCGCATATGTTATAATCTGAAAATTGATGCATCTGACACTTTAAAGAAAAGCTTAATATCTACCAGTAGCGTAGCTTGCAGAAAATTTTGTGCATTAAAATGCATGGGCTCTGGGGCCGCCATAACGCCCCAAGTGGGTCCAGGGTGAATCCCTGGTAAGTGGGTCAGAGTGAGGGGACATAACTTCCCTCATCTTTGTTTGCAGGGGTATAAATATCAGTAAGGAATATAAACCAGGGCATTGCCATGTAGAAAACTCTAAACATCTTATTTATGACCGTCAATGTCGCACAGATGTGGAATTTGTAAGATCTGGTGGTCATCTTCGATTCTTTTATTTTTAATTTCTTGGAAATGTGTACTGGGTTTTTACCATGGAAAGAAAATACTGAAACTTGGATGCTGAATACTTTAATTTCTTACATTGCTTGTAAAATACATATATGTAAAATGTTTTGTCGTTTTGAAAACTTAAATGAAATGGAAGATTGTATTATGTCATAAATTAAAAAACAAACAACAAATTTTACGTCTCTGCCATACCTCTTGCTTCAGAAAATGTGTACTTTTCAAAGATAGCATACAACTGATTTATGACTTAATGTGAATATATTTTATGATTGTAGAAACCATTACTCACCGGTAATGGTTATTTTTGTAGATTGGCACGCCTTTTATCTGTTCAGTAAACTATTAAAAAGTACATCTCACTTCAGTTCTTCTATTCATCATTGAGAAAATGTTCGGAAACAGAAATTCTTGAAATTTATGTAGATCTAAGTGCTGGAACTCTGCTCAAACTTAGTTGACCGGGACTATGGCACCGTCCATTTGATATTCTGCGGTTGGGGCCTGGGATGTTTTGAAAAAAAATTCCTGCCCTGATTTTGACAAAAAAAAAAAAAAAAATTTGCTCAGTCACACAGTGAAAAAAATATCTGTCTACAACAGACTAGCGTAATCTAAAATCATACTCTGGACAAAATTAGGTGCCATAATTATACATAACACAACAATTTATGTTATTATGATCTTTTGTTCTTCATCAATTTAATCGTGGACAAACCTACCATAATTGTTACTTGAATTTAGTTGCAAGATTTACCAGTAGATAGTTGGGATTTCTATTTATACTAACTGTGCACCTCTTATAGCAGATTTGTATCTATATTATTGTGTTGGGGGTTTCATGTATTCTTTTCAAAAATCTAAACGATTCGGCCTTACTGAGATGTTGGATGATACCTCTACCTACATGTACATATATTTTGACGACATCTTAGTCATTGATAAATCTGAGTTTGAAAGATACATAGAATCTGAAATGAATTTTCATTTCATACGGTATTTATGAAACGAGTTGTTCGTTTTATATCCCCGATCCTTGGCGAGGGGTTATAAAACACACAAAGAGTTTCATAAATACCATATGAAATGAAAATTCATTCCAAATTCTTTTTATCACATGTTTACACTCAGTTTAAAAGTGTTTATTTCATCAAACACCGGCTTGACACAATTCTTTTCAACGCTGTGACGTCAGCTATTTCGTAAATTAATTTATGATATAGCGATATTTCACTGCATAAACAGCAAAACTTGTGATAAATACAGCCAACATGTACCCACCTGAACTTCAGTTAAAAAAAGAAAAATAACATTGGAACTTTCAACTCAAGGTTACAAGTATCATAAACTTATAAAACCTTCGGAAATTGTTTTAGGTTCCATTCAGAACTTTTATCAAAATTCGGAAACATTACTTTGTATCCAATGGAATTTCCTTCCCAATTTCTAAGGTGATTTTGTGTACAAACTTAAGAGGGTCTAAGGCTTCAATCTCGTTGGGTTCCAATATAGTGAAAGGCCTTAATGATCTACAATAATGTGGTCTGCAGATCATCAAAAAGACAGTAAGTCTTGTATTGAGCCCTTCTACACTCTTATATAAAGATTTTACTTGAACCTGTACGCTGACTAACAGGCGGGTGGGGACTATATGGTTGGCCTTGTTGAAACTTTCTTCAAAGGAGAAATGGTCCTGAACCTCATTCCCGCTTACTGTTTGCAGGGACTCTTACAGATCAAGGATCTGAGCTTGATTCCAGATCGGCAGGCCACAGTTTATTCATGTTGATGTCAATTTATATATTTTTGATATCTTGGTCTTATTCAGCATTACTATGCATATTTATATTTTTATGACTCTTCAACTTGAGAAAGTTGTTGATCCTTGTTCTATATATGGAGGATAATTCATAGATTTTTAAATGTGTGTCTTTTGATTATACTGCTTTTGTGGAAAGTGGGGAGGGGAACCCGTAAACCGGTTAACCACTCCAATTGATTGACTATTGTCATATCAATTGACCGTACTAAGTCGGTATATGCACTATAATCGAAAGTTTTGTGATGTTCTTGTTTCTTTTTTTTTTCTTCAGATTATTATAATGTAATAACAATGCATTACCGTGGTGATTTCTGTCATACGGCAAAGTCAGATGTTTCTATCTTTTTCTTTGAGTATTGTAATGTTTGTAGTGGATATATGCCAAAAATGATTCATGAAAGTGGGCAAGGGGTAACAGCAACCCCAAATGAATTTTGCAGTGTATTCATATCTTTATGTGTTTAATGTATTTGGATAGAGCTCAGTGAGACAAATTCAAAACAGTTTTTCTTTTGCTGATATCTCTATCCTATCAAAAGTTATTGCAGTTTGAAGATGCCAAATTTTGACAGTTTCATGGAAGTTTTTCTTTATATGATTCTTGGTTGATTTCGCGACTAAAACGGAACCAACATTTCTCACATCTTTAGAATTTTGGTCATTTCTCTGTCATTTTTTTACCCCGGGTAGCCATCTTTTCTTCACACCCTACCCCTTCTATCCTTCCTTCCTCCTGCTTCTAGTCTCGCCCTTATTTCAGTATATGGGACCAGTATGATGGGCTAATCGGTTTATATCAAATTGGTTTGTGCAGAATTTTGTCAAAAATAACAGTGTTTATTATCAAATTTGTATCATCATACAACAATATTTTATTGGTTAAATTTCTTTTTCTTGTTCTGGCTCTACTGAAAAATAAAATTCTCTTTCCCCAAGGTTAAGGTAAAAAAGTAAGAACCCCCCAGATTATCAAATGGACGGTGCCTAAGTAAGTAATGAGACTAGGAATTCAGGATAAATAAACACCCCTTGTTGACGATCCATGTCCACCATGTATTACTAAGCCTTCGGTATTTAGAAATATTTATCTGTATCTCAAACATCAAACACTTTAGAGACAGTAGTTTATCATATCTCGGTGAACATTTTCTATAGATTTATTGAAAGCGGAAGCGAGCATCTTCCACACAAAATAATTTGCTTGAATAGACCAATATGGAGATTGGACGTAAATTAGTCGTGAATATGGTCGTCATTGATTTTTATGTAATGATTGTAGGAAGCAAGGGCGTAGGAGAATGGGGGAGCGGGGGGTACGTGCCCCCTCCCCCTCCTCCACTTGAAAAGTAGGGGGCACAAACATGTTTGTGCCCCCCCCCCTCCACTTTTAGAGTAATATTTAAAGTTTAAATAAACTTAAATAAGACATTTTAAGCGAAGTAAATCTATTTTCTTTTATATTCATAATGTCTGATTTCTAATTCAATTAATTTCTTTCAATTAATAATCCTTCATTCGCGGATTATCTTAGCATCATCTATCCAAGTGAACTGGAGGTCAAAGAAACCACAGAAAGTGGTAATTCTACTTCGTATTTAGATATTATGTTGTCTTTCGACATTAATGGTCAATTGAATACCTCACTCTATGACAAACGTGACGATTTCAATTTCGCTATCACAAACTTTCCTTTCATGAGTAGCAACATTCCATCATCGCCCGCATACGGCATATTCATATCTCAGTTAATACGTTATTCCAGAGCATGTTCAAATTACAATGACTTTGTTCTGAGGGCTAGGCGACTTTCAGTTAAGCTGCTCGACCAGGGTTATATATGTGCTAGACTAGCAACGTCACTAAGGAAGTTCTACGGTCGTTACGAGACTCTTATTACTCCACATGATATCTCGTTATCCAGACTTTTAAATGATATTCTGGAGACCGATTCCGATCATTTTACACAGATTTGATACCTTCTATACTAGAAGGTTGCCTACTTCGACTTCTCCATATATAAATACATATGGAATTTACACAATTTGACTCTTTCTACTGGATATATGTGACGGGTGTTGCTAGCAAGCAGGAGATGCTCACTCTCCCCGGGCACCTGATCTCACTCCATCACAGGGGTTCACATATGCTCTTCAAGTAGACATATTTTGTTATTTTCTATTTGTTTTTCATTTTCACTGATTTTGTATGTCCTCTGGTTTCATGATTTTTGGACTTGTGGTTTGGATTTATCCATCATCTTTACACCGAAACTACAAAATTGCGGATAAGGTTTTCTGTTTTACTGGCGGTTGATGTATCCTGATTATGCAACATGTTGCAACAATATAAAGTTTCGCCAACAAAATATCTTTCAGCTTATGCATTAGTGTGATGTCTTCCATTGTAAGTATTTATTATGTTTTGAATGATATTATACAAGTCCGAGATTATGCAATAGAGTCGCATTATTATAGTTTGCTGTGAAAGATATATGCAGGTGTAGCCCAGTCGATGAGTTGTTCGGCTTGTGACCAAGAGGTCCGGGTTCGACATCCGTCGGGGGCATACCGGTGCTCTGTCTTTCGGACGAGACTCTTACTGATAACGTGTCTGACATTCAAATTGCAAGCCAATTCGTCAGCAAGAACGAGCACCGTGAAGCTTTCTTTGGAAAGTGTTAAAATGTGAACATTGTAACATGATGAGCAGTTACGGACATTTAATGTGCATACCACTTGTGCATAAAAGTGTGAAATAAAAAATAGACATACTGTAACATGTTTTGTTGCTGATTAGTAGCCATAGTAGCCACTAAAGCACTAAAAGTAAATAATTCGTCTTTTATTTAATCATTCAGAGAGAGTAATTGGAATAAATTCAATCTGAAGTTTTTTATGCCCCGGATCGAAAGAATTGGGGCATATTGTTTTTGTCCTTTCTGGTGGCTGTGGTAAACCTTCGCCATAACTTTTGAACCATAAAAGATAGACTTCATATTTGGCATGCATACTCCACTAATGAAGCCCTTTCAGTTGACACCGGACAAGGTCAATGACCTTGAGACCTTCACTGTGACCTTTGTGCTAAAAATAGCTTTTCCGGACTTTGTTGCCGCCGGAACACCTTTTTTTTTTTTTTTTTTTTTTTTTTTTTTTTTTTTTTTTTTTTTGCTTTTTGCTTATCACTTTGGAAGGTTGTGCCCCCTTTTCACTGCCGAGCTACGCCACTGAGAAGTGATGATTTAGTTGAACAAAATACATTTGTTGGAATCTTGATCTAAACATCGCGTCTAGATTATCTCCCTTATATGGTGACGACGAGTACAAACACAATATTTTGACTACATCAATTTGCAATCTAATCTAGGATTTCTCATGTTGACTTTCGTTCACCATTTGTTTTATATGACTGCTTCTAGTCGCTATAAGTTTATACAGTATGGCAGCTAAGTTGTAATTTTCGTCTTGTAATGTGCTAAAATTCAGGTAGTGGACATTCCTATCCCACTGTGTCGTAGCATGCATTCCGTAGCAAACGAGATAAGACAAATAGTTAAATGTGGAACACAGGCCAATAGTCAAATGTGCAACAGATGGTTTGATATGAAGGACACTTAAATGAAGTCCACTCTGGACCGGTAACAGTCCGGTGGACTTCTTTGAATCTGTCTGCTAATGTCACACGATTTATTTCTGTATTCAACATGCTGTTCGGCGGTTCAACATAAATATAACGTAAATGCCAGCAATATAGAAACTCCCAGGAGATTTAATACAATGCAAAAAGTATCAACAACTCCAGATAGCGATATAACACAGAGAAAATCTACACGAAAGAGCTGCTGAAATATTGATTCTTATATAATCCAAAGTTTATCTTTAATCGATTATGTTTATTATTTATGCTGCTATTCATTTCAAACTTGTGGGTTTTTTATCTGAACACGATGTATATTAATCTCATTACTGATACTGAAGTCTTCCATCGATTTTATGTACGAACTTAAAAACGCCATTGATTTAAGAAGTATTCGTATTTGATGATGGATCAATTTTATCTTCGAATAAAAGGAATTAAGAGTACAACCCATATATATATATATATGCAAATATATTATAAACCATATAAACAAACAAGATACAAAAACAAATAGACCCCCCCCCCCAAAGAAAACATTAAACACGTTATCACCAAAAATGAACAAAAAATATATAATTTCGAGATAAGTGAATTTAGTGATATTTTGCTTTTAGCAGGACCTTGAATATTTGATACTTACCAAGTTTCATCAAAATCATTTTATTTATTTTGAAACAAGTCAATCAAAGTTTATCATTACATGCTATTAATATGTTCCCCCTCTTTTTTTAAATCTTGTATTCCATTTTGTTCCAGTTACGTTATATTTATTACCAGAAAACCGGGTAAAATGTACAAAATCCATGAAACCAGGTAAACCAGGTAAAATGTACAAAATCCATGCATTATTATCAATCTACAAGGAGAAAATATAAGAAATTGCCTGAAAATAGACAAAAATGAAGTGACTTTCGTTCACCATTTGTTTTATATGACTGCTTCTATTCGCTATAGGTTTATACAGTATGGCGGCTAAGTTGTAATTGTGGGCCGGCACTAGCGGCCCATCCTTTGATATAAGTTTGGGAAAGTCGCATGCGTTTCTGCGGTACAGTAAGACCACACCCCCAGGATTTTACACCAATGAAAAATTTAGGATTTTATTCACTGCGGAGAAAGCACGTGTCACCTCTCTGACCCAGTTTGATAGATACATGTAAATGTAGTACGATACAGCAGAGAGGTATTAAATTTGTTGGAATATTTTCTGGGGATGGGTATTACCTTACAATTTTGTAATATTTGACGCGCTTTCTTCATAACCAAATTATTATTCGGTTGCCTAAGTGACTTTTGGTTAATAGCCAATCAGAACATCATCGCCATTTTTTACAAAAATATATCTTTTTTTGCGTACGGAAATGGTCGAGTTGTTATATTACGACTGAATGATAGTGTGATGTAAGTCCTACTAAAACTTTCAGAATACAGAATGCTACGCTAAGAAGGACCAATTACAATTGTGTCTTCTGGCAAGACGATAAACCTTAATTTAATTAGTGTTCATACATTGAAACTTGAGAATAAAAAGATTACCAACCAGCACGGCCACACCACTACCAAAAGTTAACCAGTGAAGGGTTGGTTACCTCAGTAAACCTCCAGTTGCTTATAGATTGGTTGTTTTGTTGTTAAAATTAAATAGTGGGTTGACTGATTAATTATTGTTTCACGTCACTCCACGACTATTTCACGTACATGGTGACAGTATCTACTTGATGCATTGCATAGAAATTTATACCTCTGTAACGGACCCTCCCGAAGAAGTGGGGACTCTTTTACGTGCCACGTCTACCGTGACACGGGACCTCTGTTTCTACTGTCCAATCTGAAAGACAGGTCACCGATGTGCCCACGGCGGAAGTCGAACCCGCGACCTTTCGGTCACCTCATCCACTGAGCCCACCGATTTAAAACATATAGTAGATGATATGGCTAGTAATTTTAAAAGTACATTTCCATACTAAATGCAGGCTAATCCGTACGTCTGATAAACTCGCTATTGCCATGCCTTATGTACTGAATGGGCTAAATGAGCCCAAATTTAAACTGTTGGCTGAAAAGGAAGTGATACTGGAGATTTATATGTCTGTGGTCGATCATCACGGTCTTTATATGTCTGCTAATTATCAGTCACATGGCTGTACAATACAAATTTTAAAACGTTATTCTGTTTTTAAAATTCTTTGCACTTTTATCAAACATCCCATTCCGGCCCACACTTTGGTGCTTGCACCAAATTGTTTCTTGTTTTCGTCTTGTAATGTGCTAAAATTCCCTTTGAATGTCACAAAGCGCAAAATTATTTGAATGAAATCAAAACCAACAACACTTCTTAAGACCACCATTTTGGATCACTCATATGTATTCGGTTTTATGATCTATACAATTGGTCTAAAGAAGTTTGCCAAATAGTGAATGATCTGGTTGAAAACAGCAAAAAATCAAATAAATTACGCAAAATCAATGCATTATAAGCAATCTAAAAGAGAAAAAAAAAAAAAAAAAGAGGAAAGTCCTAAAGACATAAAAGCAAACATACAAACCAAAGAACCCCATCCCCTCTTCCTCCTCCTCCTCCAAAAACAAATAATAATAATAATAATAAATAAATAAATAAATGAATGAATAAATAAATAAATGAATAAATAAATAAAAAAGTAAATAAATAAATAAATAAATAAATAATAATGATGATGATGATGATGATGATGATGATGATGATGATGATGATGATGATGATAAATAAACCAATCCAACAAACAACTCCCCCTCCTCTTCCGGAAAAATGGCCAAACCAAATTAAGTTTCTGGTTTGAAATAACAAACTTAAATTTTCAGATTTTCAAGGGATGATACTTTTCTTGGTATACTTTTGTCTATAATGGCGCCGCCTGTTAACAGATCTGAATAAAAGGTGGAAAGTGTATGAACTTTGAATACACTGACTAATTATTGAAAATATAAAAGCATAATATGGATAGCTGGGTACTCAAAGCAATAAAGATGGAACGCAGTGGAAAGCCGAATAAGTGCATAACGTTTTCACCGTGTTGCTGCGTATATTACTGTGATGTCATTATCCAAGCAGTGGTTTGTCAGGCATTAGACCCCTTACATTATTTAAAATCTGAAACAGGTCTATTATGTAATGCTCATCTTGTTGATATATGTTGCCTCATGCATTTGTGGAAGTCATTGAATGGTATCAAATTTCCCATAATAGTGTCAATATTACTGTTTGTCGTGACTCCGATGGAACAAAGACCTTAGCTCGTGTTCAGAAGAACAGTACATGGTAAACTCAAATTGACGTCACTTTTAAATTTTAAATAGTAATTATTTTTTCCATTATACATTTCTTGTGTGTATGTTTAAGACTTCTTAAATTGGGTAGCCTTTTGGTCTTTGATCCATATATATATATGGAGTATTATTAATATATTTTCAAACGTATGTCCTTTAATTGTTCTGTCGTTGTGACGAGTAGAAAGATGGGCCCGTAAACCGTTTAACTATATCCATTGCGTAGCTAACGTTACTTCAATTAACCATCCTAAGAGTCGGTGCCTCAACGGCATCACAAAGGATTTTTTCCAAACCTACGCAGAGATATAATACAAAATAAATAAGACGAGATCATGTTGAAAAGAAATTGAATTCTTATTTTATATTCTTATTTAGAATGTATACAAGTTCCTTACAATATCTGATTGGAAGTTTATATCACACCGGCTATATAACTTCAATATGACGTCAATACCTGATTTTGTGACCGTAACTGCGTAGCGTTCATCTCGTGGTTTGTGTTGCCTCATGCAAATCAGAGATGTAGCACAGAAAATATGCTTCATTATTTCAGCTGTCTAAAAAACTGTATGATTATGGAAATTGGAAATACACATACTAAGCTTTCATTCAGGAATTCATGTATGATTACATTTATTTCACAGAGAAATATTCATGTGCATACTTTAAGTACATTGATAGGGTATTATCATGTGATTTACAGTGGGAAAATCTCATTGCAATGGCTAAATCTAGGTCACATGCTTCAAATAAATTGAATTTTCTTATAGGAAAACATCATTCTAAGTAAAGATATCTTATTTTTCTGCTTTTCATGCTTTATATCATCATTTTGTAGTCGAATACCTTGATTATGAATGTTTCTGTCTTCCTATTTTGTACATGTATTATGTAGTTTTATTACCAGAATGTAATTGTAAAATAACAAGTTGACATGTGAATGCTATTTTTAAATTGGGTCTTCTGCTAGCTGGTATATGCTCATTTCAGTACTTCAGGATATGGTCTACTTCCATCAATCTATTATCATGTTGTCCAGGAATGTTTTGTTTGCAGATTGATGGGTTCTGAGATGATGGATTCTGAGATACATTTTTGTCTGAGAATGTGGTCAACAAATCTCTCAGGAATGCTGATATACTACCAAAGATATGATATCTTGGATATGTATAATAAAATTCAGTTGTCTGTACTATCGGTGCTTTGATTGCATCCGGTTTATCGGCATTTCTTGGGTATCATTACATGGCATCTATTATCGTTATCATCCCAGGTGTTATAGACAGTTTTCGAATGCATAAAATTTAACTGGAGTTACTTCCCTTTTCCTCTATCTTGGAGGTATGTGACTGAGCATTTGTGCATATATCAACCATATTGTGTAAGGAATTTCTCCAAACTAAGGATGCTTCTTGAATTTTTGCAATTGTTGTGCAATGAGGAAACCATTGGACAATGTCAAAATATTTTCAGAGGAGTGAAAATATAGACAACGTATGACAACATATGAGGCAAAAACTCCAGCTTCCTCTCCAAAAATGGTAGAAAAGGGAAGTAACTGTTCTATGTTTTACATGGAGTTTTACTTTGAATTTGCTGCGTTGCATGTCTGTTAGTACAACACGGGCTCTTATCTTGAGATCTTGTGTGGAATTAAACGCGTTGTGAATGTTAGCCTATAATTAAACGTCACCAGTTCTAGCCATAAGGAGGCCTCCCGGCCCGTCCGCTGAATCTGCACTTGGTCTTACCTGGTATCTGCTGTCATTATACATGTAGATCTATAAGTGTTTATGCTTTAGTGCAAATAAGCAATGATAGGAAACACGAACATCAGGAGACACAGAGGTTGAATCATTCGCCATGGAGAAGTAAGCATCCCATGTTTACAGAAAACCCATATTTATTCACAATATTAATTGTAGTTAATAATCATTATCAGTAAACACAACTTTCACTAATGGAGAACGCTCACTCCATTTGGGTATCTTAGGTTTGTGACATGTTTAATGGTGTAAAACAAAAAAAGGACTTTATATCGACGATAGAAATAGCGTAGTAATACGGTCTTCAGGGCAAGACATTATAATTAGTATTTACTAGTCTAAGTTGAATGATGCCAAAATTCGTTCAGCACTTCTGAATGTTTTCCTCGGTATATTCATATTGATGGAGACCGACAGAGTCATAATCATACTATTCCTCCAGTGATAAGTCAAGTACAGAGCTTCCATTTATCATAATACCGGATATATTATGAATCATTCAATATTTTGTATCTGATATGATCCATCAATTATTATTAATCATATGTAGATTTATTATAAATCTGTAACTGTGTAAATAATGCTGATATTCTACATTTGCATTTGATCAACAAAATATTGATTGACCTGGTGATTACATTATTCTACATAGAATTATTGAGTGTGTATGTCCCATCTTATCTTGGACAATATTTCTCCTTTGTTTTCCATCCTGCACGTATTTAAAATGTTGAAAATTTTAAAAGAACAATGAATACTCTACCAACAGCTTATTTTATAAAGAAGATAAGTGGGCAACAGCTGTATCCTTAAGCTGCAGTGTTTACAGTCTCTGACGATGATTCATTCGAAGAGATTTAACAAAAGGATACAAAATTAACATGCGATGCACACAACTGAAAATAAAAGCAGTACAAACAAACAATCAAACAATATCAAAACAATACAAACAAATGAATAGGCGTTTGGATTAGCAACTACAAAACTTCGACCATAGTGTGTATAGACATCGATCAAAAAGATGAAAGTATATATTAGATGCTTTTACACGCAGCATCATGAGGGATAACAAGAAATCTTGTATAATAGTCACATAAATGGCTATATCAGTGCAATGGCTCTCCATATCTGCTGATAGCGCTCATTAAGATTTATTGGTGCATTTTTATTACCATTTACATTCCGTTGTAACAAATTAACCAGTTCTGAAGGAGGTAGACTTCCTGAAAACCATAAACCTAAAGCCAAACAGAAATAGACGACGTCAAGGAAAAGTAAGTGGTTTTAAGGACCTATTTATAATTTAGGTCCTGTCCTGTAAAAATTAAGTAGATAAATAATGAAATAAATAAAACGTAACACGCTTAACGTCTTCTGACTTGTAACCATTCCATTATCGGACACAAATATAATTTGCTTATAAAACAAAGACAATTCCATTGATTCATACCATTTCTATTGAAATCTACATATGTATACACTATATATAAATATATTTTATATGTTAATAACATTACAGATTGGAAGTGAAAGGAACATCGTATCAGTACTTAAATAGTGACATTGGTTACCAATAAGATAAATACTACCGGTCATTTACTCTCTGTATAGGTCTGACAGGTGTAACAGTTACCAATAAGATAATAACTACCGGTCATTTACTCTCTGTATAGGTCTGACAGGTGTAACAGTTACCAATAAGATAATAACTACCGGTCATTTACTCTCTATAGGTCTGACAGGTGTTGCAGTTACCAATAAGATAATAACTACCGGTCATTTACTCTCTGTATAGGTCTGACAGGTGTTGCAGTTACCAATAAGATAAATACTACCGGTCATTTACTCTCTGTATAGGTCTGACAGGTGTTGCAGTTACCAATAAGATAATAAGTACCGGTTATTTACTCTCTGTATAGGTCTGACAGGTGTTGCAGTTACCAAATACCATAGGTACCTTTCTGAAGGCCACACGAAATCTTTGGCTATCCTATAGACACCTACTTATAAAGGTGGCTATTGGTGAAAGTTACCTAGAACTTACTCATAATCACTGGCGGATTTAAGGGGAGTTGGTGGGGCGCACCCCTCCCTCCGTTACAATTTTAGGAAATTACAAATATTTGGTATTATCCTGATAAAGTTGCGGGGGAAAGTGAAAAAGGAGTAAATTGTAGAAAAAAGTGTAAAACCTTATAATTCATGATATCGCCTATTGAGAACTTTGCCCGTCTTCAGTCATCTGTACTCAAAACAATACGACTTAGGTCAGGAGAGAATCGTCCCTGTATACACAATTTCAGAAATGCAATCATTTTAATTTTTAATTGTCAAATATGACGAAAATATGATAAGGTTAGCAATACAGAAGTTGTTTCCTTCTGGTCGATAAGTTTTCATGTAGTTTTACCCGTTTCTTGTAAATGAAATATTTTAATCCGCGTAATATCGAATGGCAAAAATTCTCGTTGTTATTGTGCATTGGGCATATGAGACTTTAATGTCAAGAACTGAGCCTTGATGTACTGAAGAATGAATATCCACTGGTTGGCTAGATGGACCATACAATAACAATAATAATAATAATAATAATAATAATAATAATAACAACAGAGATGTTGAAATTTTTCTGATCCTGTCAGACATTTGGACTGACAGATTTATAAAGTCTGTCAGTCCGGAAAGAATTATGTCAGTCCGAACAAAACTATATGACAATCTTTTCATTGTTTGTAAATTAAAAGCTGTCATTTTATCGTTTTGTTTAAGTATTCATTCACTTTAATCCAGAGATTGTTGACGCACATATGTACATGGTATATATTCTTGAACATAATACACATTCTTCAGCATATTTTTTGAATTGTTTTTTGGTTGCGTATTATACATAGGATTAGAAATTCGTTATTTTTCATCCCTCTCACCAGGTGACCAGAATGAGGAAGAATAAGCACCCCTGTTGTGCTAGCACACCCGTGAAACAATGTATATTTCATGATCCTTTCAAATATCTTTAATGTTTTTAAACATTTGGTTTTGAGTTCGACACCCGCATGTTAAGGTCTCGATTATGTCGATCATATACCATACCGTCAGTTTTGTTTACCGATGTTTATTTAGACGCATCGTTTAAATTGTAATCACTTCCGCTGGCAGCTGCCGGTTTTGATATAACAATAGAATTTGATAGTACAGATAAATGACGCAGTACCTGAATGTGAGCTTTGAATGCATCAATATTGTCTAGGTGTTTTACGATCTCTTTTTACTCTCCAGAAAGTTGTATCTATCAGTATCAAAGACCGTCAATAGATCACAGCAGATATCAGATATTGGAAATTTTAGTCGGTCTTGCCGGCAGGACCGACGGATTTCAACATCTTTGTAATAATAATAATAATAATAATAATAATAATAATAATAATAATAATAATAATAATAATATAAAATAATAATAAATCAAATAGAATAATAATACTAATGATAAAAATAATAATAATAAATAATAATAAATAAAATAAAATAATAATAATAATAATAGTAATAATAATAATAATGATGATGATGATGATGATGATGATGATGATGATGATGATAACAATAACAAGTATAATAATAATAATAATAATAATAATAATAATAATAATTAATAATAATAATAATAATAATAATAATAATAATAATAATATATCATATATGTAGACCCTTTCACTATTGCGGGACTAACATTTTGATTGGCAAAATGATAACTATTCCCACAAAATGTCGTCAGAGAATATTTTTTTGTTATTATGACGTAAAGACTTTTACGGGAAAATATAAGACATTATCTATATGAATAATAAAAATGAGAAGAAATATAGAATCCTTTTTACTCTTTTCACAGTCGTTTACTTCCACCTCTTGTCTTACCTTTGCTCTCCTTCTTTCTCTATTTACTTATTGCACATGAACTCGACAATGCTACAACATAATGCCCAATCAAGTAAGTGGATGGTTTTGAAGAATTTATTTCGTTTATACTAATCAATTTCAAGTTATTTATTTTGAGACTTAGTGTCATCAATGTAATAACATGTACATACATACATATCACATGTTTGATCTATGTATAGTAGTTATACAATTATGATATCATTTACAAACTCATATAGTGGAACATATCACTTTACTGTATTTATAGTATTAATGAAAAACACAAATGATTGTGTTAAATATAATTTCTGCTAATTGATAAGGGCTTGAAAACTTCAAGAAAAGAAAACAATAAAAATGTTATACCGAGTATACTATGTATCCAAGATACCGTACTCTTTTTAAAAAAGAAAAAGATGATACAAGATGATACAAGATGATACAAGGTGAAACAAGATGATACAAGGTGATACAAGATGATACAAGATGATACAAGATACCAGTGGGAATCTCTATGTTATTTTAGTTCATTCACAACAAATTGTAGAGAGGTAGCTATTTTATTCAACAATTCTTTGGAATTAAAAGTAAATCGGGTTCAAAATGATGAAAGTGGCAATTTCTTTAGCTTTATATATCTCAGCTGAGAATAAAATCATCACATTAATTATAAGGTATGGCTCAAACAACGATCAACCAGAGTTTTACAATAATTCAAATGATAGTTCATGAATATCTGTATAACATCATAGTCGGAGACTTTAATCTTGAAATAAATTGTTAATTAAATTATCAAAACTACCTTCATATAAAAGTACCAAGAGCTAGAAATAAAGTTCTTGAAGTGATAGAATCTTGCAACCTAATCGATATGCCTCATGAAAAATATGCTAATGAAAGATTGCGTACTTGGCGAGAGCATAATCCTACGCAGCAATCAAGACTTGACTTCTTTCTATTCTCGGAGTCTCTCGTCCCCAACAATATACATACCTCAAATTGAGATAGCTATAGAAGTGATCACTTTCCAGCCCGTCTACGTCTGAAGTTGTCAGACTCTGAACACTCGAAAGGACTTTTAGAAGTTCAACAATAGTCATCTTTATGAATTACAGTATACTGAGAAAAACAAGAAATGTATATGTCACATAGAAAAGTAGTATGTAATGCCGGTGTATGATTATGTAACAAGACTCGACTGTTTCCGAGCACCTGTCTTCAGGTTCATGACGATTTATAGCTCACAATTAATAACACAGAAACAGCAATTTAATGGGAAAATGAACAAAATGTGTATGATTAGTACGACCAAAACGCTACCCCCTATTCCCAAAAGGGCTGACAGATGGACAAAATTTATTTACTACCCTATGAATTAGGTCTAAGGGCCCAAAGTATAAGTCATGCTGACTTACGTATCTACATGTACGAAGAAAGGGTTGATTGTATTGCCTGCGGCAATGTAAGCAACCTAGAGAGCGTATTAAATGAATCTCGGCTATACATAGGGAAATTTACCTGGAACCACATGATATATCTAAATTTAGGGAGTATTAATCTCGCTCGAATAAACTGTATTCACATATGAGCATTACCGCTTCCCAGTGAAATCTAAATGTTAATTTATACACAAGAGTTATTTCCCCCAATTACACTATAAAAGTAATGTGTTCCTGTCACAATTATAATGGCCTTCATGAAATCCCGTGGTATAAAATGCAATTTATTATTAACCATCAATCTTTTTAGTAACTCTTCTCCTTGAAATAAGAGCCCAAACTTTGTCATATTCTAGTAATAAAAAGAAACTAAATCAATCAAAAGAGGTTTCTCTTCTAAATGAAATATACTTGCTTTAAAAGGATTCTGAATCAAAGATGACTTAGTAAGTATTAATATTCAAGAATTAAACAATATACAAAAAAGGGACAAACTTAATGATACTTTTTGAGATTAAATGCCAAGTTGGAAGAAGAAGGTGAAAAGCCTATTTTTGCGATTTGAATCAAGAAATCTATCCTCTCAAATAATTCCTAATTTGAAAATTGATAACACAATATCACAAATCGAAAGCGAATTTTAGAAAAAGTTGCTAATTTTATGTAATTTATACAAGAAATATGAAGGCATTCACGAAAACTATTAGTAATCCTGACAGTGTTAAATAAACAACAGCAAAACAAAATAGAGGGTATAATTACTTATGAGATAGCAACTATTGCACCCCCCCCCCAAAAAAAAACCCCATGAAAAATACTAGAAGTCCAGGTAGTGATGGATTTACTGTAGAATTCTTTAAAGACTTTTGGAAAGAAATTTAGCACTTTATTGTAAGATCTTTAAACTGTGGATATGAATTAAATGAACTTTCAGTGACTCAGAGACAGGGTTATCATTACTTGCATTCCAATATCCCTTTTGAATTTTATTTCTGAAATAGGATCAAGCACAATTGCAAATCACATTAAGCCACTATTACATACAATAATAAGCTCAGAGAAGAACGGTTTTATCCCAGGTAGATATGTTGGAGAAAATACTAGATTGATATACGATCTTATGCAATATATTGAAGAAGGAAATATTCCTAGAACTTTTTTGATGATCGATTTTGAAAAAGCTCTAAAATAATTCAGTTTTGGCATTTTTTGGTCTTTTAGAAAATGGGTGTCCCTATTACAAAATAATCCAATGTCATCAGTTACTCAGACAGGTTATTACACCCCTTTTTCAAACTTGAAAGAGGCTTCCGTGAAGGAGATCCCGTTTTCAGTTACATCTGTCTGATATGTGCATTAAGAATACCACATAACAACAATATTAATAGGACAAGAATCAATAACTACGAATTTGAAACACATATGTACATGTATCTCTTTCTACAGACGATACTACTGTAATTTTGGATGGCTCTGAAAAATCACTTAAAGAATCAATAGATGAAGTAAACGCCTTTTACACCATGTCTGGATTAAAAATAATTATGTCAAAAACTCAGACAACCTGAAATAGGTAGTAAAAAAATGTAGAGACGAAAGACTATTCACTGAATTTCAGTTTGAATAGACAACACGCTTTAAACTTCTAGGGATACATTCTACAACTACTATAAATTAAATCTATTATATCACATTGGAGAAAACGCAGATTATCACCTTTAGGAAGAATTACTTTAATAAAAACTTAACTGATTTCACAACTAAACCATCCCTTTATTGCACTCCCAAATCCGTTGATGATACAATGAGGAATTATAACAAAACTAAATTTGAAAATTGTATTGAGATGGGTCGTGAAATTTGAGGACTTTTATGGGTGTCTTTCGGGAATGCCCACATTTTATATAAAATATATCCCGGGAATGCCTACATGCAGAGAACAATAGGTGTTGTTTTAACTATGTATTTTGTTTATATGAAGCTTGTTACCGCAAATGGAAGCCCACGTGGTCTAGTGGTATCGCGTCGGACTCCTGATCGGGAGGCCGAGGTTCGAGTCCCGCTCTGGTCATGCCGGTGTCATGTCTTTCGGATGAGACAATAAAAACCGAGGCCCCGTGTCGTGGTATGCATGGCACGTTAAAGATCCCTCACTGCTTCGATTGGGTCCGTTGCATAGGTCAAAATTTGTATGCCCCGCATCAGGCAGATGCCGTCACCATATACGTGAAATATTCGTAAAACAAAAATCAATCAATCAATGTTACCGCAAATGATCTGTTAAACCGTCAGATTGAGAGCACAATGGTAACTTTAACTTACCGGTAAAATCGTTAATTTTCATATGAATGATAAAAGATAAAATATAGATGTAATAATCATCTTACTTGTACTAATTGATGATGATACAAGCTGAATATGACATATTTGGAAAATTACAAGAAACTGATAACTGCAGTAAAATGATGATTGCATGTTGGGTAATAGATATAATATAGATGTAATTAAGACAAGATTACAGAACGAAGATATCACCGTGCTTGATTATGCAGATGCAGCAGCCCATTTCATACATCTGGAGTGAATTTATCAGTGACTAATAGTGAATAGTGTAGTCAGTTATAGTGAATAATTGTGAAATTTAGGATAATGAGTAATTGTGAAAAAGGTGACAGTTTTTAATATTCTCTTTTCTTTATTATATATATATTGTACATATATTTATTATAGTTATATTAAAGAGTAAAAATTATCATTTCTTCCTTATTTCTTATAAGTAACACATGCATTAAAGAGGAAAAGTTTTTTACAGTAATACAGTTAATTGCCGCATGTTGTTGTTTTAGCAATATTGCCTATTCCGGGAATGCCTACAAAACTTCTCTTACCTGTCTGTCGGCACATCAAAGAATGTAGGCATTCCCGGAATAAACCCTTTTATGTAAATGATCCCAAGTCGATCTTGTCGATTTAAAAAAAAAAACATCGTGTTTAGGTCTGTCAAAAAGATTTTCAATCCAGTAAGAGCGAGTTCTACAGTGATTCTAATATATCAAGTATCTAAAACCTTTAATACATCCACGTACTATTCATATTTCTTATAAAGTGTAAATTAGCATCTCTGTAGTAACTAAAATATGCGTACTCCTAAGTGACATTAGAATTGAGGAATAATCAACACATATCCTATTAGTATCTCTGTATTTACCTGAAACAAGAACATGAAATGATTTATTCTAGTAATTGTGATTTTTTATTTCGACGAAGAGCGTACGTAGATGTTTCCGTGTTAATAAAACTACTCGACCTGCAATCTACAGTATAGGTTTGCCTATGACGATATCGCATTGTTCTAGTGTTCATGATGAACACTGATATCAATATACATGTATATATGGATTTATGATGCCCACAGGTAGGCTAAATAAATTAGGAGAGAACACTGTTACAGGGTGGCGTTCTTGTCGTCTGCTTATCGATCTAGATACCCGTAGCAGCTGGCGCGGCATATTGTAGTCATTTGATGATGGAATCCTGACGTGAATGTCCATGGATGCCGTACAGAGTATACTTGTACGAGGTAAGACAATCTACAACCTTGTTCCAGTTATAATCTTATAGAAAAGCAATGTTAATTTAGCCTTCTTTAAGATCTGAACGCGTATTTGCAATACGCATGCTCATATCTTTTCAATCGCTATACCATATGTTACTTAATGTGTTCTCATGTTCATTCAATTCATTCATTTACGTACCTGTAACGACTCTCTCTCTCTCTCTCTCTCTAAATATATATATATATATATATATATATATATATATATATATATATATATATATATATATATATATATATATATATATATATATATATATATATATATATTATGTTATCAATATAAGAATGGTTCACAAGTCGATCAGTATTAAGTTTTTCTAGATGTTGTTATACATTTTCGCATCGAGTGGCTTTGCCAATATGAAGGATATCCAGTTGTATATATTTTGCCCACGTGAGAATTAATTTACATAAGACTGAAATGGAAAACTGCCTTTCTTCTTCTTAGGCTCAAATGAAATATACAGCATCCGTATAACACTCCAAAGGAAAACACTACTGCAATATATGTCCCAAGGATTGGGGTCAATCCATTATGTAAATTTATATATACATGATCATACAAAGTGTTCAAAACAGTTCGTGAACCACACTACCCTTAAAATTTGCCCCTGCTCAAATAAAAAGTAAGTATCGTTCTATCTGTCTATCTGGGAATGAACAGCAGAGAAGTAAGTAATAATTCTACGGCTCATAGAGTGAAATCTTCTTGTGAAGGAGATTAAAGGTTTACAAACCTGAGTCTATTTATGATACACCCGTCATAGATTCATGTATTTATGGAACGCCAAATTAACATATATTCAAATGATTGTTTAGTTTAGTTTATTAGTCTTAAGCAATAAAGCTTATTGACATGCATATAAAGTAAAACATTCAATATTACATACATAATTGTCAGTAGCGAAAGAGATACAATGGTACAATGTTATATAAATACAATGTAATTGACACAATATAGATATAATTATATATGAAGTTTTCTGATAACAAAAGCATTTTTTATATATTTGCCAAGGTTACAAAGTTCTTTTACATTTTGACTGGCAAATATCTGTATCAATTTATAGACTGAAGGTCTTGCGTAATAATATTTTTTCAAAAATTTTACTCTTATATAATGATAATAGGGACATACCAAAATAAAGTGAAATTCGTCCTCTAAATCGATTTTACACAGAGGACATTTACGATTTTCGATGGGAATTTTCTTATATCTTCCCGTTTCTATATTTAAACAATGGGAAGATAGTCTTAATTTACATATGAGTTTTTTTAACTGAGTCGGAATAGGTTTCAACAAATAAGTTTGTAATGTAAAATTATCCACAATATGCTTATAAATCGTACACTTTGTAGAACTGTTAACATCTGCTAAAATATTTTGTTTACATATATCAAATAACCGTTGCTTAACTGCTAAAACGTATTTTGGTTTTTCACAGTATTGGTTATCCCATAAATTAAACAAACCCATCTTGTACCTATCTTCAAATAATTGCACCTATCTTCAAATAATTGTACCTGTCTTCAAATGAATTGAAGATAGGTACAATTGAATTAAAGATAGTTGTAAATGAATTAAAGATAGGTGTAAATAATTATATCTATCTTTAAATAATTGAGTCTATCTTTAAATAAATTACACCTATCTTTAATGGAATTGCATCTATCTTCAATTCAATTAAAGATAGGTTCAATTGAATTATACCTATCTATAATTCATTTGAAGATAGCTATAATTGATTTAAAGATAGGTGCAATTATTGAATAAATTTTCGCGCCAGTATGACGTAGAGAAACAAACATAAGGCGAGCAGTTATTATTGTCAATATCGTGATAATTAAAGATAGGTTCAATTCAATTGCACTTATCTTTAATTCAATTACACCTATCTTTAATTCACTGCATTTGTACCTATCTTCAAATCAGTTGTACCTATCTTCAGATGAATTTAAGATAGGTATAATTGAATTAAACTTATCTCTAATTCATTTGAAGATAGGTGTAATTGAATTAAACCTATCTCTTATTCATTTAAAGATAGGTATAATTGAATTAAACCTATCTCTAATTCATTTGAAGATAGGTACAATTATTTGAAGATAGGTACAATTATTTGAATATATGTTCCATATGTATTATGCTATGGCGTGGTGCTGTTGTCTAACATTGGGTGTGTAAAAATGACACAGATCAAACTGCCTGGGTTACGACTATCAAACTACGTGCACAAACAGCACTACTGATGCCAAAAGGACGACGCCTATTATTTTCAAGGTCAGCGATCAAAGGTCTAGGTCCTAACCCCACGGTTTGGGCTAAGGATGTCAAGTTGACACACATACTAAGTATTGATGCTGAGAGGACGACGTCGATTATTTTTAAAGCCACTATAAAAGACCGAGCTCGCATGCTAAACATATGCCATCAAAGCCCTCATGGCAAGTGGGTGATGCTTATGCTTAAACCTGATAAAACTTGTGAACATGATAAAGACTCATTCGTTTGGACTGGAACCATCAAACTTGGTACACATATTACTATTGTCAAAAGAAGGAACCCTATTATTTTTCAGCGTTGCTGGTGTTTTTCCACTTTTTGGAGGCAGGGATTGTATTGTGGGGTTCTTCTGCTTTTACACTTAATACACTTATTTGCTTATAATATTGTTTAACTCAATGCCAAGATAGTGTCATTTGATAACTTTTCATTTTACTGATCAAAAGTGATCACATGACAACCACAATAGTTTACTCATATAGTGGCAGCACACACCTGGTACACGACTTCAAATCTAAATAAAATTTGATCTTGTGTAACCTACCCACTCTCTTGTGCAACTTACCCACTCTCTTGTGTAACTTACCCACTCTCTTGAATGTGCCTACGTACACCATGGTACGGGAATTACAATTTTTCTATCTCACTTGAAGCACAGATAGCGAAGCACGCGATGATTTCTCGCTGTACAACTTGACAAATTTCTTCCTGTAACCGTTTTTAATGCCGATCTTCATCTCAGAAATCAGTGCGATATGACTGGTTCACCTGTCCTTCACGCAGCATATAAGCTAAATGTTTAAAAACAACGAAAATTCGACATAATTATTTGCATAAAGAGGCTGAATTTTCTTTACGAAATATATACATATGTAAATGTTTACATGTTCGATTACGTATGCTGTACTGCTCTGATTACCCAAGCTTTAAACAAAGACTTTGTGTCTAATTAAACAATCTTATTTACAAAAATAATACGAATATGAGCATATCGATAGAATTCTCCGAAATCTGGCCGATGATTGGTTGCCTTACTTCCTCTTGTCGTTAAAACACGCTCTCGGTACCGCACACATGCGCTCATTCCCATCGTCTACAAGACCTATCTGAGAAAAAATGATGAGTATTCCAATATGTGATTGATTTTGACAATTAAAACTTTTCTGTATGGGTTATGTCTACATTAGAAGTAAATCAATGATCATTAAGTGTCACTTTCAAATACTGATCCTTGATCACGTTCACATTTATTATGTACCGAGTAAATATATAGAATGATCAATGTCACATGAGCGATTCCAGTGTGCACGAAGTCCATGATGTACGAGCAAGAATTATCTATGTGCTGCTGGCAATAGCGGGACTATCTGTGTTAATCTGGCATTGTACTGGAAAGGTTGTCCTGTTCAGGTAATTGTACTTGGTTTTGTTTTTAGTATTTAAATGCTCAGGTCATTTCTCCATTTTTGCAAGGATGCAAAGGAGGAGAAGATTTGTGCATATTCTTGATTAATTTAAATCACAAATGTTATGAATCATTGGAAATTCAGTCGTTGAATAAAGTCTGCAGTGATGTAACTGGTATTTTGCTGTACGTGCTGGAGCCCAAATGCAGACAAATTTTGTATGGAGACTTAAGATTTATTTCAAACGCAAAGCGGTAGGATATAGTAGGCGTTGGAGGGCATGGTGGGGTCCCGAATATGTTTTAATTAAGGCACAAAGAATGGTTATCAGGTCTAAATTGTACAATCTGTATATTTCTTATACCACTGCTTTTTCTTTTATATGTCACATTAACATTTATTAGTATTCGCAATCTCAGTTTTAAAAACGGTGATGTAAAATACCTTTATGTAAAGTCTGTTTAATCTAGTGCAAAAACACCTATAGACAAAAACATTGATAATATTGTTCTAGGCAATGATAGTATAACAAATTAAATAATAATAAAAATTCCAATAATAATGATAATAATAATAATAACAATAATAATAATAACACTGGTGATGATGATGATGATGATGATGATGATGATGATGATGATGATGATGATGATGATGATGATGATAAGTTAATGCAGATCTAACACACATATGTTTTTCTGCGTTACAGTTAGTCCAAACCTCATGTCGTTCACACATTTAATGTTATGAAGTAAACGAATATATATACACGTTTGTGAAGAGGTGCATATCCTCCATTGAATAAAATCTGTACTTCTTATTCATTATTGTTATTTACTTTTTTGTAAATTTTATATGATTTGATGTAGTCTGTAATCATGATTATTTGTTTTTATGTTATAATAATTATTTATAACCAAAATGGTGGTTTACAAGAAATAATTTCTGATTCCCCTTCTGTATTTAAAAGTAAATAATTCATTATCATTAATCACTGATATGGATTTATTATTAACATTATGTATGTATACATAATAATATATTATATCTATTATTATAACATAGAACATAGTTTTCAAGAACGTTTTAAAGCTACATGTATTGCTAAAAGAATATCCATTTACTATTCCGAAAATTCAAATAAAGTGCTTCAGAGTACTTATTTTTTTTTTCCAAAACTGACCTTGGTTTGTTCTAGGGAAGATAAAAGACACCCGCACTAATATATATATATATATATATATATATATATATATATATATATATATATATATATATATATATATATATATATATATATGAAATCTAAGTTTTGACGAATAAATTTAGTCGTAATAGCTTAGTTAAACTGTATTTATTGATAAATATACACATATAACGTTTATACAATAGTACATAAAGTTTCCGGGATCTGAAAACAACTCGAAGCTTATATTAATTCATTTCCCAACAACATGAAGTTACTGATGGGCAATAGGCGAAATATAATAGCTTACTTTAACTTCACCTTAACCGGAAACTCTATGAGTAATTTGACATTGGCACTTCGAATAAGTTATCATATACAGCTAACAATTAGTGAATTCTGATTAAATCTATGTAATATACGATTATTTCATCCTGCTTTGGTCTTTATTTAAGTACATACACCCTACAGTACAGAAATCTGTCAGTAAAAATATAAAAACGCATCGCAGGATTTCATATAGATGTTATAGGTCTGAAGATATTTATGAATGTCTTAATAGCCAGAATCACGATGCCTTCTGAATGATCCCTCAAAAAATGTTAAAGTGAACATAGCCAGAATCACGATGCATTCTGTATAATCCCGCTAAAAGTGTGGAAATCAACATAGCCCGAATCACGATGCAATCTGAATGATCCCTCGAACAGTGTGGAAATCAACAAAGCCAGAATCACGATGCCTTCTGAATAATCCTTCGATACGTCTGGAACCATAGTTAAGATCAGCTTAATTAATAGATCTTCTAGTCTTTAATACCGATACGACGTCAATGAATTTTGTTTTGAATAATTCTTAAGTGATTTGTGGAATTTTCTTATTTCTGTGAAGTGATTTGCTCAAAATTACAAATGATATTTGAAAAGATTTTTGATTAACGTGTTTATACTTAATTCGTCAACTTAATAATGCGATATCCTTTCGTTTACCAAAATTGATCATTCAGTGACATAGTCCCCTGTCTGTATTAGCGCAATTACATTGTCTACCGGAAATTAAACAACCGATCGCCAAGGAAAGCAGCTTGTTTCAAGCTTGCTTTGTTTTCCTAACAATTGACTTCTGTCAACGATAAAAGCTAATTAACCAAAAAAAAAAAAAAAAGAAAAATAAGAGCAATATATTGCGTGAGAATATCTCCTTAATCACGATCGTGACTTCTGATTTCGTTTTAGTCAGTACGATCTGCCTTTCGGGTTTGAAAAGAACGTAAAGAGAAACAAATATGTACATGTAATCCCATGTCCGGATTTAAGGAGACAAAGAAACAAAACTAAATCACTCTTAGCGTATCAATTCTATAAATTTATTTCACATAAAGAAATCTCTCTCTATTGATTTTCTTAGCGTATTGGAAGGAATATATCCTCTACACTTATGTGTGGGGGTTTATTTCCAGGTTATATATTCTAAAACTTACATTAATAAAATAGGTCTCTTTATTTCAATCGTACTGAAGGTTATTGGTTATTCATGCTATTGGTTATTCATCTATTGCGAAACAATGATTTTACAAGACCAAAATAAATGAGACTTCAAAAATCATAATATATTATACCATTACTTTACACTTTCTTCTATGGCGTCCGATAATACCTTAGATCATTGATGTTTATGCTCCAAGAAAAACTCCTGGAACGTCGCTCTCGTGTCCGTGTGTCTGTTCGACTGTCTGTACGTATCTCGGTACGTCGTCCGAACACACATCCCCTAAAACGTTCATCAGAATTTAATCATACTTCACACAACTGTAACCCGAGATATAGGCTAGGCTATTGGACAATTGATTGATTGTCAAATGCCCGACATCGCACATTTCGGCACACTTTTTCAATATGACGTCATAAATAAATGGCCCGTCAAACATGATTTTAACTGTGATGTCACAATGAAACTACGTAATGGGCATGACTAAAGTTGGATCTGGCGATCCCTCAATTGAGAGATCGCCAGATCCAATTTTAACCACGCCCATTACGTAGTTCCATTGTGGCGTCATAGTCAAATTCATGTTTGACAGGCCATTTATTTATGACGTCATAATAGGTAATGATAATAAATGGCCCGTCAAACATGATTTTAACTGTGATGTCATGTTTGACGGGTCATAATTGAGTGATCGTCAAATGCCCGACATCACACATTTTGGCACACTTGTTCATTATGACGTCATAAATAAATGGCCCGTCAAACAGGAATTTGATTATTACGTCACAATTAAACTTCGTAATGGGCGTGGTTAAAGTTGGATCTGGCGATCCCTCAATTGTCACTCAAGGTTAATTTTGAAAGGTGAAGGTTACTAGAAAAATAAAACTTTAAATACCAAAAGGACAGGCAAAGGTCATACTTCATACAAATATTAATTATCATTCTCAATATGGATTTCAGACAAAGGCTTTTGTGATTTTTGCAAGGTTATGGTCAGTCAGATAAAGGGTTTATATATTGCCAAATTTTCACTAGAGTATTTTAATCTATATTTAGGATGAATGCAATCCCAACTTTTCATGCCTCTTGTGTCTATCGGTCTGTCTGTTCGATTTCTTATCTCCATCAGAATTTTATCACACTTTACATATAGTCTATCAGCAGTGCTCATACTTCATACAAATGTTAATGGTCACTCGCAATTTGACAAAGGTCACTCAAGTCATTTCTAAAACGTCCAGCTTAGCAACTAACACACAATACAAATATATATATTTATATATAAAATAAAATGGAGAATAGCACCTCCCATTGCAAAAGTACTTTATGAGTTCTTGGAAGACTCTGACCTTTATCATACTTTAGTCATATCATTTCTGCTTGCTTCGGTTCTCAGAGTAGCAATTAGTGACGAAGCGTCGGCGGATGCCTTGCGTAAATTTGTACAAGCAAGGCCTACTCCTTATGTCAGCCGTACGATTCCTCATCAGAGGCTTATGGTCTTCCTAAGCCTTAGTTTATGAGTCTTCTCCTGGTTCCGGTGTCTGAGATAGATCTGCCGGTGAATAATATCCTGCTCCAGTAGAGAATCCCCGGTTTCTGAGTCCTATCATACAATAATCCAGAGTTCCGAGTCCCATTTCGCCCCCATTTGCTGAGTCCTGTCCTGCTACGGATCACAGTCCTCGATTTTTTGAGTCCTCTGATGAGCTTCTTCTTCGATTTTTGTTTTTGTTTTTTGTTTTGGTTTTTTTTTTGTTTTTTGTTTTTTTGTTTTTTGGTATAACAAACAGTATGATATAAAAACTCATTATTTGTAATAATTCTAAATACATGTAGTACCCCTGTGAAAACTCCCATTACTTGAATTACATGTCTTTGTAGATGAGATATAATGTCTGCGGACGGTCAAGCTGTACCATCATACCGGACTGAGTTCACACAATGTTCTGGACAATCACATTGCTCATTCCCTTCTTCAACTAAACGTCCTGTTTTCAAACGTACCAATTCCGACTTCTTCATTGTAACAAAGGAAATCACAAAAGAGTCCACAGCTCATCAATCAACAGAGAAAAAAAGAGAACAATTTTCAAGTAGAAGATCTAAATCCTTCAAGGAGTTATTTTTTCATTCTAAGCAAGACAAGCAACGGAAGGCAAAGACTGAAACCAAGTCGAAATTTGCTGATATTGTTTCAAAACATCTTCTTCCTCTACATTTCGTTACATCTTTAAAGAGCAGGGGAAGACCAAATTCTCCAGGTTTAGCGGTGTGCCCAAACTCTGACGATTTTGGAAATTCATTGTGCTCTAGGGATGAAAAGTGCAATACCGTGACAAAATCACAAAAATCATCAAAACTATCACCTGTAAAAGCAAAACATTCCATTCCTATCGAAGAGTACCACCGTATTCCAATTAGAACTAGTAATAGTCCTGTGCGTATTCAACACCTGGCTCTCCCACCTTCACCAAACGCCTTGACGGAAAGATCATTTGCTGCCGTCGATATATTTACCACATCGTTTACGCGATCTACATCACCAAAAAGAAAAGGTGTACAGATATTAGAGAGGGGTGTTTGTAAAAGTGCACAGGAACTGCCGAAAAGTCCTTTCTTGACGGATAAACCGAAACTGACCAGAAGTTACTCGGACATTCCTGCAAGCAACTCTTTAAAAGGATATCCACAAATAGCGACGTGCTTGCAGTCAAAAATGTTTAAAAATGAATTCGTCTCGCAGATTCTTGATTACCTTTTTATTGGGAGCATAGAAACAGCCTACAACGAGCCACAGTTATGTCGTTTGAAGATAGATTCTTTGGTTGATATGAGCAACCTATCCGTTTCACAGGTGCCTTCGTCGAAAAAGCTGCACTGTCCATGTCTATGTTCAAATGTTGAACGTCATTTCCGGTCTCGGTTGATTATAAAAATTGATGATGACAAAAATGAGGATATTGAGCAGTATTTTTCGGAAATCAACAAGTTTATTGATGGTGCTAGGCGATGTGGCAAGAAAGTCCTTATATTCAGTTATCAAGGAAAATCAAGAGCACCAACCGCGGCCATTCAGTACTTGATGACGAACGAAAATTTTCTTCTGCGACAAGCTTTCAATTTGATTAAAAACCAGCGCCCGGAGATAGAAGTAAATGCTGGTTTCCAAGACACTCTCGAACGAGTAGAGCGAAACTTGTTTCCAGAAGCCAAGCCATCTGTGTCTTTTAGTAGCGATTATCTGAATATCGCCGACCCACAAGCCATTAAATGTGCTTGGGTTGACTGTGCTGACATGAGAAATAATTCGCTGTTTAGTGGAAACTAAGTGATATCAAAACTTATCATTACCTGTATGTTAAATTGCATGGGGAGATATCAAAGAGATTTTAACAAACTAGTACACGATTTGAAAAAAAATTGATGATAAGTCGCTTTCTGCTAAGTATTGTTTAGATTGTAAACGTGTTGATTTGTGTCCCCCAATTTATGTATATCACGTACATGCCATATTGGCACTGTTACCTTCATTGCATATCAGAAAGCAGTTTTCACAAAATACACACGAAATGAACTTGGTCGGTGTAGTTAACCCTACCACAACATGACTGACTGACCTCGCCGAAAAGGCGAGAGTCTAGATTGGTGGTTGACCTTAATAAAACACAAAATGTTCTAACACGTGAATCTTAACGAAACGACTACAATGATTAACCTCGCCTGGAGGTGAGCCAAGCCTGGTTAACCTACATGAGTGATACAAGGTGAGAAGTGATGGAAGCAGTGCTCATATATAGCATATACTTTATATAGTACAATCACTGAAATTTTCCCTTACAAACTGCATATTGTATGTGAATAAATGTAGAAATATTTTATTTAATTTTGGTTTTAATCTACATACATGTTTACCATAAGTTTGTCATTGTTAGGAGTAATTCGTATTTTGCTACTTCATGTTCGATATACTTATACTTTTGTAATATCGTGATAAAATAAACCTATTCTAGAAATTAGTGAAATTAATATGTTGTCGAAATAAAATGAATACACAAAATAATTTGATCTCAGCATATTTTGTTATGAGTAAGAACATCTGACATTGACCCTAGTTATATGACGTTGATGTCAGTCATTAAATAAATTAGAGATACACATTTCATGGCCAAAACCCGAATTGTTGTCTGATTCTCTCAAAGTTTGAAGTGATAGCAAAGAAAATTTCTCCGTTTTGATCAAATTTTGTCCAGTCGATCTTATAAAAGTCAATATGAATTTGCGGGATGTAGTCAAGTATTAATTTTATATGCCTCAAATTTCCTATTATCAAGCTATCAGATGACGCATAACATATAACGCGTGCGTTTGCGTTAGAACTATAGTTCTTTTCTTAATGTTTCAGTCCATACAGTGTGTGTAGGATAAAACATATATTAAGTTCACAGACAATGTCTGACAGACCGATACCTTATATGTTAATCTTGCGTCGGCTTTTTTTTTTGTGAGCTTAAAAAATTACATCAACTGTGTCAAATAAGTATACGGTGACTTTATTTTAAATGCTGTATTCGTTATATTACAACAGACAACAGTGATAAAGCACTTGATCATTCTACTAGATATATTTCTTGTTGTCATAGTAAGGTATATACCTTCTTGCAAAGACGTATTGAAGTCGAAGGTAATAAATAATTTACTTTAAAAGAAAATTTTCGATTTAATAGTAGATACAACATTGCGGAATATATTGTATAACAAAGTTTATTTAGAAAAATTAATGATTAAGATCTATCAGAAATGTTATCACTCTATTGTAATATATATCGCATGTTTCTCTGTAGGATCGAGAAAATTCCATGTTTTCATACAGACTTATGTTCTGGCCTAATCCCGCCCAAACTCTCCAAATAGTCTTCAGATGTGGGGATTTGGTACTATCTAGTATAATTCATAACCACGAAACAATTTGTGCTGGACATCAAGAACCTCGTATATTCAACATGGACACAGGGTCGCCGTATTTAATTCTCGGATCGTTTGTATCCATAACAATGACAGGTGCCTTCGATGTTTTATTTTTTTGTCAAAGAGCATCCCTGGGACCTACTATGCCGTACAAACATGGGATCTAGGTATTTTAGCTCACTTGATCTAAAGGCTCCAGTGAGCTTTTGTCATAGCGTACCGTCAGTCGTCCGTTAACTTTTCCCTTTTTTCTACATCGATTAAAAACCGCCTGACAGATGATGATCAAACCTAGTTATATATGTGTAATACTAGTGAACCCCTACAAAGTTTGTATTTATTTTTAAATTAAGATATGTCAACAAGTGGCACAACCATAGACAAAAGTATGCCTAAGGGGGTTTTCTTTAGTATTCCTAACATTGATACAGATTCTGTGTATATTACTGTAAGGTTCAGCAAATAAAATCTCTGCTATCTTGCATACCTAACTTTGATACAAGTTCCGTGTATTTTATTGTAAGGCCCATCATGTAAAATCTCTCGTATCTAGTATACCTAACATTGATTACATATTCTTTGTATAATATTCTAAGGCCCTCTGTTATATAGTACATTTGTATTTTTCTGTCATGGGAGATTTTCCAGTCGGAAAAGTGGCTATATAATAATCTTTCTCCCGATGGGAAGATTGCAATTTTTGAAGCCCCTTTCCCATTTGAGCTTTTCTCCTTACCTGTAATCGGTTTGAAATTTACGTTTTTATAGAGGCCCGCCTCATAATGCGGACTTAGGCTATGATACTGTCGTTCGTCCGTCTGCATTATCGTTTCCATAATTCTCCTTTACTACAAGAGATAGATATGATTTGATAGTAACGTGATAGAATATGACTTCTAATCTCTAAATACACAGAATTCCAGTGGCCATGTTAGTTTTCAATCAATACAAGATTTAAATAATCGACTCGAAGAATTTGTTGTATCGATAAGTGCTGCAAACTATTTCGGTGATTTCTAATATAACGTCAATTGAGCCTGACCATTACTTTTGTGAACTATGATAATTTTAATTTCAGACCCTTTCGTGAACGATTTCATTACTATACTGGTCCAGTAACAGTTCCCAGACGATTTCTGAGGAAAAATAACTTTCACCCTACCTCAAAAGACAGCACCTTGCACGATCTCCTCATGACCATGTCCGACTTCAAAATTAAAACTGATAAATCTGATCTACCAACCATGTATTGGCTCCCAAAACTACATAAAAGTCCATATAAATCACGTTTCATATCTAATTCTAGCCACTGCTCTACTACGGTACTATCGAAACATATTACGTCTGCTCTAACTGCTATAAAAGATCATATTATCAAATATTGTGATGTCGCATTTTATAATAGTAACATCAATTACTTTTGGTCAATTAAAAATTCTCATGAAGTCATAGACAAACTTCTTTCACTAAATTTCAAAGCGACTCAAATTTCTACATTTGATTTTTCTACACTTTATACATCTCTGCCTCGTGATTTGATTAAAAGCAAGTTGCTGTCTCTTATACAATGGTGTTTTCACAGAGAATCTAAAACTTACATATGTACTTCCAATAACTCCGGATTCTTTTCCAACAAACAATATACTTCATATAAATACTGGACTTGCAAGGAATTATGTAAAGCACTAGATTTTCTCATGAATAATATTTTTGTGCAATTCGATGGCAAGATATATCAACAAATAGTTGGGATTCCTATGGGTACTAACTGCGCGCCTCTGATAGCAGATTTATTTCTTTAATGTTATGAGAGAGACTTTATGGTTTCTATTCAAAAATCAATACGTTTCGACCTCATTGACAAATTTAATTTTAGATTTTATGAGGGCGCGAAGCGAAAAAAAAATAAACACCCCTATATACCTCTAGAGAATGGGATATGCCATCACACTGAATACATGCTGACTTTCATAGCGAGCAAATTAAATGATTAAAAAGAATACCATCTCTAACTTTTACTTAATTCAATATCAACAATAAAACAAATCAAAATATTAGAGAATAAGGAGATCAATAAGATGATATGTTTATATCAAACCATAAAATTTCTCAAATGATACATGAATATGAGGGATAAGCGGGAATGCATTATTATATCTCACTTCAATTATTTCATATAATTGATATTTCATTTCGGGCGCTTCGCGCCCTCATAAAATCTAAAATTATATTTCAACAATTTCGTGAGATA